>WEDG01000449.1:0-317037 GCA_017591395.1 Schistocephalus solidus | reverse complement strand
GAAGGGTTTGCCTGGGCACCATCAGAAAACGGACGCACAAATATAACGCGACATGTGGTATATACAGGTTCCATCAAACCACTGTGGCAGCCACCCCACCGCATACCCATTCATTATAAGGCCGAATTCGAGAAGCTGATAGACGACTTATTAAACGCAGACATTATCTGCCCCTAATCTTCTCCATGGGCATCACCCATTGCTATCGACCTCAAGAAAGACGGTAAAATACGGTTATGCGTTGACCACCACTGGCTAAACGCGGTCACCGTACGTGACTCTTTTCACTTACCCTGTATTGATGATACACTAGATGCCCTGGGGGACCCAACATGGTTTTCAAACCAAGACCTCAAGTCCGGATACTGCCAGGTCGAAAAAGACCCTAAAGACCGAGACAAAACCATGTTCACCATAACTCAATGCCTTTTCGAATTCCAGACACTTCCTTTCGGACTCTGTAACGCCACCACAACGTTCCAACGCCTCATGCAGAAGGTTCTCCGTCATCTTTTCCCCACACTTGTCTCATGTACTTAGATGATATCATCAATTTCGGCCGCACTATAAGCGATCACAATGCCAACCTAAATCTAGTCGTCACAGTCCTCAGAGATGCGGGACTAACACTAAACCCCAGCAAATGCGTTTTTTACGACCAGAGGTTAGTTTCCTTGGCTTTCAGGTATCGCCGGTACAGATTGCTACAATCACAGAAAAGATACACCAAATTCAAACTGGCCGACACCGCTGAACCAAACTCAAGTGAGGAGTTTCGTCGGTTTAGCTTATTACATCCACCGATTCAACCACAATTTCGCGTGAATAACCACACCTCTCCCTAAACTGACAGAAAAAGGCAGAACCTTTAAATGGAACTCTGAATGCGACGAGGCTTTCCGTACACTGGAATCGGCACTTCACAGCACCCGTCCTTGCGTTACTAAATACACACACTGACACTCCATTTTTCATCCTTGATACTGACGCTAGTGGTTTTGCAATGGGAGCTGTCCTCTCCCAGACAGATAACCACGGGTTAGAACACCCTATCTGCTTTGCCAGCCACATACTCTCGAAGACCCAACGAAATTACTGCACGTTCCGACGGGAATTGATAGCTATCCTTACGTTCGTTCAAACTTTTTTAACACTTCCTGAGAGGTAAGCGCTTCTTGCTTAACACTGACAACAGAGCACTCAAATGGCTACAGTCATTCAAAGACCCAATGGACCAGTTAGCCCGCTGGCAACAAATCCTGCAAGGCTTCGACTTCAAATGCCAATATCGCCCAGGTTCAAAGCATACAAACACAGACGCTTTGTGCCGACTAGGATCCACTTCACCAACCAACGACGACACGCCACAACCGATAGTAAACGCAATTATTGTGGACGAACAGACACGAGATGTCTGGTCTTCAGTTCAACAGAGAGATTCAGGCACATCCGTTATATACCAACTCATGCTCCAAAGCAGGAATAAGCCGAATTTACAAGAGATGCTTGGTTCCGGTCAAGGTGCAAGACTCCTCCTCCATCATTGGCCAAACCTCACACTAGAAAATGACATCCTTTTTTACCGCGAGCAACATACAAAACGGTTACGTCCTGTAGTACATGGTTCGCTTGTCAAAAGTGTGTTGATAGCCCTACACAAAGAGTAAGGACATAAAGGGCAGAAACAAACAGAGCTTGCAGCCCGTACGCGGTTTTGGTTGCCCTAACTTCGGTCATCTGTTATGCAATTTTTTTAATCCTGCAACACGTGCGCTACATTTAAATCCCCTACCCCATCCCAAAGGGCACCCATGCAACCGATGATAACTGGGTTTCCCGGGCGAACGCGTTGGTCTAGAAATTATTGGACCTTAGCCAATATCCGTACGGGGTTACGAGTAAATATTAGTCATGATAGACTATTTCACTAAATGGGTCGAAGAAATACCCCTGTTATACCAAGACGCCATAACCCGCGAACGGGTTTGCCGTTGGGGTGCACCTCTGTCGTTCCATTCAGATCGCGGTTCTAATTTCGACTCCCGACTATTTCAAGAAGTTTGTCAACTACTAGCTGTCCACGAAACTCTTACAACCCCATACCACCCAGAAGGCAATGTGTTAGTCAAGAGAACCAACCGTACACTCAAAAACATACTCCTAGCTTTCCTACAAGAAGATCATGAACACGATTGGGATGCCCAGCTTCCGTTCTGCCTACTAGCATACCGCGGTTCAATACACACGACTACCGGCTTTACACCACATTTCTTGAACACAGGACGCGACTTACGCCTACTAAGTGATTTAGCATACCCTCTAAACATTGTAGCCTCAAGTTTACCAATGCATATGCCATACACCTCCGTCAAGTTATTCGACAAGCACACAATGCAGCCCAGTCCTCGATCAAAGCCGCTTCGACACATCAAAAGATGAACTACGACCGTACATGTTCCGGACAACCCTTTCAAACTGGCGACTTTGTCTTACACTTCAATACAGTACCAACCCAATGCACAACTGCCAAGTTCCACCACCGCTGGCGGGGCCCCTTCGTCGTTTTAGACCCTTTCCCCCTTTTAACTTCATGATTTAGTATGCAGTCCAACCCCAGGCGACCCCATTTACAGCCCACTTTTCTAAACTCAAACCATACCGTTGTCGACTTCCCTCATGTTCACCTAACACTCTACCCATATTACCCATAGATTAAGTTCCCCTCATAGCCGGTGAAGTAGTTATACCATCACATACTGTTGACATAGGCACTGAGGACAGTGCCCAAACTCACGAGGGGGCAATGAACCGGACAGGATGGGCAGAAACCGGCGGGGCTTTTGAAACACTTTCATTTTCACTTTTCTTTCCCCTTCCAACACCAGCAACCGTGACGGTATTCCAAGTCTCGCGGATCAACGACTCCCAACCTTCAAGGGATCTACCGTCTGAAAACATTCCATTCGCTCTGTAAACACTTCTGATCTGGAGAAGTCGAGTCTATTTATTACCTATAATTATTACACTCTTTCTTAGATAATATCTCTCGCTACTATTTTCCTACGGTCATCGACTTTATATAACGGTGAATAAATCTCCATCTTATATCTACTTTATGTACTTTCATGACCCTGAATATGAAAGAGTCTCAGCAACAAGACAGGTCTGAGATGGATTAATCCCTTACAGAACCTGCTCATTTGGACTGTGAAGACTCTTTCCCTGAATCTGTGTCTAATACAGAATACGAGAGTCGACACCATGAGGACGGACACGAGACGGACATTATATTTTCTCTAATCTTATTGGCTTGTGTCACTTTAAATCGTTAATGCTATTGGCCCCTCTAAAAGTCGGGAAGTCTATAATTGTACTACCTTTCAAAATTTCGTAACTGCCAACTGAGGCCGGAAGACTGATGATCCTATTGGTCAGTTATTGCTCTATTTGATCTGCAATATACGATTTAAGCATATCCATTGGTCTATTCTACGTAAACATATCGAATCGTCTGTGGAACACGACACAAATACTGAGGAGTATTGAGGTTCATCACTTTGGACTTGTGACCGCTCCCTGATGCTTCCTCCAGTCATCGCCTCTCCATCTTCTTCGGACCTGCCAAAGATCTTCCCAGGGCAGCCAATATCCACTAAAAGGATATCCCATAACCAAATCCTAATCGAAATCTTATTTATATTATCAAATAATCCCTAAACGCTTTCCCTAAGCAACTGCCTTTCTTCTTATTTGGGCGTCATTAATTTGGGATTCAACGCATATCTTATACGGGTTTAATACATTTTGGTGGCAGTAGGATCGATTCCAAATGTCCAACGACATGATAACCAGGCTGGTCCAGGCGATCGCGAGAATTTCAAAATCTGGAGGCCGTTCACCTTAGCAGGATAAGCTGACGGTGTTCGTTGACAACGACCTCTGGGAGGACCAGATTAAGGTGAATCTGGAGGCCATAGACAAATGTGCCTGCCCAGTCACCATCCTGGGACGGTTGGACAATGAGGTCTACACGGTGGCCCGCGCTGCCAACCTTACTTTTGTTCGAGTTCAGTAGCGCACTGCTTCCTTCAATATTGCTGCTTGGTGGTTCTTCTCGGTCAGCTTAGCGTAACTTGAGTATTGCTGGTAAGTTTTATCACATGAAATTGAAAAGGGCTTACAAAATTCGACGAGATCATTTTTTGGAGTATGTACAATTTGTTTGTCTGCTGGCTGCCTGGGCGTGGCCGAGTGGTCAAGAGCATCGGTCGCTAATCGAGAGGTTTGTGTTTCGAATCTCGACCGTGGTGGTGAATGATTTTCTCGCGTTGTTGGGTCGTTAAAATTTGTATTGCCCATGCCAGCAATATCTTTACAAGAAAGCATTCATTTTTACCAACCAGCTTAATGTATCAAGCAAATAAATTACTGAGTACAATAAGAAACACTTTTCCGAACCGTATTTAGCATCAAATGTTAATATGAAGCAAAGGACCACGCAACCTTTGAAGCGAGTTTGCCAGTATTTATCCGTTTCTTTCTGTTGCCGACCACTTTCCTGACGAGGGACTGTCTTCTGAAGCCCGCAGGAGGTGGGTTACGCAAGGGTCCAAAGTAAGCTAATTTGTTAAGATTCCGATATAGATTGTTGTGTGACTTACGATCAAAATGTCTGTCAAAACTTCTAGGCTGATCCTGGTAAACGCGGACAATATGTGATCCAATGTCAACTTATATTGTTGAGCCCTGACTCCGGGCACAGAGTATTGGCCAAAAATCAAAAGCTTCGAGACGAGCAAATTTCAAACGGAATTCAAACAACGCCGCAATAGGAACAATATGAGCAATAAATGCGCCTACTCGCCCAAAATCGCCTTTAAAACAATAAAAGATAAAATATAATATCCAGAAACGACTCAGCCATTTTTAGAGTTCAAAGGTTATGGATAACTTCAGATCTTCAAGAGGTTTTGCATTTTTGGTTCACTGTGTGGCTGTCACTTTATATTAGTGTAGAGCCTGCTTAGTCCATTTGACTAAGGTGATAACGTTATGTTCTCGAAATGCATTAGCCACGGCCCAGGAGGGAAGAAAAATATGTTGATATTTACAGTATACTAATAACCCAAGTACAGTGAGCAACTATGGATAAGGAAAAACATAGGTACAAAAATAATCTAAATCCGAAGGATGACGGTGCAGCTGAGATCCGGGAGACGTGAGAGACGGGCTGCAACGTAGATTCCTGGTCGTCAGGCTCGGTTGAAAACGGGTGGCCAGGATTTCATCCCTCGTCCGTATTTATAACATCTCCATTGACAAGGTCAGATCCCATCGGAGATGATTGTTTGAGATGCATTGGGGAAGTGAAATTAAACAAACTTAAGCTGAGTATATTTTCCTATCATTAACACTTAAACTACATTATAATGTTATAAAACTTTATAAGAAATCCTAATCCTGTTTACTTGGTAGACATATAATTAGGATGAATAATCGCGCGCGCGCCCCTTAAGGGACGCGTTTTTCAGAAGTTTCTACAGACGCGCATGGTTCTAGAACTCTCTACCATGAACACGGGATTAGAACTTTCTACATTGCGTTCTCATATTAAAGGACTCTGCTGTCATCAACAGCATCATTTAGTTCGGTAGCCAATCTGCCTTCAGGCGGTACCTCCACAAGTGTTTCAATTTGTTGCTCGTTGTTGAAGACCTTGGGCAATGCGTAGCGTCCTTCCGCAGGAACCTCTAGGTAGTGCTCAAATAGTTGATTATTGTCCCGGTGAGATGGGCTAGCATGCATCTCCGAATGGTCAGCGTTCTCGCCTACATTATATCCTGGCTTAAGGCGGTTGAAATGAACGGAGAACTCCTCAGAATATGGCCTTTCTTTGTGGCGGATGAGGCAGGTCGTGTCTGAAAGGACACGAGTAACGCCAAAAGGACCAACATGTGCTGGATTTAATTTGGGTGGCACCCTTAGCAGGCACCACAAAATTTCGCATGCATACGATATCTCCCTGCCTGGTATGGGGTTCCAGGCGCTAGACCAGAGGTCGGCTAACTCCAGTCTTTAGGCCAGATACGGCCTAGCTAGTATTCCATTCCGGCCTTACGCCTTCTTAGTTATTTATTGTGGGATCCGGCCATATCAGCTCTCACCTTAACAAACTTAACCTGATGCTTCAAGGACGTGATATGCTCACGTGCGGGCATTCGAAGCAAAGCTGATTCAATGGGAGAAATAGCTGTATAAGGGTGACTATGTCCAGTTCCCGCACCTCACCCAGTGTTATGCAGCCCTCGTTGACACCGAAGAATGCATCAGTGTGCTGTCAACCCTGCGGAATGAAATCTCTTCGCGCTTAACTGATGTGCGTTCTCATTCGCAAGAGTTCAAAATTTTCAGCACTCCTATTGACTTTCCCTATGACAACGCCCCCTCCGATGTGCATTTGGAGTTGATTGAGCTGCAGGCTTTGTGCATTCTCTTGTCCGAGTTTACGTATTGCACTACCCTCATTGACTTCTACCGTCAGCTGCCAAATGCTCAGGTTCCAATGTTGTTAGCCCGTGCCAAGCGTGTGATCGCAATTTTTGGCAGCACTTATTCGTGTGAGTAGCTTTTCTTCGAAATAAAGTTTTGTATGAACAAGCTGCGCTCTCAGCTCGCTGACAATCGCCTTAATGACATTCTGTTGCTGAACTCCTCACCATCTGTCTCTAAGAGCATGCCACAACATGTTTCCCATTGATCGTAATGTATTTTTGAATAATAAACGTTTCCTTGGACACCTTGTTTCTTCTGGCCTAGTGTGCCTTCTTGACCTCCAGAAATGGCCCAGTAGTACAAAATGTTTACCAACCCCTGCGCTAGACGGTCTTAGTTAGTTTTCTGTTGTTTTTGCCCATCCTGGAGATGAAGCGGGCTTCCTCAAATTACACTCTTAGGGTTATCCTTAAGCATGAAGCATATATGTCAACGTTTTCCATTCGATGCACAGGCCGAAGGTGAAGGTCTTCAGGAAGTTGCATCTCGCGACCACATGTGAGAAAGAAAGGGGTATGACGTGTAGTGGTATTTACCATGGATCGGTAGGCCAACATGCAGGCTGGTATAGCGTAGTTCCATGTGGGTGTAGCACTCCTATCAATAAAGGCCCTCAAAAGGTTAAGGAAGCTCCAGTTGGTCCTTTCGACTTGACCATTATCCTGTGGGTGGTACGCTGTCTTACGTGTTTTCTTTATTTTGAGGAAGTTACACAGCTCGAGTACGACAGCATTTTCGAATGACGACCCTCGATCCGAGTGGATTTGATCCGGAGCTCCCCAACGACAGAACCATCTATTGAAGATGGCTCTGGCCACAGTGAACGCAGATGCATCAGAAATAGACACCGCTCCAAAAATTTTGGTAAAAAAATCCACCATGACTTGAATGAACTTATTTCCCTTAGCGGATAGTGCGATTCGCCCAACAAGGTCATTTCCTGCCCTCTCATTAGGATGACCTGTTCTAATAGGTAAAAGGGGAGCTCTTAATGATTAATTGGGTGACTTAGAAGCCAAAAAGAACTCGCACGACCAAATTATGTGCTGAATACGGCGTTTTTGATTTGGCCAAAAATAACGTCGTCAAAGGGCCCACTCTGTTTTGTGAATTCTGGAGTGGCCCAGTTCTGCATGCATCATTTATACTACGTCGTCCACCATTGAAAGAGGTAGCACAACACGCTTTGGATACTGTTCGCTGTCACGGTAGAAAAGGACACCGTTATCAATTAACAGTTTGTCCCAGAGGTTTTGGAGACATCGCATTTCGTAGCTATAGCCCACAAGCTCTGACTCGCTGAGGGACCTGCGTTGCTTACGTTCCTGTTATAAATGGGGATATATGCGGATCGTCTCTCTGAGCTGTAGCCCAGAATAGGCACTGGTTGCTTTGTAAGGCAATGGCAGATAAAGTGACATCAGTGTGCGACGGGCATTCAACGTGAGGGCAATGCGGTTTTCTTTAGAGAACATCGGCATTTCCATGCTGATGAATCAGTCAGAACGCGCATTTGAACTCGTATTCCGCCAATTTTTCCTGCCACCGCGCAACTTGTCCCTCAGGGTTCTTAAGGGTCCGCAACCACGTCAGAGAACTATGCTCTGTGCGCACGATGAATGATCAATACTGAAGGTACGGCCGGCATTCTTCAACAAAGTATTTTAATGCTATTATCTCTTTGCGATTCACGCATTAACGACGTACTGCCTTAGTAAATGAACGACTGAGGTACTGGATGACACGTTCGGTACCGTCGGATTGCTGCTGGGAGAGGACAGCGCCCATTGCGTTATCGCTAGCGTCAGTATCTAACACAAATTTCCCAGCATCACAGCTGATGTTGGGGAAAAACTAAAATTGGAGATGAGCAAAGCTTATCCTTTAGCGTCCGGAAGCTGGAAGCAAAATTAGCAGCCCACTTAAATTTGACATTTTTCTGCGTCAGCTTATGGAGGGGGACTTGCAATATGAGCATAGTCCTTGATAAAATGCCGATAGAACGAGGCAAGTCCTAAAAAACTTGTAACCTCGGATACTTCTGTGGGAGTGAGCCAGTCGCAAATTTGCCTTACCTTTTCATCATCGGTCTCTATGCCGAAGGCAGAAACGACACGGCCTACAAGTTTGACACGCGGCTTGAAAAAAAAACACACTTGCCCAGCTTTAAAGTGAGACCAGCCTGTCTGAGGCCGTCGAACACAAATCGAAGATTTTTGAGGTGATTATTAAAATCCTTAACGAGGACGATAATATCGTTCATTTATACAAGACACTAGTTTGGAATCAACTGGAAAAGGAACTGATTCATTAACCGCTGGAAAGTGCTAGGGGCATTTGCCAACCTGAAAGGAATTGTCTAAAACTCTTAAAGGATTGAGGGGACAGCAAAAGCCGTCTTTCTCTGTCAATGGGTCTCAATTACACCTGCCAGTAGCCAGAAGCTAAATCAAGTGTTGAAAACATTGTATTACTCGCGAAGGTGTCCCACGTCATGTCAATTCGCGGAAGTGAAAAAATCTTTCTTATTTACGCTCTTATGTTTTCTATAGTCAATGCATAATCACATTGAGCCATCTTTTTTCCTTACAAGAACTATCGGTAAAGACCAGGGAGAATGAGATGGCCTGATAATATTATGGCTGAGCATATATCTTATAAGAGCATCCAATTCATTCTGGTAAAAGATTGTAAGCTACTTAGGTGGGACCCGGATGGGTCGCACATCCCCCGTGTCAATGCAATGCTCCGTCACATTCGACCTACCCGAAGACTTCCCATCCCAGTCAAAGATGTCTTTAAATTTTTCAACTAAATCACCTAATCTCTTGGCACAGATCTGATCAAGCTGTGCTAGAATAAGTTCCTTAGCATAAAAGGCAACAGAACACACCGATAGCATGTTCGGTCTAGGAATACGGGAAAGAAAGTGGACCTTAACAGAGGTTGTATGCAGGAAGCGCCTACCGAAGTCTGCGGAACATTTGAACTTATTCAAAAAATCAACACCAATTATACAATCGTAAGTTATATCTGGGGAGAAAATAAATTGATGGGTAAAAGTAACTCCAGCTAAATCCAGGTAAAATTCTACCAGACCAGTATGCCCGAGGTTAGTCCGTTAGCCGTGTGAAGGATAACGTTGGGCCTATCACAGTACCAGATCTTAGTCTGGAATTCTACGAAAGGTTGCTGAAGTACTAGCGAACAACCAACGCCGGAATCTACTCAACAGAAAAGAGTAGTGTTACCTACGGTACCTCGAACTAAGGGGCAATTAATAGAGCTTAACGTGATATAACTGTATCAGGAACGAGGTATTACTCACCGTCATTGGGTCCTGGGGCTGCGTCACTGGCCTCAATGGTGCGGTGGGCTTGGGGCCTGTTTGTTCGTCGGTTCCGGGGCCAACGACAGTTGTTTAGCCAGGGAGAGGAGCCACGGGAGCAGGGCTGCCAAGGCGTTTGAGTGGCGGCCTCGTTGGAAGAGTGGGGCAGGACGGCTCTGACACCAAACAGCGACCGAGGTGGTTGACCGCAAGTGGCCTGAAGGACTTCCTCTTCCCGAGCCAGGGCAAGGATCTTTCGGATCTGATGGTCGCGGACTTCAGCGACAAGCTGCTTAGCACCCGAGTATTCAGGGCCTTTTTTTCGCGCCCTCCGCCCGAAGAGTTGAAGGGCCTGCTGGAAGTCGTTGATTGACTCCCCAGGCTGTTGATAACGTCGTCGGAAGTCTGACTGCAGGACCCTAGGGTGTTCAGAACACCCAAGGATCTCACAGACGCCGTCAAGGACAACCGAGGGGGTGGTGGCTGCTGAAATGTCTGCTGAACGGGCGAAATCGTACTTCGCCGTCCAGAAGGGCCAGGATGGCTCCCACTCTGCGCATTTGCATCAAAAACCTTGGAAGTAGCCGTTGCACCGGGCCTCACAGCGAGTGAAATCGGTGAAGCGTATCTGCTTTTCTGTTGGGGTCGCAGAAAGCCGGGACGCAGCGGGATTCTGCAGCTCCTTGATCAGTTTCCCCAGTGACTTGTAGCCATGTAGGAATGAACACCGCTGCCACCAATTTGTAACGTGCCTGAAATGCGTTAGCCATGGCCCAGGAGGGAAGGAAGACGTTGATATTTACAATATATTAATAACCTAAGTACAGTGGGGAACCTATGGATAAGGGAAAACCTAGGTACAAATATAATATAAATTCGGATGATGACTGTCCAGCTTACAAATTAATTTGGTCGATCGTGGGTCGTGCGCTCATGGTGCAGTTGTTAACATGGTGATCTTTGTAGCGAGAAATCACGGGTTCGAATCCCGGTGTTGGTGTCAGCAACCAAGTCAATTAAGGGCTCGCACAAACTGCTATGGCTATTTAGAATTTATATTTTGTTAGCGCACGGAAGGCATTGTCGAAACAAACATTAGTAACTAAATAAAATTGTGACAATGTGTGCAGATAAAATGTACCAATATTTAACAAAGTAGGCAGGACTTGTCCTGTTAGGCCAACAATTCGCGATGTTTTCAAATAAATTGCGAACTAGGAAATAGGCAGTGAAAAAAACTTCTCCTTAAAAATGAAGGCAACGTTCAATAGGCCTTTATTTTTGAACAGAGGGTAGGAGAAAAAACTGCTAAGAAAAACAAACAGGGGGATAGAGAAGGCCACTAATGCAGTTGCATTTTAAAATGAGATAATGAAAGGTCGATATGGTTCGTTTTTAAATCTCGCGAAAAGGCATCAGTTTAAATTGTTTTTATCCAGAATTGAATTCTGATGATGGACAGTATACAACGAATCGGCAGCATTTTAGAGTGTGTACGTGCGAATGTGTACGTCCGAATGACCTTTTCTTTTGAATGACTGGTGATATAAGGAGACATCATGGTTCATGGGGGACTCGAGGTAGAGAAAAAATAGATTCAAGAGGGCCACTTAAATTCCCGATGGTCCTTACTCCGCGTCATGGAGAAAGCTGCTCGGAAAAGGGGAGGAAAATAAAAGGTTAATAGAATCAGTGTTAAGATCAATGTGCAGTCTTCGCTTGAATGCAGATAGACTAGTTAACAACCTTATTTCAATTGGCAAGTTATTCTTAAAAACGCTATACCTAGAAGCAAAGAATAGAGAGCGTTTGCACGTACAGGATTCAGGAGGAGGTATAATTAGTGCAGAATATCTTAAAGTTATAAGGAAGACTAACGGGTGTAATGACAGAAAGCTTGGAGAGATTTGAGCTATTATTAAGTGAAAAAGGGAGACGAAAGCCTGCTTCCAGTTTCCGGACCGAAAGAAATTTTAGCTTCGTCAGCTGGCGTCTAGTTGGCTAGGAATTATCTGAAAGAGTCGGATGCATGATTTATTGTGAAATGTCTTTGGACAGTTTCTATTTGTGAATGGATAGATTCGTTTATTAAACCAAAGAAAGGGTAGCGAAATTCAAGATAAGAAAGTACATACAAATGATAAAATTTTAAGTTCATTTCAGGAAGGTAGAAATTATGAGAAATAAAGCCGCAACTCTGAGCAGCTTTGGCCGTAATTCTATCGGCATGAGGTGAAAGATCTAATTTATTGGTTCTTGTTAGTGGAAAATTATAGGGAGTCTCTCTCGGGGGTAGAAGCACAATAGGCTGGTCCCAATGAAAAAGCAATTATTTTTGCTACTTGATAGCTTACAGTAGACTGTCATGTAAAGATAAAGTTCACCGGTCTAACCATGGGAAAATGGGGACCATTATTTACAGGGCTTTTGATGGGGACAATTATTTACGGAGCTTTAAATGGGGACAATGGGGAGAATTATTTACAGAGCTTTCATTTCATGGGATGCCTACCGTATCTTTTTCATTTTGTACGGGTTATTTTCACCTCATTTAAACTTTTATGTTTATATATAAATTTCGGTTTGCAATTTACTTTCACCATTTTCATGCTTTTTTGTTATTCTAATGCGACCACCTTAAACCACTAGGAGCAGGGTTCCCGGAAGACAAGCTTTTGGGTTTAATCATTTAATCTTGGACCCACCTATTGAGCTCCTACCTTCTCGGGCTTTAAGTGATGCCAATTTATCCAAATCTGTTGCTGAGTCTTCATGTTCGGTCATTGCCTAAGCACCTGAATGTAACTCCGCCTTTACTTGACTGCAACAAAATTTCGTTACAGAGGATTTTGGCAAAACAGAATTGTTTAATTCATTTTCTGCCAACCACTTTAGGATTGAAACTAGCCTCACTCCCTCAATTGCTCTGATTTTAAATTCAAATTCACTTCTAACATCCGTTAATTTCTCGCCTTCAAGTATTCAAAATGAAATAGCTCACCTAAAAAATTCACATTCGGTTGGAACTGATAACATTCGAAACGCACTTATTAAACGGTAAAGAATTTTTTTAGCATTTCTCGAAAACGATTCCTTCCCTGATTATTGGAAAACATTCTTAATCTTATATTTATGCTGCTGACCTTAAATGAGTTTATTCACTCTCAAACTCTACGGTCGAACGATGTCTAGAACAAATTCATTCGGACTTCGCCACTCTATCGGCGTGAGCTCCACATGGTAAATGGAGTTCTAACCTTCATAGTGTCACTACGTGCGTTTAGGGCCTGTAAGGCTGCCACAACCTGTTATTTTTAAAGGTTGCCGACTCCCTATGCCTATCTCGCGCGATCCTTATTTTCAATGCTAATTCAAATATTTGTGCAATCCTTTATTGAACTGACAAAAAGCTTTTAGACGGCTCGTGAAGTTGCTTTCGTAATTTTTAAAGTCTGTTCTGGAAAAAATTTGGAACAGTAGAAGAGGCTGTATTTGAATTAAAAAGCTTTAGCTGGATAAAACCCTGGTCGATACACTACTCAAGCGGCCAAGCTCACGCTAAGTTGACATTTTCTTCACTCACGCCCACATCACGCGCGCGCAGGCCCCAAGCCTGCCACTCGTTGGGGCCTCTGACCACCACTGAGTATTTACTTCGATTACACAACTTTCCTCTTCTTCCCCTTCGCTTTCTAGACGAAGGGTGGCGAGACTATTGCAGGGCTCTTAGTAAAGTCACTACTTCGACATCTAAAGGTGAAGATCCACGGAGGTAAAATATTTAAACTTAAATATTCTATGCGATTCTCCGAAAATTCATCCGCACTTTTAGTACACTGCTAAACACCTTACCTTATCACTTCCAATGCCCCACTACTCCATTTAGTCTGTTTATTAGCGGCATTCCCCACTAAATATGGTTTAGAATGCGAGGGTGTTCACTATTTAGCTAACATTTGTCAACTTGGATCTTTGGACTTAAAACTGAGTTGTCCCTTAACCTTAAAAACAGTAGTTAGGCGGCTTTTTCAAACTTTATCTTATCTTCCTTTTTGCTTTTGGTTATATCTGCGAACGCCTGACATCCACTACACGAATTGAAACATGGGGGCTTTATTTCGCTCGGAAGAGATGCAGCTATCTCAGCTCATCTTACATACTGATTCTGCTTATATGTGCATCGCGGAGCTGGGGGAGCTTGGAGTTGTCCAGATACGTGACGTAAGTCGAAATCCTAAACTAATTTCACCAGGCAAATCCCGAAGTGAATGCCTTTCAGCGTAAGTTTGTAGATGAAGTTCGTCGCTGTGATGAAATGGAACGCAAGTTGCGTAGGTTCTGTTTCTAGGCGCAATTTTATTATTGGGCCATTAGGTTATATTGAGGGTGAAATTGTGAAAGAAGGCCTACCTATTTTGGAGCCTGATGATATCCCCGAGGCTCCGCCACCGAGGGAAATGATTGAGCTTGAGTCGGTCCTTGAAAAGCTGGAAAATGAATTGAAAGAAGTCAACCTCAGTGTCAGCCAGCTTAAACAAACATTTATGGAACTTACGGAAGTTAAGTTCGTTCTTCGTCGAGCGCAAGTTTTCTTCGAAGAGGTTCGTTGTTCCCCGTTTTCATATACATTATGCATTTTTGAACGAACTTTATATAACGTCGCTTTCGACAGAATTTCTGTACTCGGACTATTTTGTTGACTAGGCTCTCTTATTAAAGGCACTTTCAAGAATACTGTTTGGTGCTGTACTGTTATGGCATTTGCCACTACAATAATTAATAGATTAATTTACATCTGGGTTTTCTGAAACCGTCAATTTGGTTTCCTCGCAGTGTAATTCCATTTTTCCCAACCTCTCGAAGCAATTTTGTGAATGCGCAAACCTTCGCAAAAACTTGACTTGTGAACATATATCTGCCAAACTTTCAAGTCTTCTTTTGGTGTCGTCTTATAACTAAACAGTGGAGTCCACACCAAACGCACTCTCTTTTACAGCACCCTCGACAAATCGCTGGCTGTTTGACACCCTCGACGCTGAATTCCTATATTTGGTTCTTCTTCGTTCTCACCTAAGTAGCATTAAACCAGCCATCAATCCCACCACATGGCAGTACTATTTCTGGTTGCTTAACCTTGACATACGTTTAATTTTCTCCGTTTGACTCACCTGAGCTAGTCTGATCTCCTAAAATAGTGCTTTGATTTCGCTGTAGGCTCCTTATGAAGTAAACATGACGGTACAGGCTCCAGAAGTGATGATGATTGAGGACCCTGAATCTGTCGAACGCACAGCCTTGCGGGTTGGGTGGGTCTTAATTTTACGTTTTTTTTATTTTCTGCTGCTTTTCCAGTTAATATCACACTCGCTTGCCTTAACGTCTGAATTAACCTTTGCCGGGCAGATGCACACATCATACGAGCTCTGCCTTTTATTTTTAAACCCTCCCGTGAAACAAATTTTGATGAATTAGTGACTTTGACCGGGATTCACGGACTGACGAATACGAAGTTTTATTCCGGGGCGGAGGTACTCAGTCTGCATACAGCCGGCACGTTGAGTGAGTGAGCCTCATCTTCGCTTTGTTGATTTCTCCCTCCGAGCACTGCCTTATGATTCATCACACCTTCCCTTTGACCTTTTTGGGTTTGGACCATATTGGAGAGTAGAGCAACCACTCTTAAGTCTCTTGCATGCTTTAGTTTTTGTGGCGGGAGTGATCCTCAGGAACCGCCTTCTCGCCTTCGAGAGAATGCTTTGGCGGGCCTGTCGCGGCAACGTTTTCCTTCGACACGCTGAGATCGAAAGCATTGAAGATCCTGTAACGGTACGTAGCGAAAATTTCAGTTGCCCCCTTTCAGCTTCAACAAGACCAGATCCTGCTGTTTTTTCCATTTTGTCGTAATTTTCGCCAAGGGTACTGTGAAGCTAAAAAAAATCTCATTAACTTTGCAGGTTGTGCGCTTTTCTCCATTGTTTTTTATTAGATGTGGGTACTTTCTAAATTTTACTAGCCTCATTTCGCTACTCACTGCCCTTGCCCCTTCATACAATAGCGCGTAATACACAAGAATAAGCACGATGTGACGACATCAAAATAAGCCATGAGTAGACTCAAATTCTTCAAGAAGGAAGAACTGATAGGGTGCACATTTTTTTACCTGGAGGCAAAGGTAAACTATTAATATTCCGAATCAGAAAAAGCCCTTACCTTAACGGTCAATAATTGCCTATATGATTTGGCTGCATGGAAAAATTCAGCTCCTTCCCCCGTGCTGCCGTAATTTCCCAGTGTGCCAGATGGGTCGTGCTTGTGTGATAAGTAATTTTTAATCCTTATCGGACTTCGGGACGCCTATTTTTAAGTTAAAATGTCCGTCCAATTTTAGTTTTCTCCAACTCCTGTCACCTGTAATTGCATCCTCAAGTCCACAAAAACTGTTATTTAGGTTTTTTTTAGGTATCTTGCCTTAGTAAGGCCCCCTCAACCCATTTTGCCCTCAGCAACCGTATAAACGTGTATTGTCACGTTGCATAGTCTTTATCATCCTTTCCTATGTGATAACAGACTATTGCTTAACAGATACAATACAGTGCGCGTTTCGTTTTATCACAATTAACTCTTCCAAAACGTCATTCGGAGAGATTAACCCAAAAATATCATTGTATGAATTTTAGGACAAAATCTACCGCAAATTCCGTCTGACCCATGTAGTTTTCGCCTATCATGCCCAAGCGCTTTCGACATAGATAACGGCTATTAGCAGAGATAATTTAATTTCATTCCTTTGACCTTTATAAGTTTTATTTTGGGAAACGAATGCTTAAATTCGGTATTCTAGCTGCTTAGATCCGTCTCTTATCATTTGATATGCAAGGGGTTCTCTGCTTAGCTTAACGTATTATCGCTATTTTGCAGGTAGGAGTTTTTATCGGAAGCCGATAAGGTTTGGTATTATCTGCATAATCACCAAAATATCAGTCTGATAAAGGTTATTTTTGTGCGACATTTTCCGTGAGGGTCAAAAGGAAAGATCCCTTTGCCTCATTTCGCACTGCGTACGAAGTACCATATGTGCTATTTATAAGCTCAAATTACTCAACACAGCTTATGCTCTTTCAAAGTTAGGGTCTTTTTTTGAAATTCAACTGACATTCTGTCGTTCGCTCGCCTGAGAAACTGTTGTTTACAATCAAGAGAATGGGGTAATGATACTCCAGAACAATGCTATTCTACCTATAACGCTTATCCAAAGTTGACGCTGTTAATACTTTCTTTTTTAGGGTGAGCCTTTAAACAAGTGCATGTTCATCATATTCTTCCAAGGCGAACAGCTGAAAAGTCGAGTAGAAAAAATTTGTGACGGGTAAGATCTTTCCTCCTGGTTATTTCTCCCACTCGAGTTAGACCTTGCAAAATTATCACACGCGTGCTTCTCGTCCTGATACTTTTCGCGACAATAATGGAAAAAATTCCTTAATTTAAGCAACATTTTTAAACACTGTTTTGATTACGCAAAACATTTAGCTGCTCAATTTCTATGTTAGCAGCTCTCGCTCTTACAGGATTACTTGCACTTTCACTGACTCTACTTCGATCACTTGTCTTCCGTTGTATCCTTCTTTCCGAACACTGGTAATTTTTCTGGCGCACTTGTAGCCTAAAGTTTGGTCCATAGGAGCGATCTTCCATCACCTCAGTTGTACACACGGCCAGACCGAACGCTCGCCTGTCAGTTTACCCACTGAGTCAGAAATTGTATTCGCATAGTTGTATTTTTTCCTTAAGTCATTTTGTCAAAAAAAGTTAATTTCAAAATACAAAAAAGGTGAGCCTTGCCAATCGGTCGTAGATTTTGCTTTTCAGACCTTGGATTTTTTTCTTGTTTTATCAGAACATTCCTGTGACTATCGAAACTGGAAAACGTCTGATTGATAGTTTCGTAGCAGGGGTATCAGTTCTGGGGCTCTTCTATAAATGACGTACAATTCTCCGCATAATTTTCTGAGGTCTACTACTGAGATTGGGTGCAACTACTATTTTGAAGATATTTTTGTCGGCTTTCATGCTCCTAACAAAATTGGGCTAAGTTTGATGTGTTTCTGCGTTGGCCTGACTGCTAACCTCCTTACCGGCTCACGGGTGGCGGATATTGAGACAAGGGCTGGATACTAACTAATTAAGTTCTCGAGACTTTTGTCTGTCACGCCGACTGTTTTATAAAATATCCCAAAGCCTAATGACGGCACTGTGACATGGCGACCGTTAACTACCATTTAGTAAGTTTAATTATCACCACTACCTTGTGGCTAGGTTCTTAGAACAAAGTACTAGGACAGACATCCTCGAAAAAAAAACCAATAAAACCAGCTCCTGGGGAATCCGCTTATGCCTAAAATTTCCAAGCATCATCATAGAATGTGTCGGATTCAAGTATTTATGCCCCAGGCTACAGCCTTCACCGGAATCGACACGTTTCGCAACCTTGATTCAATGACACCAGTGCGAAGAACATGCGAGCTTGACTACTCCATCGTGAACAGGCTCCGGGTTGTAAATGCTGGCGTATGTGAACGTTTTTTTCACCCTGATACCCACATTCTAGCAGCGTGCACGCTTGCTCAGTACAAATTGCATGCTTGCTGCCTGTCTGAGTTCCGAATCCTCGACTTGGGCTCTTTATTAAAGCGGTCCGCGCGACCCGTTTGGTAGACACAGCGTGGTGATCATCCTCTCGCAACAGGCAAACCATGCACTGCGTGTGTGGGAATCAGGTTTTGACCGGCTAGCTCACTCACTACTGAAGGTTCACCTCACAATCCTCACTGTTGATGAGGAGAAAACGCGATGGCTGGAGCAAGAAGTTTATTTCTATGACCTTTCGAATCGTCACTCAAACCCATCATCAGAGACCGTTGCAGATAAGGGTCGTCTCTGTGGTTTCGGTTTCCACTCGCAGTCACTGAACCTGGTTAGAAGACTTCCTCACTGTGCTCAGCTGATTGTTGCCGGAGATCGCGTTGGCCCGACTGCGCCAGGCGGTTCATCAAACAGAACATTATTGGTTGCTTTGGACGTGGTTTTTGATGTGAATTTGGTAAAGGATGTTCAACTTTTCACCATTTTATATCAGGATGGTACACCTAGTTTCACTGCGAAGCCGCGCTTGTAAATCCCTGGCGGCTATAGCATCAATGTCGGCAACCTCCCGGAATTTATGAAAACCCTCCCTCGTACCTGTTCAGTCCCCTTTCTTCCTCCGATTGGCCAATTTTTTATTTGCAGGCATTTTGCCTAGTTGCCGTCACTTTTCGCTGAAGATGCATGCTTAGTTTCTGTGCGTGAAGCACTTTCCCATCTGCTCACGATGCGTCACCTGCTCACCTGCGTCGATGCTCACCTGCGTCGATGCGAACTTGTCTGCTAGTCCACCTGTAGACTAAACGATGAGTCCATTAAGGAGTGAGGGTAAGAAGGACTTTTGGCGAAGTCTGCCTCGGAGAACATGGACGTGAAGGTCTGACCAGTCGGGTTGCTGCTACCAAGATGTTGCCACTACAGCTATATTTTCCTGCTATCTTTAATTTTCATATCATATCGACTGAAACCAAGTCCGTCTCTTAGGCTTTTTCAGTTGAATACGATTAACTGTAATTGAACCAATTGCCTCCGAGGGGATTTAAAAGAATTGCCAGGTCAGAACGGCCATATCCGTAATGGACAAATCGACGGCAAAGCGATACACCTGGTTTATAATACTATGCATGTTCGCCCTGGGGGATGACTGCTTTCTGTCGCTCGCATTACGGGACTGCGCGCACTGCACTTCACGTTCACATCAAAAGACATCCAACCCGCTTTTCAGAAGGATGTCTTGAGGGAAAATCGACCCAGAGATCATCCTGCCCCGACGATTAGAAATTAATAAATGTGTCCCTACGAAGCTATTCCCCCTAGTAGAAGGGATGCCGCCGTTTTTAAAAGGACGCTCCTTATTTCGAATAGACCTACTGCAACTTAGTGTCTCTTGCGGAGGTTCTTCATGTAGTTAGAAACCTGTGGAACAAGACATCTGGTAACTACCCGTCTTCCACAAATGGTTGTGACAAACTCTACTCCATTTTGTTCCAAATTCAGTAAACGCACATCGTACTGTTTAGTTGAAATTGGCTTGTCATTGAACCGAAATTTTGAAGATTGACATGCCATTGCTCATTAGAGGCCGAGGAATCATTCCTCCTGTCGTCTCCTCCAGATTCTTTGTGGACAGTCATCTTTATAAATCCTTTTCTCTTAACTGCAAATTATAACAAAGAAAGACCAAAGACATCTATCTTGGTCGTTAGGCTAGTCATTCCACACTTCGTTGTACCCTGAAGCACCTGTCGGATTTCAGTGGTTCGCCGTCTACACTTTGCAAAGTCACCTGGTGTATTGTGATTCTATCGTTCGTCATGCTGCCTGATATGACAAGCCATGACACTTTTTGTGACCTAACTAGGCCTACGCTGACAGGCCGAGTTTGCTTGTTCGTGTACATTGCAGAGTGATTGTCATAATGTCATTGGCACTTATAAGGTCATTTTTTTCGCCACTGCTGTTACACACCAGTGAGCCCACTACAGTAGCATCATGATGCTGGCTGTGTATATTTAGGCATCGCATTGCATCATTTGAGTTCTATGTGTTTGTGTATATCCCAAAAGCCTGTATGAAAATTATTCTTTTGGAGACGCTGAGGGCTTTAGGCTTCGCTCCTTAAGGTAGCTCGTCTGTAGTCGGACTCTTGGTTTAACTTTTATTTCAAAAAGGAACTGGTATGCTGGGTCAACGAGGTGCTAGCGAACTTGATTGAAATCCAATAAATCTGTTGTTATCGACGTGCGGTTAAACCATAAACAAAGGATTGCCACTGTAAAGGCAACTCTTCTATGCACACTGGAACCTGACTCAGTCAGGAAGTATCCGCTATGTAACGGCGTTCGATAGTGCCTACCTACTGAATTTGTCTCCCCGTCGTCTGACGCGCAAAAAGTTGTGATTTGAAAGATTGCCAACAGGCAGAATAATTCGATCATTCTGACTGAATTTCTAACACCATTGGCTCCTGAATCTGACTCCCATGCTTTGAGCTCTGAGTCCCTTCTAGAGCCCAGTTTGTATGCATCTGCACAGAAACCAACAGGTATATGGCACGCTTATGCGGATCTTTGAGCACGTACTTCACAATGTGCACCCATTTAATATTTTCTTTACCTTTCTCTGCCATTGTTACGTGGTGCGCCTCCATTGATAGCAAAACGCGAATTAATATGCAGCATTTTACTGTCAGACGTAATGTCATGCCACTGTCAGTGGCGAGCCAGCGTATAAGCAATTCGAATCTCAAATTCTGTGCATTGTCCTTTCTCTAGTGTTCCCCGTTGCAAAATATAGTGAGATTAGGGACAGCTTAAGCCCCACAACCCTGTGTAGGGATAATAGTAAAGAGGATGCTGATGATTGTAACGTTTCATTTGACTGCACTCATGACAACTGTCTTAGAAGTCCCGACTAGGTTGAGTCTCGGGAATGCCATCATCGCTCTGGGACATCTCCAATTTGAGGATTTTACCTTGTTAAGGTCTATTCTGTGAATTTTGAGTGAAATTTAAACCATCTTTGTCGATTCTTCGTTATTCTTACTTGTATATACTTCTTGGGGCATTGTGCGATGGCCCGCGTTCTATTTCGTTGCTGCCGTAGACCTCAAAAAAGCACACTGGAAGCGACATCGAATTATTCCACCATGTTCACATGCAACTGCTCCGTAAAAGATGATTGATGTCCAAACCGGGGGTAGCTGTGATTGTTCTTTTTGAAGGTTACAGCCTGGGCGTTCGACCACCTCAAATTCAACAGCCAGTAGCAGTGCGATCCCTGTGGCCAGTAGGGTTGGTCAGTCAGAACCTAGCAGTGTGCTTCATTCACTTGTACTTCAGCATGTCTGGTCGCTTCCTGACGCGTTTACCAGGTTTGACTTAGAGGTCTACCAGCAACACAGCTTACACTATACTAGACACACTTCGGGAGTCAACGTCAAGCTAGTATCGCAAAGCTGGGAACAGCGTCGTCTGAAAAAAAGCGGTAGAGCGTTCGCCGGCAGGTCATCGGTTTACATTCACCCGGCGACACGTCTTTCGGCTATGCAAGCATCACCCCCTAGTCTGCTGTTATACCTGCTCTGTTGAACTACCGTCCTGCCCTAATGAGTTAAAAACCCCGTGGCTCTCGGGAACAGAGAACGGGGTCAGTTTTCCGACGATTCTTTTGACGCAGCCTCCCACTTACTCTCCAGGTTAGTTTGTAAACAGCTAACGCCGGCTAGAACAATGAGCCGATGTGAATGCAGCCAACGCACCTTCTAGTTATACTGCTTGCAGCAACGCCGTGTAACTTTGGCTTTCCTGCTTTTCGCAGGGCTTTTCCTCTTGTAACTTTTCGTCTTCTCTGTCCTCTTACTCTGCTATTTTTTCAGGTTTCACGCTACTCTCTATCCTTGCCCCGATACGCAGGACAAGCGACAGGCTGCTCTCTTGGATGTAACTGGCCAAAGAGAGGATCTCCAGGTTGTGCTCACCCGCACCAATGATCACCGTGACCGGGTCCTCGAGACAGCTGCGATGAGTCTACGTCAGTGGTTTGTCAAAGTGCGCAAGATGAAGGCCATCTACCACACCTTGAATCTCTTCAACCTCGACGTGACCACCAAGTGCATGATTGGGGAGTGTTGGTCGGCGGTCTCTGACCTTGACATCATTCGCATGGCTCTGCGACGGGGCATGGAACGCTCGAATAGTACCTTGCAACCCATTCTTAACGGACTTAAGACAACAGAGAACCCACCAACCTTTCACAGGGTCAACAAATTTACTGCTGGTTATCAGAGCATTGTCGATGCCTACGGAGTAGCAAACTATCGAGAGGTCAATCCCGCGCTTTTCACTATCATCACCTTCCCGTTCCTCTTTGCCGTTATGTTCGGTGACGCTGGTCATGGATTGGTAATGTTCCTGTTCGGTCTGTGGATGGTCCTATGGGAGAACAAGCTGGAGGTTAGGCCCCTATTTGCCGTTTTCGTAATGATTCGTCTTTATGTTTTCGATCCACATTTTTAAATGATTCCTAGCAGATGTAAGTGCTCTGGAGCGTAGGAAATTGAGCTAAAACTTTTGGATCGGCTCAGAAATCTGTCCTACTCCTTCGACGTGTGACCAGACCGATGAACTTTCTCCCAGAGCCCATAAACGAGAGTAGATTACCGATCCCTGCTTTGTCCGCCTCAGGACTTGCACCGCATGGCATTTCATATTCTTGCTTGCTCTCGGGGAGTGCCACGCGTGACCTACGAAGAACACTTTATAGAGCTTGGGGCCAACCTGCAGTCGCATTCTCTGTCCAACTTTGCGAAACTATTTCCATTATTCAAAATTTACCCTTAATAACTTACCGGCCAAATTAACCCGCAGATTTATAAATCTTAGGTTGCGGTATTATTTTTTCAAGCAGGCTAAAAAATCACGAAGTCTGGTTTCATGGGCTCGCTTCATATGCCTCCAGGGAAGACCGTAAACTCATTTGGTAGTTTTTCTGAACGTTACCGTTTTACCTTACTGAGTTCTGTTTAAAAAAGCTCCGGCCTCTTTTTTGTCTCTGAAGTAGTTAAGGTAGTTAAAGCATTTACCAACTTAAGTTCTTGATGGCATTTATAAGAATCGAGCCTTCTGAAATCGTAAATAAATGTCGCCGAATCCTCCATACAAAGCCGATCGGCCTCTTCCCGCTGAAAGGGTTAATTTAATCTTCATAGGCTCGGGGCCGGAACCAAGTTTGTTCATTTACTTATCTGTCCTTTTGACACGAAGTTGTTTTGGGATCAATGCTGACAGGACACCGTTCTCTCTCTCCCTCCCTCCCTAGAGGAAGATTGTTCGTCACATGGCTAAGGTTCCGAAGATTTCCTCACGTTCTAAGTACGCGCATCAGGATGTGTATTCTGCGAATCACTTTGTGCTTCGCACTCCTAGCTTGCTCCCGGGACCCAGTCATTCTAGTTTCCTCAAATGCTGTCTCTCGTAGCCCCTTGATGAAGTAGGGCCAGCTAAAAATCGCGGTCGCTTCGGAATTGCCGGTGTATTGGCACCCAGGCCTGTTTGCTTTATGGACCTGAATATATGTTTCCAAGGTCTACCTTTTAGAGCCTTCAGGCCGTGTATTTCTGCTCAGTCGTTGGAGAGCAGAAGCTGCGCATACGTTCCACGGTTACGTGAAAAATTTTCAGCCCAGTTGTGTTTGTGTAACTAGTCCTTGGCCATCCTCTTTTGACTACATCAACGGAAGTTGCTACACTTTAAGGATTATTACTGATCGCTAACTGTTTACCGTTTATTCGTTTTTTGCTCTAGGTATTTGCAATATGCAATTCTATCCGAAATCCCGGAGCTTTTACATTGCGACAATAGTTTCCGCCAGCTGCATTCAGATGTCCGAATGCCTTCTGTTCGCTTCCTTTTCACATCTCATTGAGCATAACCCTTCTTTGCCTATTTTATACTTAGGCGAAGAAAATCAAAGACGAACTGTGGAACACTTTCTTTGGTGGTCGTTACATCATCCTGCTCATGGGGGCTTTCTCCATTTACACTGGCATGATCTACAATGACATCTTTTCAAAGTCAGCTAACATATTCGGCTCCAGGTGGCATCCACGCTACGACAACAAGACCCTTATGCTGAATCCGAGTTTACAACTTAATCCCTTGCCCATCGCGGACCCGACAGGCATGTTTGCAGGATACCCCTATCCTTTTGGTGTCGATCCCGTGTGGCAGGTGTCCAGCAACATGATAATGTTCTCAAATTCCCTGAAAATGAAGATGTCCATAATCATCGGTGTGCTGCATATGCTGTTCGGTGTTGCCTTGGGCGCTGTCAATCATCGGTAAGTCTCCTTGTGCTGCCTTTCCATCCCGATCGTCATCCCTATCCAGTCTAGCATGCGGACACTAGGGCTCCAGCTGCCTCTTTCATTGCTAAGCTCCCCATTTATGAGCACTAGTCAGCTGCCTTCTCACCGCTAGATTGAAATTGCATTTATTGGGGTTACCATGTGAGGCGCGATGTTGATTGGTAAGATTTCCTGCGGACCAGTTTCTCTTCCTTCCCTCTCTCCCTTTACAGAGACAGCCTCCTATGGGTGCATTTTGCCATTTTAGTGTGGGGAAAGCTACCGGTAGTGAGTGGCAGTGACAACAGACTCCATCATTTACCGGCCTGCGCGCCCCTGTTTTCGTCAGTGAACAACGGTCTGTCACTTTTGAAGCTCATCTGCCGAACTGGAATGTTTGCTTCTAACTGCAAAAGAGTGCAGTCATGAGTAAGAGCATTTGCCCCGCTGCCAGAAAAGCATAGCAGAATCAGCTCCGTGGGACTAAGAGTCAGGCAACGATGGCTCCGTCTATATTCGGCCTGACGCGAAATCTGATCAATATACAGTCCGGCTCAGTGAACTGGGATTTGTGTCGGTTACGGGACTGCGTGTGGAATATGCGTGGACGGGTCGACTATCGAGTCCGCAGGTGTTTCTAGTCTTCGTGTCGTTGAAAGACGATCGATGTGATAAATGCACTAGGACTGGTGCTTCGAAAGTCTGCCTCCGTATACTCCGATATCATGTGCGTATCCTCCTTGTGTCCTTCACTCGAACTCGGCAAGAATGCCGAGCACGTCGGCAAACTGCAGTTTTAGCGTTTAATCACGTGACGCCGTGTGAGTCTGTCAGAGGGTCTCCGCGCATTTTTTTCGTTCGCTGAGGTGGAGTTTGAACCAACCTGCCTTGCCGACGAATCGGTTCTTTTCTATAGACTCTTCTCATCGACTTATGCACAATATGCTAATACTGCTGCTCTGGGGTTAACATTGAGTGGAAAAATTACTTATCTGGCCCCCGAATCAGGACATGCAAAAATAGCCTCCCGAGGTACAGGTGGCTTTGCGCCACATTCCGCGGAAATTAGGGTTATGTTTGAGGTTAGACTTGCGGTTAAATTTAGGGTTAGGCTTAAGGTTAGGATCAGAGTTACGCTTAAATTTGGGTTAGTTTTAACTGTATGGTCTACGTTAGGGCCAGTGCTAGGGTTAGTACAATGGATTGTATATCCTTCCTGAAATTATGCGCAAGACCACATTTATTACTTGGGTAGGACGTTCCTATTCCTCTGTCCTGTTTAGGGGGCCATATAAGTTTCAGTTTAAAGCAATCTGCCTCACAAACCTTGCGCCCAACTTTCGTGCCATTTCATTAATCCCCGTGTGGATTTAATTTCAGATTTTTCAATGATCCCCTCGCTATCTACTGTGAATTCATACCACAAGTGCTTTTCTTGGCCTGCATCTTTGGTTACCTTTCCATTACAATTATCTACAAGTGGATCGCCTTCAATTCGACACAGGCCTCTGTGGTTCCAAGTCTCCTCATCAGTACGTTTTCTACCCCCTTTTATGTAATAAAAAGAGGGAACATTTGGTTCAAGTGTAGTCCCACCTTCTTTCTTTCGTTTTTTTTATTCTCCTTATTTCTTTTTATTCTTTCTTCTTTTTCTTATTCTTCTTTCTTCTTCTTCTTCTTCTTCTTCTTCTTCTTCTTCTTCTTCTTCTTCTTCTTCTTCTTTCTTCTTCTTCTTCTTCTTCTTCTTCTTCTTTCTTCTTCTTCTTCTTCTTTCTTCTTCTTCTTCTTCTTCTTCTACTTCTTCGTCTTCTTTCTTCTTCTTCTTACTCTTCTTCTTCTCGTTTCTTTTCTAGTATGTGCGGTCGTCATCGTTATGCCCTTTCCATGATTTCGTAGGCTGTTACTTGAGTGTGGTGGACCTCGGGCCCGTTTTTTTAACTGCCTCACCTGACCGGTATCCCATTCTGCAACGCAAAACCTTCTTTCACTATTTCCTTTGTATTTTGTCCCTTGTTAAACGAGTGGTGTTAAAGTTGTTGGCGTCTTGTTAGGTAACTCTAACGAATTACCGTACTGATCACAGGTAACTCTGGCTGACCCACTGATGAGCCGGACCTCTCGCAGCTGCGTCATGCACAGGCAGAGTTTTGGCGAAATGCGTGTCTGAAAGTTTAGCCAGTACCTATGCTGCCAGTGTGGTAAATCCTGAAACGAACTCACACTTACTTTGTCAGCAGCTAGTTACGCTCTCGTTTACCTGGTTCTTTGACTTCCTGACACTCCATTAGGCGAGCTTTTTAACTTCACAATCGCATCATACTGTCTATCAAATGCAGGCCCAGCTTTCCAGAAACGAAATAGCGGCGTGGTCTACAATAAAACCAGGCTTTAATACAGCTCACTAGCCAAACCTCACTACCTCTCGATCTATTTAACCAAATATTGTTTATGTTTATTGGCCTGTTTTATTTATGAGAAAACCCACAACTGTTGTAATACAATCAGGGGTTGTAGGCCTATGAGGAATAATGCCTTCTTCGTTTCATGATCAGTTAGATTTTTATCGGTTTAATTGCCTTGGAAAGTATACGTCTAATTGTTAATTTTAGTTCGGTTTTTCTGCTAGTTAACATTCATCCTTGACTTCCTTTTCTCCAAGTGAGCTCTTGGGGTGGTGATAATCCATCGTTTTGATCCCGTAACTTTCGTTCGTACCTGACTGACCGGCACACGAGGCTTATTATTGGTTACTGTAACCGTGATGTCACCAAAGTGACCCAGTACAAACCGTGTTTCAATCATCCGATTTTTTCCTCTATTTCATCTTCAGCTCTCATAAACATGATGCGCTTCAGTTATGAACCGTCAGACAGTCTCCCCCTCTACGCTGGTCAGGTAAGCACCAAACTTGTCAGATCTTCCACTACAACGATAACCACGTTTCAGAGAACATGCCTCAAAAAGCTTATGCACTTCGCTCGCATTTTCGTTCACAGATGTACGTCCAGTGCATTCTGGTGGTCATCGCTCTCCTCAGCATTCCATGGATGCTGCTTTCAAAGCCGCTAATTCTCCGACACAAAAATAAAATCTCTCAGCGGGTGCGTCTTCTATTTTTGCTCTTCTTTCGTCTCTCGACTGCCTCTTTAGGCTTCCCCCTCCATACCACTTTATGCAAGTTTTGTCGTTACTGCCCTTCCTTTCGACCGCCACTACCAACAAATACCAGTTCGCCTGAAATTCGCGCACCTTCGCAGCCGTTACAATCACTGAACCTCCTCTGATAAGTTGTTCCTGTCTTTAGGGC
Organism: Schistocephalus solidus; assembly: GCA_017591395.1. Lineage (NCBI taxonomy): Eukaryota > Metazoa > Platyhelminthes > Cestoda > Diphyllobothriidea > Diphyllobothriidae > Schistocephalus > Schistocephalus solidus. Next base: position 288,864 of record WEDG01000449.1, on the reverse strand, counting down.
ATTTTGTTTTCGACTATGTCATTTGGGACGCAAACCTACATCAACCCGTAACCTTATAAGGGATGAGTTAGCCAACAGTCCCTTACATTCATGCTCTGCCTCGTTTAGCATGTATCTCACTCCACACACGGTGTTGTTTCTTCTTGAAAAGGAGAACAGGGAATACGTACACCGTCAAACTCTTCCTTCCATTCTTCTTCTTCCTCCTCCTCCTCCTCTCTTTCTCATCTACCATTACAGCTGCTCTTTAGATGGCCCGCTAACCGGCCGGACTGCCAATGTGCATGCCCATGCTTGTCTGTTCCTGGGGTTGACATGTGCGAAGGGTAGTTTTGACGGGGTGGGGAGAACCCAGGGGTACGCTTGGCTGTTATTCTTCCTGCCTCATCGCTCACACGAAGATATGGTTGGCCAGAGTGCACAACATACGCACAAAACTCGCGTAGTTAACTCGTTTTTTTTCGAAGTACGTAGTTTCTGAGCTTCGAACTTGCCGTGCTCTCTCCTACCCTCCCTATATGTATACGTACATTCGAACATTTCGCACAGAAGTGGGCGAATAACGAGGAAAGAGCCACAGTGAACTACCTGTTGCCAAATTCCACACTCCTAGTCCTGCTGTCTGCACTGTGTGGATGTCTGCGTCTGAACGGAGCGCCCAGTACCACTAACAGTAGACACAGTGTCGTTTAACCTAGCGCGTAACTCTGTCATTTAAGAGCACACACTCCGCGGGGTAACATGAAGACCCGCGCGATTTCAGTGTATCTCCTTAAGGGGGAATCATTTCGTTTCAGATCAAGGCTATTCGCACCCTCGGACTGTCCAATTCAGAGGCCGTCTTGACAATGGAGGAGGATGATCGGCAGGCTGCCGGAGATACTTCTCCTATTCAAAACTCCCATCGCTCATCTAACCACGAGACCTCACATATTGGTCATGGTAACACAGACGAGGTAGGCATCCAAAGTTGAATCTTGCTACACTGTTTTTTGTGTGTTCATTTCTTCTAGCTTTGCTGACACTGCGTTTCCTTTTATCCCCACGTCCGTGTCACATTAGTTCCGTTTTGGTGAAGCCATGGTGTATCAGGCCATCCACACCATCGAATACTGCCTTGGCTGCATCTCCAACACAGCCTCCTACCTGCGACTTTGGGCCCTCAGTCTCGCTCATGCACGTAAGAGACCTCTTCATCCATGCGCCCTTTTTAATTTCTTCATTGACGTTCTACACGTTATCCTATGCGCCAAAATTCCGTAAGCTTTGACCAGAATTTCTTGCTGTTTTCAAGTGGAGGTTTACAAAGATAACTAGCAGGAAACACAGTCAGGTACCTATTCCCCTCTAAGGACCCCTCTTTCAGTTACCCGCTTAAATTTAACTCGCAAGAACAAACTACTTAAGTAGCATGTACGGTTTCCACTTGCCTGTAGGAACTCAGTTATATTATGCAAAAAAGGATGCGCAAAAGAGCCTTGTCTTCGATAAGTTACCTTCTACGGGAGGAAACGTATCAAACCAAAAGCCATCATGCTGCCATCCGTTAATGGACCTGGCATTATTCCCTATGCTTATCTGCTGCATAATCTTATAAGTTATATTTTCTGCACGGAAGCCGTTTCGGCATGTACTGTGCTCCAGGGCATCTTTTCGCTTCCACTTTCACATCCATTTGTGGCATCCGGTGCCTTTCCGGTGTCTTGAAGAGCGCGCTTTGCTGATTTACTTGGCCCGTTTAGTGAGCGACTACAGAGTTTTGATCCTCTGGTTCCCTTGGCAGCTGCATATGCACGAACGAGGTATAGTCCTGCTGTAAGTTGCTCGCCGTAATCTACCCTATTAATTGACAGTTTGACCGTTGATTTCCACGGTGTCCACCGTGCCACTACACTCCTTCATACCCCACCGGGTCACAGCCTACACTTGACCAGGAACCCTAGTAGTTAGCACTCTGTACGCAATTGTTTCTTGTCTTATGGACCCAGAGAACAAAGTTGGTCTGTTTTGAGTTATCATGCTTACACATGTCACTACGGAAGGCCACTATGTCAAGTCTGCTTTCAGTTCTACTTGCCAGCTGTAGGTGTTAATTAGAGTGTTTAATAAGGAGCGTTAAAGTATGCTCGAGAGCAGAACAAAGTACGAGCATATCTACTTTCAAAAGCTGGCTTGTTGCTACCGTTAGAAGGAAGCTTACCTGTCGTTGGACGCTGTCTTGTTGATGCTCCTGGACGATTAATGTGTGCGATATCAGTTGTGGTGAACTACAAATTACCTGCATTCTCCTGGCTTCCATTCATTGCAGTCTCATAGAGCCAGCAGGATAGGACGAATATCGATTAATGCAACAGGCCAAATATTCTTTCGCTTATTTTCTTCGATTACTATGGACCATGCCCAGTATCCAGGCAAAAATCTATTGAATGTGGTTTCAGAAAATGAACGCAGTTTTTACAGTATTGACCCAAAATGAACAGAACGATGCTGTCGCTCGGTAGGTGTCACAGAGTTGTCGTTCGATATTACATTGCAGAAACTCAGCGGCGTGAGGAATAATTGGGAAGGGTTCACTCTTGCCATTCAGAAGGGTTTACGTCCGGGAACAGGGAACGACTTATGGCTCATGTCAAAAGTTATATGTCATTTTTTACGTCAGTTTCTCGTGACTGACGTACATCACCACAACCCTTGGAGAATTGGAAGAGCCTTGCACAGCATATACCTCACTCTTCTCGCATCCCTCACATTCCAGTGACAAATCAAAGTTGGGCCGACTAGATATGAATGTGGGTGCAGTGGATCACTAGGCATTCTCTCTATGTTATGAACCATACTTGACTGGCTTTGATCTGACGTAGATGACGGTTGCCGAAAGACACCCCATCAAGACGTAGGCATTTCGGCCTGACTCTCAGTCCAGATGGTCGAGTTGGCCGGCTTTTTATCAACCTTCCTAGGTATGAATTTTGTTGCACCTTTATCCTGTACTGTGAACCCGAAACTCTTTTTTAAGCGATCTCGCCTCCTTTTCAACCGGGTTATTTCAAACGCACCTTATATTTATTACATAATCCTTCACCCCGCGGATGTCTTTGCTGGGTCGCTTTTTTGCGTGAAGGGTTCTTGTAGTCTACACCACAATAGAATTGAACGCGTTTTATGTGTCTTACCTCAATGAAAAATGAATGTTTAAATGGGGATCAGTCTGGAGTGCTGATGTTGTTGTTAGGTAGGAAGCAATCGCTGCGGCTCACGGAATTACATAAACCTCTCTGCTGTGTTTAACTAATTGTCGAGCACTTGCACTTGAGCTGAATTCTCGTGGCATCGATATTGGGCTCAGGCGTTTATCTGATTCCTCGGAAGAATAACATTCTTCCTTATGAAGTCTGCTTTTATTAGTCGGAGAAATTAAAATGATACACGAGGTCTTATATTCCGGGTATGTAAGTAGTTATTTAACTGTCATGGAGAAGTTTTTTAGTGTGCGCAATGCTTGCCTGTTTTTTTTCGTCCAGAATTTTTGATAAGCGAATTGCTGTCATGTGTGTGGAAATGTTTTTTTACCGACGCGGTATTCGTCCGCTCTTTAATTTTTTTATCTAAAGCTTGCGACCCCTGTACTACTAACGCACCCAAATGTTCGACGTCGCTTTTGATTTTTCGAAATTAAAAATGTAAATTCTGCACCATTTGCACTTAGCTCACTGGTGACTCCTGGAAGCTACCGCATTAATAGGTTGCCAATGTATGTGCAATTTCATCTGCACTTGCACTTCTAGCTGTTGACAAGCAGTTTTAAGAGTAGTACATGACACTACCGAGGCGTACCTTTGTGTCGCTTGTGTACTTCTTCACCCACCCCCATGATGTCATTTACTAACGAGGCTCGTGCTTGAATGTACTATTCTGGGCAATAGCCAGCACATGCTGATGCGACCAATCCATTTCAGATCCAGTCCCTTGTCTGCTAATTCTAATAACTCAGACCCAGTTTGGATTTTCATAATGTTCTCAAAGTCCTGGCCTGATGGCTTACCGACTGACGGAATAATCGGCTTCTCTAGACTGATATTAGGGTCCCAATCACTCATTCGCAATGCAGCTCTTACGATAAGGCTTACTGGAGTGAGCTGCGCGACCCAATTTTGGCGTTTGGTTCGTGTTCAGATTCGTGAAAGTGCCACCGCGTGCATAGCCCCCGTAGACGTGAATTCAGCCTCGTTAAGCCTCCAGGCATATTGATGCAGTTTTGCCGTTAAAACATTGTGGACATTATAAGAGAGTGCGATGGATGATAGTGCGTATACGCTCCGTATACGTATATGCGTATACGCTCCGATTCATGCGCAAGTTAACATTGCGTTCTCCGTCACCGTATTCGACAGACGAAGCCGAAGGCACACCTCCGCGTCGTTATTTCTGTCCTCCCAAGTCTTTCAGGAATTTGCATTGATTTAAAGCCCACTAGAGTAAATCAAATGCAACATTTGGGGGGAATCAGTTAAACACGATCTTCGATGGAAAGCATCGCCTTTGCAGATTTCGGACAGTGAGGAGTAGGGAACACAACGTCTCACTGTTTTACGTGCTATAAATGTTTTACTCCGCAAAAAAATACATGCCTCAATAGGTCCTCTTAAAAAATAATACTGTGAGCATTGACCTTTATTAAAAAATATTTTGCATGCCTTTAAACAGTAATTTGTCGTATGAGGTAGTGTCTTGAAAAAAGACTGTTGTAGATTACTGGTATACTTCCCGTGAGAAGCCAGCATACCATTATGTGAATTCACGAAACTGTAAACCCGTCATTCCCCATTATTATAACCCACATAAACATGGTTCGTGCTTTACATGTTCCGTCACTGGTTTAGGTGAGGTCTCGTGAATTTCGACGCATGCCTTCGCACTTACGAGACCTTGGAAGCTTGACACAGTAGACTCCAGTTAATTGGGACAGCCGGACGCGCATAAGACACTAATTAATTTTGTGGTGATAGCCTGACTCCATTATGGAAAATAAATTCGAACTGACAGTGATGAGCTGTGGTTTTTACTTAAAGCCTGCAATGCACGATGCAGTTTCTTTTCCGCAGCCGGTTTTCTTAGTTGAATGCATGTGCTCAAACACTGTGGCCTTACATCGTTGTGGACTATTTCGGCTAAAGTATCTTATCGTAGAGTCCACTGTGTGTCTCGCCTCTCCCTACTGTTTGCGAGCCTTAAGACAGAAATTCAGCAGTGCTGGTTGCTGCGCCGAAAAATTCTCGATTTTGGGAAAAAAGTTATCTCCTTGACAGTGTTTCAGTTCCTCCTCCGTTTCCTCCCTACCCCTTCCCCCCTCCTCCTCTTCCATCTTCATCTGATTTTGCATTCGACGTGTTCCCAGTTAAGCGAACAGTTGTTTAAACGCACGTGGATAGTCAAATTGTTATCTCTGGTTCGCTTTCTCATTTTCCGGTGAGCTGTGAATTAAGATTCAGAAATCTGATACGCTCTCACCTGTTTCCTCCTCCTCCTCCTCCTCCTCATCTTCCTACTCCACCTCCTCCTACCTGATTTGCAATTTTTAGAATAACATCTCCTCTTGGTTTGGGTTCTGCCTTAAGTTAACAAATAAATTACCTTGTTGTTATTTCTAGAGCTCTCTGAGGTTCTTTGGGACATGGTGATGGTAAATGGGCTCAAAGTCAGCAGCTACTTCGGTTGTGTCATCCTGTTCTTCGTTTTCGCTGCTTGGGCATGCCTGACCGTCGGCGTACTAGTTGTAATGGAGGGACTGTCAGCCTTTCTTCACGCCATTCGTCTGCACTGGTAGGTCCTAATTTTTCTTTTAATGTTTCACGAATCAAGTCACTCTAGGGAAGTAAATCATTGTCTACCAATAAGTTTATATGAGACAGTCGTCTCTTCCTAGGTAGAACTGTTTACCACAACGCAGACACTCGGATGTTTAGTGGTTTCCGGTCGCTTAGAAAACCAAATACTTGAAATTGCTGTCTTTGGCAAAAATTAATGTGACATTACGCGACAAACCGTCCCCATATCCAAAACTGGCAGTTCCTGCGTACTTTTTGGCTAAGCAATATCCAAGTTTTTCAAATATTTAATTTCTTAGGCCTGTTTTGAGAAGAGTTAACATCATCGGTAACGATTAAATACGTTTTGAGTCAATCTGCAGCACATTCTTCCTTTAGCCGGCCTATTCGCCAGAGTATTTTAACAACAGCAGTTTGTGGCATTGCGACTGCAACCTTTGTCAACACAACATTTTCACATTTTCTAAGTCTTTGTAAAAAGCCAAACTTTTTCTGTTATTCATAAAAGTCCGTAAATATCTTAAGGCCAAGCTACCTTTTTCTGAAGTACTAGTAGTAGTAATTTACCCCAAAACTTTAACAAGCGCAACTTTGGGAGCAGTTCGAACTCGTCTTTCTGATGCCCGGGGGTACTCACGGTTAATTCATTTTTCCTTTCAGGGTGGAATTCAATAACAAGTTCTACGTCGGCGCCGGCTACTTGTTTGTGCCGTTTTACTTTCAAACTATCCTTAACCAGGCCTCTGAGTGATTTACCGTCTTTTTATTCTTATAAGCTTGCATCTCGCTGAGGGCGGCTCAAGGTTTTTTTCTTGTCTTTTTGCCTAACTGGGATTAAATCTGGCCTTGAACTATTTTCAAATACATTTCCTACCAATTCAAGTACCTCCCCTTACCATTATCATCCTAACCTCATCCGATCCCGTGTGTGTGCGTGCGTCGTTTGCCTTTGTCATTTTGTGAACCTCCGAAGAACCTTAAAAACACAGTCCCCTTTTTTTCGGAACTCTTATCCATTACCAGTGCATTGTGATTTTGGCTGCCTCGATTGAATAAAGTGTAGTCTGTGCCAATCACCATATTTTTCTTTAATTAATGTCTCCCAAACGTGCTGAAGGGCTTGTGACGGGTTTGCCTCAATCCCCATTTTTAGTCCTCATGCCTCCTCTGCTAGAGGCGCATTGCTTGTCGCAGATTGATCCCGAGATATCCCAGCTGTCATCGAATACGGCAGTTTTTCTATGCGACCGCACACAGCTGATTCTCCGTTTCTCTCTCCTCTCCCCCTTTTCCAACACCCAGCGTGTTCCGATAGCAATTAAAGGTCAGGGCTGCCGGGGCTGATTATGCGAACAATCGCTGAGGCAGTTGAACCTTCGTCTCCCGCGTGTTGGTGCATGCATACGTACGAAGCAGAATCCAGAGTAGGGTTTTGGTTTTCACTTAGCCGAAAATTTAAATAAAAGCCACACGAGTAATGGTAGCTGCATCTTTGCTCTCAATCTGGGGGAGAGTGAGGTTATCCCCGCATTCGACAGCCCTCCCAGCCAGGACTATTGTTAAGTTTTAAAGAGCGTCCGGTTGGTAGCGCGCCAATTCTTCCATTCGGTTCCCACATTGGCGTCCGGCTCCAGTTCCGGATGGGCTGCCTTTGCCGTTTCATGTACGTCCATTTGTGAAAGTCCGACCGCTTCTCATTTGTATTCACTGTTGCAAAATGTAACTTACCTGCAAGCACACCCATCCTCCTGCTGAATTGTGACTACGAATCGTTTCTGCACGCTGCCGATGAGGCATGAGAGCTTTTCTCGGCCTATCGTGTGCCACGTGGTCACTAGAGCAAGTCTTACCCGGGAAGCTGTGTGCCCCCTAACCGGGCCACGTGGTAGATGCGTTGGACCAACATGGGGGCTACATCAAGGCACGACAGGCGTTATTCGGGTTGCGCTCCCATAGCAAATGCCGAACATGGGGGTGGCACGCTTAGGGGGTGGCTAGGGGCTCCGGCCATGCCAGCCACTTGCGCCCTCTCCCATCTACGGTCTTCTTGACTCTGTCTTGACACCTAGAATAGGTGGGGATGGATGAGAGAGTGTGGTAGATGCATCGCAAGTCTACTATAACTTTGCGCAAGTCACCGTACCTGCACCACCCTGCTGTGGAGCGTACGGTGGACCTCGTCGAAATCGACGGTCGAACTATCGTGTGTTTTCGACTACCCGAACGAATTTTCTACGGAGATTTCGCCACAAGTGCTCGCCGACAGGGAGGTCAAAAATGACGCTACAAGGACGCGGAGGAAATCTCTGAAGCAACTGCAAATCAACCCGGCGACCTGGGAGGACCTCGCCCAGGATAGGTCTGCCTGGAGAAGATCCTTGAAAATTGGTGCATCAATATACGAAGCCAACCAGATCGCCGCTGCTAAGGCCAAAACGGCTGCTCGCAAGTCACAAGCACCGCGGATCAATACCCAAGCCCTGCCAACATGCCCACGCTGTCAACGCACACCGCGCACGAATCGGCCTCGTCGGACATCTTCGAACTCAATGCAAGAACAATTCTACAACTTAAACTTCCGCCACACCTGCCTCAGACCCCTCGACGACGACCACCCCAACCACTGATAACAACTTCATCGATGCCCACCGCCGACGATCACCGACACCATCCTCCACTCCCTACACCGATCACGCCGACGAATATCACTTGCCCCACTCCCACCACCTCAGTAGCCACCTCTGATTACCTGCTACCTCCAACACCACCACCGCCCCCAGTACCAGCGATGGGGACTCGGTACTAACCTGTCCTCATTGCGATCGCACATTCACCTCACACCTCGGCCTGCTCGGTCACTTACGAATCCATCGCACAGAGACTAGCGAACTATGGCCTGGAGCACCAGCCCACAGCAGAAACCGCTGCCTCCAATGCCCTCATTGCCCACTCGAATTCACTCATCACATGGGCCTGCTCGTTCACATGTGCATCCACGAAAGTGGAATCCACCGCGATGCCAACACATCTTGCGCACCCATCAACACTTCCCACAGTCCTTCCATGAGCTCGAATCCCAGCAGCAGAGCCCCCAGTCTCAGCACCTCCCGAGCTATCTTGTCCTCATCGTCACCGCACACGCCCATCACGTATCGGTCTGGTTGGCCACTTGCGAATCCATCGCATAGAGACCGGCGAACCAGTGCCAGTACACTCGAATCAACTGTCCGCTCTGCCCACGCGCATGCACACCGAATGTGTCGGCAGGAATAAAAATGGATTGCAGGTCGTATGCAGAGAGGCTAGCCGTTGTCTAAAATTTAGATTATAGTTGCAAGCGTTATCCAATTCATACCTCTTTAGAGCGATGAACAGGAGCATTGTCGTGCAAAATTATGGCATCCATTCAACTTGTATGGATGCCGTTATAACCGAAAGCATTTTTCGGGATGTCAGGGAATACCTTGTTGGCCGATCTTAAAATTTGATAGCTATCCAAACTATCAATCTTTGGCAGTTCTTGAAGGTTGCCGTCGGCGTAGGTAGTTGTTCTGAAAAACTCTTTCCATATGACCATCTGGTTCGACTGTACCGGCATCACCGCAGACGTAAATGCTCCTCCAGAATGAGGTCCTGTAATCAATGTAAATCTTAACAAATGAAAAAGTTCTCTGATAGGTTTCATATTTAAAACGGCTTGATAGTAAACTTTGTCTGGTAAAGTTCAAATTTCTGCAGACTTTTTCGAATTACCTCCACAAGGAACATTGACAGATGTCCCTCGCGAACGCTCTCAAGGGACAGGTTATAACACTTCGAGTGTACTACGGATAAAATCGCCGTCTTGCTTACTTGTGGACCTTTTTGGTCCACCTTGCTTATCTTTGGGCACGGTTTTATCATTAATAATGTTACACAGCGTCACTTATCAACAGCGCAGTAAATTACCTGCATATTAAGATTCGTCTTAGATTTCCCTCCATTCCGGTGTTCTTTGGTAAACAGCATTCTCCACTTCAAGTCAATTCGACAAACAAAATGATCAACCTAACATGTGTGTCATACCACCCCCTTAAACTTTGATCTCGAAAACTTATGAGCTAGAAAATCCTTTGTACCGCCGCTTGCCATACTTTTCATTGTCTGACGGATAGCTCTGTGGCCTCGAAAGAGGTACTGTCTCTGTAAGTGAACAAGACAGAGATTTATTACAGTAGCTGTCCTAACTCATGGAATCTTATGGATTTCATGAGTTACGCGAAATCAGATTATGCTGCGTCCACCAAAGTTTTGCATTAATAAAGAATCGATCTTTAGGGAAAATAAGGCTTATTGTGGCTTGCAAATTAATATTACGTTGTCTAGAAATATGAATTTTTTTAGAAAAGGTACGGATTACGAAAATGTGAAAAATTGACCCAATTCAGTAAACTGACGTTTTAAATGTACAGGAAGCCTGTCCATGCAATTAAACGAGTTAATAAAGCAGAAAAGGTAGGCTTAATTTTGTAAATAGTCTTTTTTAGAGTTTTGCACATACATACTCATCTAGGTTAAGCGCAATGTAAAGTATCGTCGTCATCAAGCAGCCTATCATGCGAGTGTATATTCCAGCACAGTTTCACGATACTTGGCAGTTTTTATTCCGCTTGTACATAGTCTTAGATGCGTCTGACCAAGGCAAGCAGATTTCGCTTGATTGCGCCGATAGGGTCGCCACAGGAATATAATATTTAATAAGCTCACATGACTATTCTATTGGTAAATTTCTCTTTAACTATTTCGGGTTTTATATTACGATGAGTTTCGGATAGTATTTGAAAACGGGATTATTTTTTTACGATTTTCAGTGTCTTCAGTCAATTGCCCATAAATGTACATTCCGTTCGAGGTGTTTGGTAAAACCCTCAAAATAAAATATTTCTTAAAAATATTTATCGAAGTAGTGACTTTTTGGGCATTCTTTCTAATGCAGACGGTCGTCTGGGTCATATTTGTAGGCTCACACAAACATGAAAAGTCGCTGCCATGAAAAATAAACGTCCACAACAAAAGCTGGGAAAATATATGCCTAAAATTAGTTAAAAAAACGTTCTATGCTAAATTATCTTTTTAAAAAGCGCTTTATCGAGATGTTTCACAGTCGAATGCCTGCGTACTCAACGTTTTTCCAAAGTGAAGTTAAGGAAAAACTGGGAACGTTTGACCGGTTTTCTCAACTTCGCTGAAACGTAGGGATACGATTTTTTTTGAAAATTAAAGAACTCACTTTTCTATTGGAGGGTTTTTAGATATATTTGGTTACTATGCGGTCTAGTTCTAAGTTTTCAAACGCACAAGAGTGTCCGAATCTATACTTTGAATGTGCTATAAAATTTCAAAATTATGCCCCTTCGGTTTTAAGTTTCCTTATTAATTTATAGTCACCTGCAGACTGAAATTGTCTTGACAGGCTTCGCGTACGCCGTAACAGCGAAAAGTGGGGGTATGTCATCGCGTCTCGTATATATGCGCCTTTAAGGTCCATACTATCGGTGTGGTAAAATAAAGTATATTCACACAAGTTCATTACAGCGTTTTTTCGTACAAAACGTCATAAATTTGCAAAACGGAATTTTTAAGACTAAATCTGCCTTCGTTTTTCCGATAAAATGTGATCTCTCACATCTGCATTCACCTGATTTTCGTGAGAACAAAACAAAATTTTCCGTTCTCCGAAGATATTTATTGCAAATTTTCTGGTTCATTCATAGTACTGCGTAAAAAGCAAAATTCTTTGATTCATAGGTTTTTATAGCGTAGGAAAATTCCTGGATGGCGAAAAACGTCGGAATTTGCCCCATGTAGCCCCTTTTTCCCATCAATAAACCGATCTGAAGTGAACTCTTCATTATTAAACAGCTTTTTTGCATCAATCTGATTCAACAACCAGAACTAAGACCTTGAAATGCCGGCCCTGTTGCTACCTCAAATTCTGATGTAGACATTTCGTGAGTTAGGCAATCCATTATAGCTTGAACTGATTAAATAATACGCAGAGTGCCCTACCTAACGTGCAGTAAACGTCAAAAGTTTTCATGTGGCCACAAGGCCGGCTGATTAGCGGAAAGCCTGTGGCCTACCAGTCTGGAGCGTTCCTGACTACCCTTGTAATATTCGGAAGAACTTTTACCACAGTGCTTCCACAGATAACAATGTGCGCATCAAGAGCTTCAGGTATCTGCTCAAGCATGGATTGGACTTCTATCACCTTGCGCAGTAGAGAGGCCCAACATGTCACAGCACATTTCATCATTTGAACCCCAAACCGAAATCATCCGTTCGTCCGGAATTTGTTGGTGTAATAAGGTTTGCTCTATTGAGAACGCCACATGCATGTTCGTGCAACCGTGTCATCGATGCTGAAATTTACGAAAAAATTTGAAGGTTAAAATCCCAGGAGATTGCATGAGCAAAGAAGAAGTCTCTGAGGGCACCGGAACAATTTTTTCCGCGCTTTCAGACTCCAGCAGGGATCCATCGTCAGGGATAGCAGTAGAAACAAAAAGGTGACAAGGGTTACAAACCAGTCAATGATCGCTAGGTGCTGGCATTACACACTGGCCAAAATCTATTATGCGCAGCAGTCTGATGAAAATCAAAGACTGACTAAACGTCCAAGAGTAATCTGAGGTAGCTTATCGCATCCCATGCCCAAACGGTACTTGTAACTACACAGGTAGACCGAAAGCATTTTAGGACCACGCATACATGAACATAGGTTGGCTGTGTGACGGGGTGACGAAGTATCGAAAGTTTGCTGCCCACACCAACGAAACGCGCTATGAGTTCAATTTCGCAGCCGTCAAGAAAATCGCGCACGTCGAAAACAAGAGGAGCCAAGAATTGATTGAAAACTGGTTGACAAATGGGAACTCAATCAATCGATGTACCGAATCGGCGTTGGCGTACATAGCCCTACGCAGTCACCTCCAGACTTGCGTCAGTAAGCATTGATTGGTTTGTACCTCCTATAAGCATCGCCTTTTTGTTACTGTTGCCATATCTATCGATGGTATCTTGCAGGCGTTTGAAAACAGAATAATAAATAATAAACAAATTTTTTCGTTGGTCGAACGGACTTCTCCTTTGCTCACACAGGAATTTACCCTGTCAGGTGAGAAGAAACGAATGGGCCCTAAATTGTCGGCGTGTGTTATATTTTTTTAATTAAAGGCTGCTTATTTTAAAAGGTGTTTTTGCATACTAAAAGAACGCGGTTTGTGTTGCTGCAATCTAACCCTTCAATAAGCTCGTTTACAGTCGTTCTTCACTCACCGTGCTTCAGGTATTCATCTTGCCTTCAAATCGCATGTGTTCAAAAGCCCGCTCACGGTACGCCTAAAAGGTTTAATCTCACTTTTGTCCTTAAAGTCGAAGGATTTTGTGAACAGATTACAACGCACCTGTTATGGAAGTCTTCTCACAACGTTTTTTTTTCGCCGAATAACCGCTACCCGGAATCCGCTGATGATTCCCCTCCCATGTTGTCACCTATTAACAGTAGTTGTTCTGGATCCATTCGAATATTTTTATATCCTATGTTTGAAACTGCCAGCTTTCAAAATGCCACCGCCTGCAATTCTCTTCTTTCGCTGCCGTATAGCACTGTTGCCTCGATAGAGTAACTGTCCTAGGGGAATAACAAAACCGAGATCGCTTAGCTTGAACGGGCTGTGTACAGCACACTGTTAGTGATCGCGACGGCGATGTACCCGCATGCTCCCAGCGTGGAACATGAATGTGCTTTTACAGTTCACCCATTCAGTGTGGCAGCCGGTAGGAGGGATATACTTTTTCTGGCTAACTGTGTAGATGCATGCATAAAGGTGTCTGGTTTCTGACGGTAACTATGCGGCATCCTTTTATCTACCTGGCATTTATAGGGTTGAACAAAAACAGCCCAGACTGGCTCCCGTCTTTGTTACCACCCCAACGATCGGGCGGTTTATCCAAAATTGCTCACATTTTAGACGATTTATGGAGAGCATTGCGTACCAATTTCACCGTGCCAAAGCCACCGAGTGCAAGCGTGGCAACCTCCTTGACAGGATCATCATGTTGAGCTGAAGACCAAAGCAGATTACCAAGCGCTCAACAATTTTTCTTCTAAATTATACAATCTGTAAAATTCTCAGATAGGGCCCATACACGTAACAAACCGAGTCGCAAGAAGCATTTGAAAGGAATTAGATGCAATCGCTGGAACAGGAAGATTATTTGCTTGAAACATGTGATTCTTTCTTGAAACCATCACCAGTAACAGCATCAGATGACACTTTGATGTTCGGGTTAAACGATATCCACCGCATGCATAAGAAGACTGCAAACAAGTGCAGTGACTTGCGCTATGCAAGTGCGTGTGATACTAGAATTGCGCTGAATCTACCTCAATCTGTCTTCACCATCCTCACATGCCTGGTGTCATGCAAAATCCAAGAAGGCCTGGGGTGGGGTCTGGTGAGCATCAGTTGCACGATTTACAGAACACAGTCGCTATGCTACCGGATACCTACCAGAACTAACAGCCTATCCTCTCTCCTTCGAAGATGGTTGCCCATGGTTCGATAAATGCATGACGCGTTAATCCCTCAAACTTCATTTCACTCACGTTGGAAGTTAATGTGGTATTTACTCATCCATTTGGCTTACAGCGTTCGATTTCGAGCTCTTCTCGTGGCTAACTAATTTGTCCACGCTAAGTCTCAGCGCTGCATATGGAGTGAGAGGTCCTACCCCTTGTTAATGGGCCACAAGCCGGAGAACTATGACTCAAGTAGCTCGCAACTCACGTGCTTGTCTCCTCTCGCGATAATTGTGGCCTATTTTAACGCACCGTGTTGTGAGAGCCAGCGTCGGTTTCCTCACAGTTGCTACGTTTTGGGCTTTTCGCGTCCAGAGCAGTTTTCCAATTTCTCTGCCATGGTTGTATTGCCCGCAACCGCACTTGTACATTTGTTACCTGTATCCCTTACTGATTCTGATTTGAGCAGGATTCCGAAATATCTGAAGAATGAAGCTTTTGTTCCAGCGATCGCTCCTATTTATTGAACCATGCTCCATCTGGTAGGTTCAATTTGTCAGCTGGAATGATAGACGACCGCTTCCAAGCCCCTGCGCTTGCGTGAGTGTGCATTGAGTGAAGAAGAATGCGGGCACTGTATTGCATCTACATTTTCCGCTGGGCTTAAAGCTGTCATTGACATCCGCACCGCCAGCTACAAAAAGTGGTAGCAATAAGTAAAAGCATCTTCAATGAAATTCGGTGCTATGGACATACTGGTAACACTATTAAATAATCACACCTCTAGTATACATCCAAATAAAATGGAAGAAAAACCTCCTATTGCAGGTTGAAAAAACGTAATTTCACATGAGTATCAAAACAGTTACTTCTTATGGTTCAGAGATTCGAGGTTCTGGTGTTCATCAACATAACCCACAGGACAAATTTGTGGGTGTAGCAGCTGCTCCAGCGCTCTTTTCCCCGACACTTCTTTGTCTGTTGACGGCCGCGACAAAACCGGAGGCACATCCTTGACCGCTATAAGGTTCCCGTACACGAACAGGATGTGTTTGCGCCATACAACAGCTAATAACGGTTCGTTAATTTGAAAATACGTGTGCGCATAATATACGCTGGTAAAAACCCGGGGGCGCAGTTTGTGTGCCATAAACAGACCGACTCACGCCTTCCCACACCGGTTAAATTGTTCCTATAGCGGAAATGCTTCTCAAGCTCAGGAAGCGTGAAAGTATGTCGCTTTTCCCTATACACTAATAAAGATTGGAAAAACTAGTAGGTGAGATTTCAAGTAAAGATATGGCTGTAAGAACTCGCTCAATATTCCCGTGGCCTCACGCTGAGTTCCAAGGGTTATGGTTAGGGTATGGTTTAAGACATTGTTGAGCTCAGAGTTAAGTTTAGTATAAGTTCAGGACAGGAGAATATTTTTCCCTTCTGAAATTTTTCGTAAGACTACCTGCAATACCGGGAGTGGTTGCTATTACCGTACATTACTAATTTCCAAGGAAGGCCTGTACACGTTTCAAAATATATTCCCTATGAGATAGTAACACCCTTTTTGCCCGGCAAAAGCCGGTTTGGCAAAGGTAGGTTGTGTACAGCACCAAGAAATCCAGAAACCCGAAGCTCGCGTAATACGGCACCGGTAGTAATAGGGATTTTTACGGCGGGGCATTACATCGGTGTATACAGTCTTTGCCAATTTGTATGAGTTTTTCTTTCTTCTCTTTGAATTTACGAAGTCAATAATGCGCATCTGTTATAAAGGCTCCAATAATATGATAGCCATAGCGGATAGCGGCTTGAAAGCCCTGAAATGACTTCACTACCGGTTTCATCCGTATGTACTTTGGTAGACTCCTGTTGCTTCAAAATCGGTGTAAAAAGGAAAACAGTTCTGGCACGAAACATCAGAAAATTGGAAATATTTCCATCGTCCAGCATAAAACAAGACAGGAGCTTGAGTTTTCTGGATTTTCTGATGCCATACATAACCTACTGTCACCGCCATTTTTATGATTCTGTCCACCCAACTTCATACTACAGGTAAATTATACACTTTTAAACACAGTGCATAAATCGAAGATTAAGGACACAACATGAATCTTGTTATATAGTGCAAAGTATCTTGTCACCTAAGTATGCTTCAAAGATGCCATGAAAAAAAACAAGCTAAATAAAGAAGGTGTTACACCTTTGGTACATTAAAAAAACGTTTGATGGGCTTTTGATTGTAGATCATTTTCGAAAACGAAAAATACTGATGAAATTTTATGTTTCATTGAGTACCAAACAAGTCAAAGTCGTGAGAAGGAAATGAAAGCGCTAAAGTAGAAGAGGTTGCAAAGGTAACGACCCCTGGAGACCTGCTATGATCAAGGCAGTGAATCCTATTAATAGAACCGCATAATTGATGCGAATGATCGAGCCCCATGTGATTGTAAAGAAGCAGACTGGGTAGCATCGGAACAAGTTTTCTATCTTTCGAACTTGTTCAGGGGTTCACCGTCAGGGATAGTAATGGCAACAGAACAATCCACAATTCGATTAGGTACAAACCAATCAATGACGAAAGTCTGGAGGTGACTGCGCAGGACTACGTACGCCTCCGCAAGATCGATACGCTGTTTAACTGAGTTACACTTCAAGGCCTAAGTTTCACTCAATCCTCGAACTGCATTTCTTCCGGCGTGGGCCATTATATGGACGGCAGTGAAGTTGAACTCCTGGCCTGTTTCGAATCCGTGGGTAGCCAACTTGTGTTCACGTATTAACTGCACCCTTGACTCGCCACGAAACTATAGCATTCGTAATTTTCTGAAAAGGGCGTTAGTCAATTTACTGTCTTCAATATCCACAGCAAGGTTGTAGTTTCCTGCAAGCTAAACAATTGTAATATAAAAGAGCAGATGGCCAAATTTTGTCACAAACAACAACTTATAGACTGAAACATCGCCGACCCAAATAGCCTTTAAAACTAGCTTCCCAGGTGTGCTGCATTAATCAGCCTTGCTCCGAAAAATTCCATCTATTTACTGCTGATCTCTTCGTAATATCTACAGCGCTCTGTCAGCTAAAAGTTTTCTCCTCGAGACCAATGTACTTGCCGTCAGGGCGCATCGGGAGTCAGGGAAGATGCAGGCGTAGCCTAAACCGTGGGTTTGCTGCTTTGGGGAAAAATAAATTTGTTTTTTACAGCAGGCGAACCTAGGAAAACTTTTATTCCTGTGACGTCCTAATCGGCGAAATCAAGTAAAATCCTCTTAACTCTAGTCAAGCAAGTCCCAAGCATTGCGAAAGCGATTTCTCGTAAAATAGTTTTGTAATCCATACTCAAATTTTTAACGGTAAACTAACTCCTATACTTCATTTTACGCTAATACGAGGAGGATATTTAAGTGCAAACTGTACTAGAAGACTATTTTAAAATATTTTTCTACTTGTGGTGTTTTATTTGCTGAGTTATTTGTATTAGCAGGCTCTATGCACTTCTCAATATCAATTTTATTCATGTGACATTATTTTTTGTCGTTTTAGGAATTTCCGCTTTTCTAAAAAGCCATTATTTCCAATATAAATTTTCATATTTCCTTTTGTTTATCTTAATAAAGTTGTGCAGTAGTAATTCGGAGTTTTCGTCGATACATTTTGACAGGCTTCCATGTGCTAAGAGATGTTGCATAGATTTAGGAGCATTTCATGTGCTAGGTCACAAAATACTGAGAGTCGAGGCATTACCAGGTGACTAATGTTGGAAACAGTGCAAAAGTTCTACCATTCGCATTGTGGTATGGTGTGCGGAATTCCGCTCTGTTAATTTATGAGCACGAAACGGATGCAAGTCTTCCTTCTCTGCTGCCTCCTCCTCCTCCTCCCCTCGATCACCACCACCACCACCACTGCAACCACCACCACCGCCACCACTAATACAACTATCACCACCAAGACCTCATACCCTTTTTTAAAGTAAACCAAGGCCAAGCTGATCATGAGTCGGTGTGTATACCAATCGACAGGGATTACGAAATGCGTGGGGACTTTGACTCTCAATAAGGGGATAAACATTTCGGAAATCTCACAAACCTCCTGAAATACTCCTCCTAGGGTTAAGTCGAAGTTGGGTGACCGCGGACGAAACCTATGAGAAATAAATTGTTACCGATTGTGAGACACAACTGGATGCACCACATGAGGCTATTAGCCGTTGGTGGGAAAACGCTGTGGTCTGTACCCGATTTGCCAGGACGGCCTGATATCAATGCCACGGTACCAAAGCAATGTTTAGTTTCCTCTAACGGTAATGTCTTTCCATACGGGCTTCGATCACCTTGCAAGAGCCCGGAGGTGGTGCATTAGTGACACAAGATTGAGGGCACCGCCTCACTGCAGATCCGAACTGTTGACGTCTGATCCGGATGAATAAGGGAGAACCACATGGTAGAACTCGCTTCGTACGTTGAATGGGTTCGCTTCATGCAGTGAAATGCGCTGATACTTCCAAGAGGCTGTTCTATCCAGCATCGGTGTACTGTGTACGCATAGCGCATAGCACCTAGCGTCGTAAGTGGAAGAGGTATCAAATTTTCCCTCAGCAGCAGACGCAGGTTGAATTCAAATGGTTGTAGCGGTCATAGGTAGATGCCATAAAGTAAACGCCCACGAAGGTGCTTGTTCAATGCCGGGGAAAACACTGCGTCTGTCACGGCAGCTTAAGCCATTAGGGAAGCCCCTAGCCGCTATGAACTTCAGGCCCGGTTCCGTACAAGAAGAGAAGTTGGAGGCCAGTTGGAGGATAGTGCGTTCTGTGCAGAACTAGTGAAGAAAAGGTCGAGAAAAGTTGACAGCTAGACAAGGGCACATCCGGAGTCGCAAGAGCGGCGTTCCAGGTGTGAGACGGTGGAGAGTCGTCACAGCACCTTAAGCGAGGTAATGTGTGAGTCAACCTTGACCGGCCTGGACAACTGGGATTTGCAAACAACCATAGGGCGCACGTGGGAGGTTCAGGGTAGGGTTGGGGATATTTACACTTGGAATTTAGCGCATGACCACCTATAGTACGGGCGGGGCGTCCCTATTCCCGTGTCCTGTCGGGGGAGGCAGGGGGGTCGTAAAAGCAATTACGAACGATGCTGCGAACATCTGCATTGTTTCAAGACATTCATCCGCAAGCCAACATTGGGCCTACTTCGTTACTGTTGATGAACGGACTATCGCGTAGTATCGATGAGGGCGTGTGTTTGCTAACTAAAACATATTGAGAGCTGGTCAAATAATTAACTTTACAGGCTGACTCAGGGTCACCTGCGCCCAACTGACAGACGAATGGTTTATCCTAGCGATGCTAGAGATGCCGTCAGCAAGCCTGACTTAAAATACTGAAACTCGAGGGGAGGCCTGCATTACTCTGGTCAATTCACTGGAGTCCGAAGTGACAAAATCGAGAGAGCAGTTGAAATTTGTGATTGAAAGGCAAAAATGCTCACATAAATTCAAGCCATAATACCTCGACATCTCGTTTCATCGTGGCCCACTGAGCTCAAACTTAAATATGGCCAGAAACTTACTGGTTCCTAATTTTAGCATTTCATGGTTAGAAACAAGCCGTTATTAATCTGAATGAACATGCAGACCAATGCCCGTAGGACTTCGACAGTTTTGGTGACCCGGCATAAAGTCACTTTCCCCGATGGATGCAACCGCTTCCTTGTGGATATTCCAAAAAAAAACAAGATATCAATCAGCGCATCTATAAAAGGCCATGGAACTTCATGAAGATATTTCCGGCACTGCTTTGAATGTGATGATTGCCAAGGTAAGACAATTATAAGGAATCGGTAATTGACATGTAGCGTGGGATTTACTTGTCTTGATTGCAAAACACAGTTTCAGTAGTTGAGCCAAAGTTTGGAAATAGCAGCTCGACTTACAGACAAAAGGATGAAAACAATGGCCAAATAACTATTACCGGGAGTCAGGCCCGGTATATTTCATTTTAATGTGGTCCTCATAGCACTCTCACGAAGGTGAGCTCCGGGCTCTCTTCATTTTTGGAAAAAAAACCTGGTACATTGCGTGAAGACACGGATAGGACATGATAACAGGAACCACCCAAAATGTAAGCGGCTTTCCACCAAATTCGTCGGCAGTTGAGGTTACCTAGGAATTGCATTAAGTTTACGGTTAGGATACGAAAATACTAACCCCCCCCCCATGAAATTATGCGCATGGTTACCTTTATTATTTGAACGAAACATGTACCGATAATACCCCGGTTAGTGGTCTAAATAAGTAATTCGTACTAGCCATCGCATACACCTGTTTCTACTGAGGCAGAAACTCGGAAGAATTAATTTTGCCAACAAAAGTGGAAATACGAGTCCCAGGAAGTAATTGAGAAGGAGCAGACGCGAGCACCGAGCCCAGAACTTTATTCGCCGGAATTTTTAGATTCATACCCGAACTCCTCATCAGGGACACTATCAGCTACAGATAATTAATAGACAAGGAGTTGCTGTATCTCTAGGATGCAGGCGCTATGTCACTGCATACCTATTAAAAGTAATGGCTCCTGCTTCATCGGGGATTGTTGCCCTCTGGTGTGCTAATGGCTTGATAGCCTACATTCGGGACGTTAATAGCTAAAATCTCATCAGCCATATTAACTGGCGTGACGACGGCTCCATCATCTGTCTTGCCAGCACTACCGTTGGAAAGAGTGTTCGCCTGCGGCTCCCCAAGTGGC
Source organism: Schistocephalus solidus (assembly GCA_017591395.1). Classification (NCBI taxonomy): domain Eukaryota; kingdom Metazoa; phylum Platyhelminthes; class Cestoda; order Diphyllobothriidea; family Diphyllobothriidae; genus Schistocephalus; species Schistocephalus solidus. The sequence continues at coordinate 267,731 of WEDG01000449.1, read as the reverse complement.
TAATGACCTTAGCCAAACGGTGTCTCAACACCGAATAAGGGGTGGGCAGTTGTCATTTCACTTGATAATAGAATGAAGGCCCATAAACCCTGACTAATGGAACAATGGGTAACGTGATTGTTGCATCTTGCGAAAAATTCGGCCTCAGCGAACGGGAATGTGCGGCCGGATCGTTTCAAATAAACCGCGACTTGAGAGTTGGCATCATTTCTCCGCAATTCTGCCGCGTGTTCGGCCATTCGTGTTAGGAACAGTCTTCCGGTTTCTCCAACGTTGTTGTTTTGTCCCCAATTACTCCCGATTCATTAAACGATTCGAGACATTTCCTGCCATGGCAGTGGGTCATTTGGTCTCAACACATGACGCCTAATGGTTTCCTCCGGTCTGTGTGCGACTCCGACTGCAAGCGGTGCGAGAAGGGAGATTCATGACGCAGAGAATCGCTCGCAAAAATTTGGGATCGGGACGATGTTGTCGCTGCGTCTGCGTATGCACCGTTTGACAAAATTGCGAGGGTAGCCATTATCTCTAAAGAACCGTTCGATAACCTTGTCTTCCGATTCACTGCAGTGCATCTCAACACGCCCTTAAAAAAACTGCGTTTGTGACTGGGTGTTTGCTGTTTAAGTTCAGTACCGGCGTCGTATTTGTAGATTTTCTGAACACTTTGGTCTTGAGGCCACCACGTTCCTTCCGACAAATGCGGATATCAAGTACAGCTAGCTGGTCGTTTTCTTCCTTCTCCATCATCAATTGCATGTGCGAGAAGGGGGTGTTGAGATGTTCTTTGAATGCTAGCATTTGGTGCCGTTCGCTGATTACAAAAGCATCATCCACATACCGAACATCCAATTTCAATCTGTGGTTTGGAAGCCCAGCGAACAGTATATGAATCACACGTACCCGATGATATCTCTGATGATGGGTTCAAGCACGAATCCAAAACCTCAAAGGAATAAAGTTCTCCTCCCAGCGATCGCGTCTAATTTTCCTCAAAAATCATTTTGTCCATCTCTTTCGACCTTGCACTCGACCCCGCCACCAGACGACTGGTGCATGGGAGGGGAAAGAGAGAGCAAGAGAGAGAGAGAGAGGTTCACCCTGGGGCACCTGTAGCATACTTAGACATACTTAGCATACTTAGCATACTTAGCATTGCTTAGACAGTACCTTCCCGGTGCTAACCAAATATAAATTCTAAATTCTAAATACCGTTCCCACGCTTGCCGCTTTTGTCACGCTGTCCTCTTGTCTGCCTCAAGCTCCCGGTCGAGGCAGTCCATTCGCGTGATCGCCAGCGCAGACGCTTACTCACCCGCGTTGTCCGCCTCATGCTCCTGGTTGGTTCGCTGCTGGAGCCACGCGAGTCTTGGCACCAGCCTCGTGAGATCTCTAAGCCAACCAAATCGCGTCATTTCACGGGTTGACTGCGGGCGACAGAGGACCCACGCCAGATGGTCAAGACTGCCAACGGTGGACACAGACTCAGAACAACTGGCCTGAAGAGACAGCTGGCGTCAACTGCGTGCAGAGCCCCTTGCAAGCTCTTTTCTCTCATTAAAAGCTAGTCCAACGCAATTAGTCTTCTCTGACTTCTGATTTGGGAAACCTTCATGTCCTTGACTTCACAACGCCGAAAAATCCACCCCTATGGTATTTCAGCGGATTTATCACTACAGTAAATCTAACGCGTTTGAAAACTATCGTAAATCCCTAACGCATGGCTTGCAAAGCTGCCAGGTGATTGAATAACTCGGCCCGCCTGGTCAGTATTGTGTGTGTATGCGAAATGTCCGGCTCAAAAACTGGGAGTCAGGCCCGGTATATTTAATTTTAATGTGGTCCTCATAGCACTCTCACGAAGGTGAGCTCCGGGCTCTCTTCGTTTTTTTTTAAAAAAACCTGGTACATTGCGTGAAGACACGGACAGATGAGCTTTTTAACTTCATCAGCTATTGCGCTGGAGCCAACCTTCGGCCTTCTTGACACTGTCTTGGTATCGAGGCCAAATGGGCATGAAGTAGAGAGTGCCGTAGGTGCTGTGCAAGTCTATCTCACTATAAAATAATTAACGCTCAAGCCACAACGGCTGTGTCCACGCCCTTGGACAAACGGCGTGGTAGTAGTCAATCGCAACGGTTTAACTTTTACCGTATTATAACCGATTGAAGAGGCTATATTCAGTGGCCTATTTGATATCTCGCAGTCATCCACGTGCTTTCCGCAATTCATTATAAGCTGCTGTTGAGTTAGAAAAGCTGCTTGGGAACCAATCTCCATATGTGTTGCTGCAGAATAGGAGGCTCACACTCGTTCCCGCTGCGAAAAATTATGGCTCATCTCAGATGAACTTTTTTAAAGGCTCTTCCGAAGGTGCTTGCGCCTAGTTTAAGGGGCAATGCATAGCAAATGAGTGAAATTGCAGAGATTGAGATAAGTACGCTATGGAAGTAGGGACTCTCCTCCAACACCTAGAAGGCGGGATCATTTTGCCTATCAGGTCGGTACACAACACTATACCTATGGGCCAAGGTTACTTGGGCGCAAATCTGACTATACCGTGGTCGATTTTTGAAGCACCAACTTCACTAAATCTTTGAATTGTGATCTTATTACAAGATCTTGTAAAATAAATTGCTGGAATGTACGGCAAGGGACTTTTTCAGAATCCGCACGTGTCCCACTACGAGTGGTTACCCTAGCTGATCGAATGAAACTGCAAATCACCTCCTAACCCCAGCTGGGAAGACGCTTTCGCTAACCCAACCGGGTTGGTAACCAGTAGAATCGATTAATGAGGGGTTGCCCGCTACTTTAAACACAGGCTCATTTTACCACGACCTTGAAGTGGACGCGCCGACTGGAGGCAGATCATAATGCCCATCTTCTATAGCAAGGCATTCACATCACATATAAAATCAATTAACGTGAGTAGTGTCTTGAATTCAGAAAACTTCTAGTTTTGTAAGAAGGAGCACTGCAAAAATTTAAAAAAAGTATGTTCCACTGCTAAATTTGTGCAAGCTTTAAGCAAAGTTGCGGAGGTAAGAAACAGAAATATGATGTACCCCTCTCCCCCCTTCCTACCGGAATTCAGGTGCACTAAGCTCTAGGAAACGTATTGGGTCTGGGCAGTATTTGTACTAAGGCCAAACCTCGGTTCGCAGGAGAAGACAGAAGGCACCTGTAGAGGGAAATTATTTTGCAAAGAACTCCTAGTTGCTGGTCCACGTAACAGTGGCTACTGGCGAAACCATGGCTAGTGTTTTATGCGTCCATTCATACCAGAGGGAGCGATAGAGATTGTATCTGCTTTGATAGGTTTGTGGAGCAAGTTTAAGTGTTGTCCTAATTGTTTGTTTCATCACCCGAGGGTAGCCGTGCCTAATGCTGCATCGGCCGAGGGCTGGCGTGTTAAAGTGGCACTTCGCCAACCGCAACTATCTGGACGCACTTGCGTGCGTGTTCGAATTGAAGTCAGTCAAGTGGTTGCAGGTCAGCGAGTCTGAAACTGGTCGCTGAGACGTGGCATGACATTGAGGCAGCGCACCTTGAGAAAAGACGCCGGGCATAGCAATGCCGGTTGTGGGCTACAAAGGTACCTTTTCCCGTCTTCTAACGCTGACATTAAACCTAAAATGGTTCAAACGTTTACCGTAATTTCCCCTGGAAGTCAGTGAACATCCACCGGTAATACAGGGGTTCCTCTTCCCGCGTCTTCCCGTAGCATCATATATCTCATTAAATAACTAGAGATGCCCAAATTTTTACGCATTTATTCCGGCTCAGAATGCAACCGTCCCCTAACATTGGTTATTTTTCAACTTTTACTCCCTTACCTCGATTTTAATGGACAAGCTGATGACTAATCTAAAAAGGACGTTTGCGGACGTTGAATTTCGAAATTCTAAAATACGAAGACTAAAGTAAAAGCACTTGACATTCAGAATGTCTCAGCATATGGTAGCTCTTGACCATATGCGAAAACAGAAGCCGGCATTAAAACGAATTGACGCATACCCTTTCTCGTGGTATTCCATAGGGCAGCACAGTCAGAGGCATTTTTGACGCCCTGAGCAGGTAAGAGATTGGGCGAGTATAGTTGTATCGGTTCCTCTGATTTAACCCAAAGCAACAGTTAAACAACGGCACGAAAAGCTCCATGACGAGAACGAGGTCACTTTCATAGGCGTAACCACTAGAATCGATTTCGAATTAATAAATTTGTTGACTTCAACCGTTCATTCGCGCACCTCCAAGTGCTCTCAGTCTGAAAATGCCGGTTGTAGTCGTGTATGCGCAGAAAAGTGCCAAGAATGCATTTTGGAACAGTAAAGTCATAACCTGACCAATGAGATCTTGACAACCCAGTTAAAGGACGCTCCCGAAAACTCGGTGGTGTTTTTGTACCTAAATTCAACGTCAATCGTGACCGTTTGGATTCTGCGATATCAAGACGCAAAAAGGTACCCTACAAGCAAACGTCCACCGTCCTGACAACAGCTCAGATATAGAATAATAACACCGAAAGCCCAGTTATGAATTAATCGACTTCTAAAAGACGGAGGCTTTATTCTGGGTTTCACTGCTTTGTTCAAGTTATACGGACGTGCCTGCATCATTGGGGGCGTCAGAGGATGAGGTACTACTACCTGGGGGGCCCTGTCGTAGGAACGGTTAACACGCGGTGTAGCTGAATGAAGTGCCAGTACAATCGTTAATTCTAGGTCTTTATTGAGGTAAGAATATGGGAGTACAGCAAATTCGGTTGAAGAGCGAAAGGACAAGAAGGTAGCCTGCTACTTTGATATGAAGAGTCATATATATATATATATATGCCCACATATCCTCACACATTGAAGGACTAGCGTAGAACGTGAATCCAAGGCCAAGGGGTCAGACAAGTAGAACTGCAGACGTAAAGAAAACAGATCAAAAAATAGTTCAAGATTGGCAAATTTAAAATCTAGGATGACAACGGAGAGATTGGGAGAGTGAACTAAGATACTTATGCGAATGGAAGATGGAGGAGGGGAAGGGGAGGACGGGAGGATCATTAAAGAAAGGATAAAGGAGTAAAGTACGAACAGTGAAAAATTCCCTCGGATATGGATGGATGAAGCACGAATAACAAGGGAGGATGAAGATGGAAAAGGGGCACAGAAACGCAAGGTGGGCGACGCCGAACTGTGGCAGAGGGGATTTGGACGAGAGATGGTCCACATGTAAAACAGGGGAGGTGTCTCAATTTACAGCTCAGAATAAAAAGTCAGACCCAGTATCACTCAACCTTGACCCTCATAGGTTCCGACATATTATGCTGTTGGTGGATTACGTCATATGTTTACAAATAATTTGTACACTAAGAGTGAAGGGGGGGAGGGACGGACGATGCAAAGCAACATGCCCATCTAGGCGGTCATGTGTGCTAGGATTCCGTTGGTTGGTGTATACTACTGGTTTGTCTGCTTTCAAGTGTTCTCGGAGAGAGGAAAAGGGAGAAAAAGCCGAGGCACAGTGGAATCATAGAGGTAGGGGCATGGAGGGGGGGGGGCATGGATGCGCGACAAACAAGGAAAGACTATGAACAGCGGCGATGCGTGTGGAAAAAGAGGGCAGCGTGGAGAGACGAAGGCAGTGAATCTAAATTCGAAGGAAAGACGTTTAACTCGGGGAGGTGGGGGGAGAGGTGTGGACATTAGCATCGTCGTCGTAATTCAAGGCATAGGCGAGCTAACTAAACGCACAATGTAAGAATTCTGTACAAGTATAGCTGAATAGGAATAAGTCCAAGTCTGTACAAAAAGGAGGGGAGGGGGAGAGAGGGGATTGATTCCGACAGATCCCTTTCGTACAGGCGCATATATGAGAGCGAGAGCGTTAGGGGCTTGCGGAAAAAGCCACGTCGTCTATGCACGGGTGGGTGGGCGGGCAGCGGATCAGGTAGCGGCGGTGGAAAGAGCAAGGCAGCAGAGAAACTAATGCTGCCCACAAAATCAGCCATCAACTGGGACAAAGAGGGGGTGAAGGTTGTGAAAAAAACAGAGCGTCAGAGCAAGGCAAATCACAGACGAGCGTCCTCGACAGGCTCCCCACACACTGCCAGTAGAGGCAGAGTTACCAGCTGTTCGCATGATATGACGCTGATAAAGCCAGGCGGCATAATCTGGCCAGTCTTGTAGGCGAAGGAGCGACGACGACGATAATGAGTTGTTACCGCTGTAGTTGCTCTGACTGCCGCCAGAGACCAAGTTTCTAGACAGATGGTCATGAAAACAACGTGCTGTGAGGCTGAAACACACGCCATCAACAGCCTCCTCTGCCACTGCTGCTGATGCTCGCCTGTTGGGGTCCGATTCTGCATGGCCAGAATCACTCTGCGCTGAATCGAGGATGGAATCATAGAGCAGATCTGCATTGGAGAAACAGCAGTCATGTTCACAACCATACTTTTGACTGTTGCTCTCCATGGGCTGGCGGTAGTAGTGACTCTCTGAAAGAACAAAGTAAAATCCCGAACTCAAGATGTGTTCGTAATTTTAAATTAATTTACAAGGTTCATAGAAACATATTGATGAAAGCTTGTGAAAAAATAGTAATCTGGGAACGAAATATTGGTTATACGAGGCACATAAAAATAAGGACGACTTAAAAGGGCCACAAAAGAGGACAGAGGGATATAAAATCGTCCGCAATACAGGCGCACTTGCGCCAAATTCCAAGGATGATTGGATAAGGTTTATGGTTAGGATTAGAGTTAAGGGTAGGGATGCCTTGTATGGCCACCTAAACAAGACACGGAAATAGGAACCACCCAGCCCGCTTAAAATAGATGTCCTGGAAGGGTAAATATAATCCTGTCTTAACGCTAACACTAACCCTAACATACAACTAAACTCTCGGCTTAATTTTAACCCTAACCGAACCGTAAACCTAAACCCTAGAGGTAACACGATAAGAACCTTAACCCTTAGCCTAATCATGACCCTAACTCCAACTCCAACTCTGACCTTAACCGCAAACCTAAACTCAACCCTAACCCTCACCTTAAACCTACAAATAATTTCCTTGTAATTAAGCGCAAAGCCACATGTATTGTGGACAGTTCATGTTACCGTGACGTGTTTAAACGGCCATACAAGGCATCCTTACCGGGTTAAGGTTGCAGGTTAGCATCAAGGTTATGATGAGCGTTAATCGTAGAGTTAGGACACAGGAGCATTTATCCTTCCTTGAAGTATGCGCGCTACCACCTTTATTTCTTGGGCGGAAAGGTTCTATTCCCGTGTCCCTGTTTCGGGGGGCCCTGGAGGACGGTTCTTGAAAGATGGAGATGGCTGAAATGTGAATTTCATTTTTAAATAAACACCAATGCTGGGTTCCACGGCCTAATCGACGCGAAAACATTCCCTGAAAATGTAGTTGGAGGAGGTACATAAAATAGCAGCCGAGGCGACACTTTACATTTTCAGGTGCAGGAATTAACATGACTTCTCCCTTTGCTGCGGAGTTCGAACCCCAGATCCCACGAGCCTGGGATTGGTGTAACTCTGATAGACGACAGAAATTTCCACTGCAGTCTTTGTTGTCGTTATCGGCATTTTATCTTAAAAATACTAAAACCAATTAAAAATGTGCGGAAGATTACTGAACAACAACGCATCGTACGTGTGCAAAGTTTGACCCGTTTTCTCCTGCTAAAGTCTCAATTTTATTCTGACGTTCTGTTGACTAAAGTCGTATTCGGTAAGTTAGATCGGTTACTAGGCAACAGAATGCCACAGCTGAGGCGGACATGCAGCGGAGTGTGAACCTCTTCGTCTTTCCGATTTCTCTAACCTCAAACCAATCAGTATCCCGAACAAGACTATAATAATACACCAGTTGATGCCAAACGAACCTGCAGTAAATTTTCACGAATTTCAGTTCGCGACTGGGAGGAGGAATAAATTCGGGCTCAGGGGAGACATCATCTTAGGGAAAAAAATAAAACAGTAAGACGGATCTCCAGGGCCAACCAAACTTTCGGCGGGCTGTAACACGATCTGAAATTGTCATGGTATCCGCGCCACCACGAAAACGGGGAGGCAAAGGGAGCATCATCAGCAGCAACAGGGACGTCCGGGGTATCAGAGATCAGCAGGAACAAGTGAGTCGCGTTCAGGTTAACTGTTTCAAAAGTCATCATGAAATGTACTGGCGCTATTAATCCTGCTGCATGGGTTTGCTCTGTCAGAGGTTTCGTCTAAATCGGATTCCAAGTGCGTGTGTGTCAGAGAGATTTTCTAAAGCCAGATTATGGGGTATTACAGCCTGGGAGAACCAAGGTTTGCACCAGTTTGCAGCGTTCCGAGTCACTGAGATAATTTCGAAGCGCGCACTGAAATGGTTCGATTTCTTGTTCAAACTCCGCGGAAGGACGGGATTCGCCCGTTGGTGTATTTGCGGGATACGTGGCGTGTCGATAGCCGGTGGATAGTGGAATGGTCTTCGGTGAAGGCTACACACGAAATAGACAGGCCTTCGAGCATAGATAATATGCAGTTTTGACCCACGCTGTCGTAATACCTTCAGGCACACATATGAGCAGCAATATAATAATTTGGTTACACGCTACGATAGGTGGGTCATCGCAGACGACGAAGGGCATGACTACTCCACTAGATGGACGAAATGATCACTTGTATGCAAATTCGTTTATAGTAAAACATAAGAGATACATGTACCTCAATTGCTATTCCCATGTCAACCGTGCTATGCTGGCAAGACACGGCCAAGACTACCCGCCACAATGTGAACAATCGTGAGTCATGACAGTATTGTCCCATGTGAGTGATTCCCATCGTCCAATAAGACTTCTGCTGCCGCTGTCGACTTACGGGCTTGAATTCAACCTATAGGTAGGAAGGTAAACGTGAGGTGGCCTATGCGAAATGCCCGCGAATTCCCGTTGACATTGGAAACTTACGGCGTGGATTATGGAAGCGGCTAAATCGATACTAGAGCTAGTCAAAACAGCAATGACCACAGTCTCGAGGGTGTACTGGCGACTTAAGCGTTAATTAGTTTGCAGTGAGAGGAACTTGGGCAGCATTCATCTCAGTCCCGCTTCCCGCACCCATTATGTTTAAAGGATAAAAAAGTTAGGGCAACTAGATGCACTCAAAATTAAACTCTCTCCAAAGTAACTCCACGAGCCTTCTTATGTTCCCAAAAGTTTTGGCCGGAAAAAATCTTGGTTTCTTTTGGCGTGACTTTGTTATTTGTGTTCAGTTCACTTGGGTGGGAAATAAAGTATTGCTTGAACACCAGGAAGAATATCAGGAAACGCCCAGCGTACTCAAGAATGTGCACCACATGAGACCCTGGGTACTTTTTCAGGAAACGCATTTCAACTTTGTGGTGGAACTTAGATGATAGAGGAAATATCCCTGGATTCTCTACTTTCTGCCCTAACGGCAAAGTAGACTAGTAAGGAAAGAAAAGACTGCCTTGAGTCCTCTTATGTCAATGACACTTTTCTTATTGTCAGGGGGTGTTGCGGACCTATCACAGCTCCTGGACGCAAGCCTTCATTGGCGGATGGATGTCTCACCGATCGGTCAAGGGACACACTCGTCCCGTTCTGCCTTGGGACTCACTCACGAGCCCCGCCAGCAGCCGCACAGCGGTCAGTATAATAGACAGGGTACGAGACTGGAATTACAATTTCTGGCTTATTAGCCATCATCCGTCAGCCATACCCGACCCCAGATGGTGCACCACCCGAGGCACGAACCCGCGACCTGTTGAGTAAGAGTCTAGAAATGGCCATTCCAGTTTCCTTTGTCTTTACTGGTAATTCTTAACTATCTCTATTACTCGCCATTGCGCGGCTGCTGAAGAACTTGTGAGTGAGCCCCAAGACAAGACAAAACGGGACGAGTGAGTCCCATAACCGATCGGTGAGGCATCCATCCGCCAATGTCAATAGTCCCGATATAAGCAGTCAAGGCAATGAGCCCATGGCTCAATGGTTAGGGCTTTTGACTTCTAATCAACAGGTCCCGGGGTTGAGCCTCGGGTGGTGCAATGCCTGGGGTCGGGTATGGCTGACTGATGACGGCTACTAAGGCAGCAATGGTCGTTCCAGTCTCCCTCGTATTTGCCGGCAATAATCAACTACGCAAGCCTGCATAATGCACAATTGGTCCTTTCCCATCAGTCATTTGGTGCAGACCCTCTTCAAACGGACACTGATTCGCTGCAGTAGAGCGAATGAATAAGTCCAGGAGGTCAGTGATAACCGACAAGTTGCGCTGAATGGCTATCCAGAAGCTATAAAAACTGGTGACTGATGCGTACATTTCCCTTACACTCATATAGATCGGCACGGGCAAAAAAAATGCAGGTCACACGCACATGAACACAGAGTAGCAACCACCCGGGAAACCGACTGTTCCAAATTACATGTCAGGTCATGCCTAAAAGGTCGCAACGGCGGAGATAATGGCTCAGACTCGGAATCGTGGTGGATACGCAATGTAATGTTAAATCGACCACCAACCCCCATTTGCACTTGGAGCCTTGAGCAGTCATCTAAGGACCTGCAACACTCGTCTTCGACGGGTAAGAATGTGCCGACATATTCAAGCGGTTAACTGACGAGGAAAGTAACTTAAAATGGCGAGCTGGAAACTGCTTGAGAATACAGTTCTTCCAAATATAGCTGCAGTTCACACAAGAGGCGTTTCAGCCCAATTTTCTCGCATGGCCATATCCATCATATGCTAAGATATTTATTGGCCAAGCGGTAAGTTTGGACAGTTAAAATGCATATCACATAACAAGTGGGACGGTTAAATTGCAGTCACCCACTAATGAACCGACGATTTCAGTTTTCAGAAATTTTAATTGCACTAAACGGCTTGAGACATCCTAAAACAATAAAATTGGTTCAACCATCTTCACGGACGTATCAGCGGATAGACTAATTTTGCAGGAGACCACCGCTTCGTGAAGGCCTAAATAAATGTGCGGATGCTCGAGGAGGGGGGAGAGAGATGAGGAGAAAGGAGAGAGAGAGAGACAGGTCAGGATATCGGTGGGGAGCATGGGACTCACCGTCGCAGAGTATGATAGGCTCACCCCCGTTGGAGGTGGAATCGCTGGGGTTCAGGTAGGGACAGAGGGTTTCAACGTCAGTGCACCAGGTTTGACAGGCTGGGATCTTAATTAGCCGGTAGGTCAGAGGAGACGGGTGTTGTTGTCCACTGTCGGGAGGTTCGGGAGGGAGTTCTCTAACGCGGGCGGAGGAGTTTCGAGGTAGAGGGGGCGGCGATTTTGAAGGTATAGGGGGCATTTTAGACCCGGGATTGGTAGTGGTGGTGGTAGCGGCGGAGGTAGGAGAGACTTTCGACTGTCCGTCTTCTTCATTCTCCGCACCGGACACGGCGTCCAACAGGGCAGCTGGTGTTGGCAGCGTGGCCAGAGGATAGAAGATGGGAAACCTGGCCGAACAAACCCACGACCAATAGGCGTGCTGAAAAAAAAGGCAAGAGAAGGTAGGAGGTAGTAACCCGGAGCTGAAACGCTAGCGAGTATGCGCGGATGACTTAGATCTAGAATGGTCACTGTTGCACTTGCAGTAAAAACAAAAGGCCCTGCGCACAGTGAATAAAGGCAGCAGCAGCTCGATAGAGCGTGTTCGCATGCGCGAGTTAAGGGACTAGCATTTTTGATGAGCCAACCAGGGGAAACACCACAGCTACGCTAATTTCTCTCGCCTAGAAGAAAATAATTGAAGAAGTGAGTTGGACTCCTTTGTGCTTCCTGTTACTATCATACTCAGCATATTGATGGGGCCAAAACCACAGTGGTCGTAACGCGACTAAAGACGATTAATCAGTGCTTCGGCGACGGTAAAAACGAGGAGTGAATAATCAGGGCAAAAAGGGATTGAAGCTCCATCGATCATTATTGCGCAAACGTACAATGACAGACAGCGACATCGAGGAACGTGGAAGTTCACAAAGGGGCGTACCTGATAGAGCCACGTTACCTGACTTTCGCTGAAAACTAGTTATTCATTAAAACTAACCAGAATCCAACACTCCAAGAGAAGATTATTTTTTTCCTTCTATAAAAAGCTTCAAATTATTATTCTATTCTATGTTTGACTTTTTTCAGCTTCCGAAACTTCTACATGATGCGAATATTTCCTGGTTTAATAAACACTAGAGAACTAAACCAGCTTACTCTATGGAGTATGGTTAAACAAAGACAGGAGCGAAAAGCAAGTTGTTTACAGAGAGCTAGTCAACAGGCTTCAAAAAATGATGAAGAGAACGCATTGTGCGTTGGTAGGTCCCTGGGTTCAAAACTGCCTGCCTTCAAATAGCGTCACCAAATTTATGCTTAGATTAACGCGGAAACCATAAACTGCAGACCCTTTTTCAGGCACAACAAGAGCTGAAAAACAGAAAGTACAAGTAGTTAGTTGGTGATAGGGATGGACGTATGCGATGGAAAGCAGGGGGATGGCAGAAGCAAAGAATTCACTGACATAAATCTGCGCGAATTCAGATCAAATTAAAGCTTAAGCACAAAACTGAAATAAAAACCGTGAGATATTTTTAAAAAATGGGAGCAATTATGCCTTCCATCCATATCAGGGATACTGGATCAAATTAAGTTCCGCGTAACGTGAGGTGATCGGTACCTGGGATGAGTCTTGACGGAGGTTGCCCCCTACGCCTTCAGCTGCTAATTTTTCTTGCTTAGATCTGGGCCAATTTGTGCTTAAGGTTAGGCTAGAAGCGAAATTGCATGAATTTATCTTTTAAAGTGGCCTTACAGACTTGATCAAATCTAGGTTTATACTATAAATAAAAACCAAAACAACTGCCATGGCATATATTTTAATTGTACTCTGCATTGAACGCGAGACAGTTGCGCAAAGACAGTGAAAAGCAAGATGGATCGACAAGTTACAACTTTTTTGCTTTAGCATAAGCCAAATTATCAACACCTACGAAATGCAAGTGAAGTCGAACTGTAACCAAAAAAACAAGTTTTAAAGTTGAAGGCGACAGATTTCGGAAGACTATTAGAAATCGACAAGAGCGCACAGTAGGGATGGAAAAAAGAGGTATAGTTGGACTCTTTCTTTGAGTTAGAATGGTTGGCGGACTTAGTAATTGCAGTGAAAAAATTAAAAGCAGACTGCCGGTCTTCTCCGTTCAAAGCCAACGAGAAAAAAACACTTTGACCCTTTGCCATGTAACTGTTCTATCAGTGAGCATAAGTTATTTAACTTCCTTCGACGGCAGAAAAGGCGAACGAACGCTCGCTAATTGGGCCACAAGTAAAACAGAGCTCAGGAGTCGATGCGTTTTTGCATCTTGTTTTTTCAACCCTCTGGGAATACGAGAAACTAGGAAATTTTTTTGTCAAAAGCTTTGAGAAAAAACTTTCCCACAGCTGTATTGGAAAATGGTAGTAACAACAGAGATGCCGGCAATCCAGTCGGGCCATTTGTAAAAACTCCCGGTTCAGCGTCACCAGGGCACTATGGGACAGGCATTAAACAGACTGACAACGGTCGAGACAACTCGACATCAGCGAGCTGAAGCCGTTATTAAGCGCCTCGAACTCGTAGATAAGTTTCCTTTTACAATGGACGCCCCAATAATGACGCGCTTGTTTCTTTAGGATAGTAACACACAGAATGCCCAAGTGAGATACCCTCCCAGTTTTTTTGCCTGCAGCCATTCCAAATAACACGCGCACACACACACACACACAACAAAAGACTTCATCGTTTAAATGTACAGAGACTAACGCCCCCCTCTCCCCCTCCATAACACACAAAAATACGAGGAAGAACAGCTCTCTGGGGGAGGTGGGAGGCTTATTCAAGCAACCATCCACAACCGCGCTGCGCTTGACCCGAGTCGCCGCTGGCTAATGCCCGGTGGCGTGCAAAGAATAAGGCAATCTCCGCTACTATGCGCCACGGATTCACATACCCGTCGCGCCACGTGAGTCTTCTGACAGAAACCTAGAAGGCCATTTGAGGACATTTTTTATGGCTCGGACTGGCGCATATGCTGCTAAAAACGTGTTAATTGCCCGAAAGTGGTGGCTAGGTGAGGCTGTAGGAGATAAGACGGTAAGCAACTGGGTCGAGTGCGAATGACGTGAGCAGAGAGAGAGAGAGAGAGACATTGCAGAATTGGATACTGGAGGTAACGAACGATAGACGACGGGCTGGAGGGGAGATAAGGGATAAGCAGCGGAATCAGTCGACAGGTTGCCCCATTATTCGCGCAAAGAAGGTAGGGGAACGCTTGAATGTCAACAAAGTTCGCAGCGGAGAGGTGCAAAAGGGCATATCGTAGAGAAGAACATACTGAAAGGCAGGTAAAAATGGCGTGAACTAATCCGTCCAGATTGCAGGAGCGAATGCGGCGATTCGTTTTGGCTTGGAGCTTCGGTTTAAACCCGGATCACGCAGGTGCATAGTGACGGCGAATTAGTAATCGAGAAGAGTTACCGACTGTGGTAAGGGAGACAGGAGTTGCCACCGTTGGCATTCGACGGCAAATGGCATGTACTTGGTAGGGCTGTGATAATCCCTGATGCAACCAATCTCAGTGATTTTGCACATACCACTTCTTCACAAATGAAAATCACGATTAGGCATGTCAGAAATGATTATTCTAGTCTCTCTCCGCCTCGCCTGAACCCATCCCAATTCAAGGCTCTCAGAGTGCAAGAGCAGTTTCCAGGAGCACCTGACCTGGGTTATAGAGCGCAAGGGGTCTGTGGATTCGGCATATCATAGGGGGGAGGACAATCAAGAAACTGTGGGAAGGAGCGGGAGTTGATAAACGCAGCTTCACAGGCCGAACTGAAATCGATTTAGTTTACTCTTATATCGTGTTTACTGACAGCTAGAGGAGAAAAGTGAATGATGGGCAGCAAGTTGAGTCTTTGCAAGACTGGCACCGAGTCTGATAAATCGTGCAGTCATCTTCCTGGCAGATAAGAAGATAAAAATACTGACGTGGTTTTTAAATACAGTCAGAAAATAAGGTCGGCTAAGATGTACACAGTTTGGCTTGCGTGCTTCAGCCCGATACCCTCACTAACTCAGATTAAATCGACAATAAAAAACTGGGAAAATTACATAGTTTAGCAAACCCGAGGAAGTTTGGGACTATGGCCTCCCTGAAGGCAACAGTCAGCAGCCAGCATAGCAAATTCGAACTGCCATCCTCGCCAAATGTTGAAATATCTACAAATTCGAGGATCTGGTGGCAGAAATGGGTTCCAGTATAAGTCAGATAGTGGGTAAGGGCAGGCGACAAAACATCTAAGTGAATGGACTGTGGTTACTTTTGCGAAAAAACGTTAAGTGGCAAAAATGTGAGCAGCCACTAAGAGGCTTTAGCAAGTGCCGAGGAAGCCATGCGAAGCGGAGTTTTTGGAGTTGTTCCGCACGGGAAAATGAGAAACAGTAGGGATACGCACGCATACACTGAGCTGAGGGATTAAGTAGGCACGCGCTGCCGACCCAAGTACTCAGTAGAGAATTTCGATAAAGATGGATGGTGTACCAAAATCGAAACTGGGCAAAAATTATGTAGAAAAAAGAGTACAATGTACACTTCTTGCTGAAGAAAGCATATGCAAGGATTATGAGCGGGGCTAATTCTGAAAGTGGATGCCACCTTTGAAAGATCAACCAAAACCTTGCAGATTTTCCTAGGTTTTGGTTCAAAGGGGACGCACGTTACTACTGCTTAGAAGTCAGAAAGACTGTAAGAAAATGAAATTTTACCCGCGAAAATTACCAACATACATACAAGCTGTTAAGCTGTTAAAAAGCGAGTGTATGAAAACAAAATTTTACGGAACTACTTAAGAAGTGAATCGCTCTACTAGAGATGTAAATGATGCTGGTTCTTAAGGTCTCCGATAAGTGGCTGTTACACGAATCCAAGACTCCGGAAACATAAAGTGTTTTTCTGGCCGTCGAAAAACTACGCTTCTGTTTCGCACATCAGGTTTCTAGAGAATTATAATCTTTGCGTTTCTGCATGCAAAATCAGTGTGCAAAGGGTTTCGGGTAGTTCATTACTTGAGGAAATTGTTTCTCTTAAGTGATACAGCACTTGTCCGCGAAGGACTCATATATGTTGACCGAGGTACACTTCCCCAGAAAACACAAACTTGAAGAGGGAAGTGCAACCGCCAAACAAGTAAATGGACCATAGTTATTCCATCGTAGGATAAACTGCTACCATCGGAGAGAGAACGCGTTTTCGAGCGGGTGTCATGCGATGATAATTGATCACCACTTCTCAGGGTACCTAACGATGGTATCTCATAAAAGACAGAAAGCCAAGGCAGAGACATTGCTCGTCCTGATTACTAGACAACGATTCTACTTTCGTTCGGATTAGTATGGTCCCGAAACCGAACTGGTAGTATATATACGAAAAGAGCAAATCTGTCTGACCTGATAGGAAAGCCAAAAGGCGTATACTACGCAAAGACCGGTCCGGCTATGAAATGCTACGTTTCAAAGACATAAAACAGTAACATATTAACTATGACTAGGTCAGGAAAATGTTCATTCGTTTACAAAACGAACTCTAAGTGAGTGTTCGCTCCAATTTCTTGGAAGCACTAAAAGAATTGAGCAGAATTAGAGAGTGCGGAAAGAAAATAACTTCGACGCTGAAAGTGTTGGCTTCGCATTCCCGGCATAAGTACACGACGCTCACTTAGGTGGGGCGTATAATATTAGGTATGGAATTTTAGACCCTACTATATAGCAGTTAAGGTTTTGCATAACTCATAGAATCTAAAACACTGCATCCTCCTGAATGTATGTACAAACTGTAAGGGTATAGTGAGAGACAACTAGAGTTATCGTGATGCATAATGTCGGGTTTCTGGGAAGGGCGATTAAAACTAGGAACGAGGGAAGCAATGCTTCAGGGCGCGTTTGAAACGATGAAGCAAAAAAAACTGCTCAGGGTAGGACAAATAGTGTGAGAAACGCAGAAACCGGGTCAAGAATAGACAAAACGAACGATGTTTTTCATTTCACAGTCATAAACGGGAAACAGAATACGCACATAACAGTTGGGAAGAGTTAATTTAATTCGGTGCTATGCTACTTTTGTTACACATCCAAGACTTTCGGAACTCTCAGAAGCAACAGACAATTTCACCGCAGACTTGGCACCGGAACGTCTAGGTAGATTATTCGGAGCAAAAAAATTGAGAATAATTACGGTCCACAGGCTGCCGTGCTGACTGCACATACATTGGTTTATGAAAGAGACTTGCACCGCATGCGATTCACCCCCACTTTCCCATCACGTCGACCACGTTCCACTGGCAATAAGTATTCAGCAGGACTGTATGCGGGTGCGAGGGCTGAATTCACGCCCACATGAGTCAAACGACAGCTTGACTGTCGAGTTGGACGATGTCAACCACGCGCTTCACCACAGGCCGGAAGCAAGCATGGTAACCTGCGCCTGAATTAGATTAAAGTGATAGTAAACTCGCACTGCATCTACAGCACGCTCTCTCCTCCTCATGGATCTGATGTCATGACAGAGTCCAGAAGACTGTATGATGCAGGTAGTAGGTAGGCACGGCGAGAATCCGCACCTAAATGCATCACCACATTCATATATGATAAAGGTTTAACACAAAAAAAGAGAAGATAAGGGTAACAGCACGGATGTCAGCTCTCACGACGTGAGCCTGTGTGCCATTACATCCTATCATAAACCGCCTGGTCATAGTCTACACTTGGCCAGGAGTTCACACATATAAACACACACACGATAGTTTGACGAGGTCCACCGTACGCTCCACAGCAGGGTGGTGCAGGTACGGTGACTTGCGCGTGATTTAGTTTAAAGTGATAATAGACTTGCGCTGCATCTACCGCACTATCTGCTCCTCCCCAGCTGAGCCCGATGTCATGACAGAGTCAAGAAGTCCGGAGATAGGAGCGGGCGCAGGCGGCTGGCGCGGCCGAAGCCGCCCCTGGGCGCACCACCACACCTGGCTCAAATCCCACAGAGTGGGAGTGCCATAAAGACCACATTAAGAAGGAGTCATTGCAGCCTGACTTTCAGTCCGCAAGCCAGCCACTCCGCACAAAAACACATTGGGCTGACCACGCGGTCCGAGTTATTCCGTCAGTTGGCAACCTTCCAAGCCACTGCTTTTAGCGCACCGTGATAGTTTCAAGCGCGTCAGATTGTTTATGGTGAGGAAAATGCGCTGAGCCGTCGACCTCACTCTCTTCCCCACCCCCACAATCAGACCACCGTCAAAGCCGGTCAGTTATCTGATGCGGAAGTTGGCGCAGCTGCTGGTGACCTCGACTACGTGTACTATGTACACGAACTGGCTCCCCAAACACAAGCACCAGGATTTCACACAACAGGTGGTTGAACGGCTCACACACACTGATGTCTACACACACAGGCTCCAGATTTAAATATATGGAGTTGCTGAAATTGCAGCCTGATCCTCCTCAGCCTGCGGGAGGACCAAGTTACGCCGTTGGTTGTCAGACTTCCAAGCTACGACACCTACCATGCCTTAAAAAGTTTCGGAAGTGTCATATTCATTACAATGAAGAAACAGTGCACATTCACCTCAATCTCTCCTTCATCACCCATACCAACGACAAGTCCTAGTCAGACCGGGTGGAGGTGAGATAGGATGCGCTGGCTTACGCGGCCGAAAATCCTCCTAATGCGTGATACAGACTTTTACACCTCACGCTTTGGTCTAACGCAACGGTGCAATGTTTACAGCGCAAAGAAGCAGTACGACTTTATGGTATCCTAATGGCTACAGAGAAAGACTCGATGAAAACTACTGCTTAGTCTTAGTGAAAAAGACTGGAAAAAAGAATAAGTTAACAAATTTACAAAAGGACAGCACTTGCAGTCCGCAGGAGTAACAAGGACAGTAAGCGGAGTTAAGAACGAACTTGAGAACGACGGTACCAGCGAAGAGGGCGAGCAATTGCCAAGTAGAGGTCGAAAGAAAAGGAAGAGGGCTGGGCTCTCCATGTGGTCAATTGGGAATAATCAGATAGTGCTCGCAACATCAAAAGCGCGCAAGCAAGTGCGCAGTTAAAGAACCCGGCTTACCACGACACCTCTGCGGCTTTAACTAGACTTGCAAAAATTCTATTGATTGTGTATAGGTGGGTATAATCGAAAGAGCCAATCACAGATAAGTAAAAGCTAAAATAAGGTCGACTGTTAGATAAACGAAAACCAAACAGGGTGATTCAAGGTAACGACCAGTACAAACATGCTAAATTTAGTGACAACTCAACATGACATGCGCTGAGATTGCAAAGTTCGAAAATAAACGGGCGTTAGATAAATTGACCGGGCAATTTTTATGAGACTTCAGAGGGCAGATAACTCGAAAACGTAAAATGTTAACTAAAAAGTGCGATCAAAATGTAGCGTAAATTTCCTAAAAAATTGATTACATGTTCTTGAAAGCTCCTTACGGACTCTGACTCCACCAAAAACTAGATAAAAACAATGTTTAGTTTCTTACAGCACAACGTTCTGGGGTCTTTACGCAATGTCGCAACAATTTTGCCCCACATCACATGCCACACTAAGAAAGAGAGGGGAAGATCCCCGAATGTGTTTGAATGGCATCTGTGAACATTCACAGACAGTTCATTCTTTAGGATCGCCAAGCAGTTCAACCGAACTGGTCTTAAGTGGATAAAAATGAGCATACACAAGTCATTCGGGACTTCGTCATTTTGTTAAAAAAATACAAAAGGACTACGGATATATCTAGCCAGCACTACTGTGCCAGAAATTATGTTTCGCAGGTGAAAAACAAGTGGTTAGGTCCTGAAACTTTCGAACGCCCCGGTCGGCAATCTCAATCCTAGCGAAACGTTGGCTGGGCAGCTTCCATGTCCACGAAGACACTTCTGCGAAGGTTTAGATGTTCTAAAAGTCAAAAATATTTACCTATATTTGGTGAAGTACCTGATAAAAATCAGCGAAATCCTTTATACACTCATTGATCGGATGCTTCAGATAGAAACTTGAACCAAAGCACTCGAAAATACCAATGTGATTAAAGAGGGCGCCCTGTATGGTAGTGAACGATATACTCTTAAGCTTAATGTAAAAAGGTAGAAGTTTTTTTCTTTCTCAAATTACTGTGGATACGAAGGCCCGTTGGCGAGCATACGCGTGTTTTCGATAAATTCTCGTCGGGTCAGTACGTGTATATGGAAATGGGGTACATGCGGTCAATCATGTTGGTCTTTATTTACAAGTGAGTCGTGGGGGTTAGTACGAGACATCTGGTTAAGCGGCAGTGAGGGTTTGGTGGGCCGTGCCAGTAGGCAGGAAGTCAACGGTAGCTCAACTACATGCACTCCTCCACGCCCTCACCTCCTCCATGGAACGGCTCTACCAACTCCTCAATACCGCGTAACCAGGCGTCTCTTATCGCCCCTTCCCACTTATTCACACAACTCTTTTGACCGCATGCATTCCTTTCCCATATAAATGTACTGGCCGGACGAGAATTTATCGAAAGCACGCGCATGCCCGCCATTTCCCCCAATTTAGTATCAATAAAGACAAAGTTCTTTTCGACTGGACCCAAATCTGACGAACAAGCTGGCTATGGCTGGAGACGTATGCCATGTATGGCCTTTCAATTTTCTACAACCAAGGAGTCATCCAGTGCGATGTTATCGCCCTCCAAAATGCAGTGGCTCATTTCCCTCGACCATGCTGATAAATGGAAGTTAAGGATGCTGGCGTATTCCTTACTAATTGCGCTCCCTACTTAAAATTATCGTTTATCCAGACAGCACGTCATAAATGAACGAAACCGCTGCAGCAAGTTGGCCTCCCTGACACCATGTCTGACCTTGCGTGTGTCGCAAGGTAAATCGTAATTCACCAGTTATAGTAATTCGGCTCTATGTGAGGTCAGGAAACATGCATTGTCTCTTAGTCAGCTCCGTTTTTACCTTCTTGGGATTTCTTTCGGAAGTGAAAATGAATAGGATGCCTCATCTAACACATTCCGGTATTGGATGCAACGTCCAGCTGTTATATATTCGAAGCCAATGATAAGTGAATTTAGAAAATCCTATAAGGTCAGAGAGTTCTGCTACCTTCCTAATTTTAATTGTAACCATAGCTGCTACCATTGTGGGTTTGGTCGGTGGACAGCGAAGGCGTGATGATTGTTATTTCAACAAACACTAAAAGAGAGACTTTCGAAACCGTTTGTGCAACAAAATAAAACTTCAACAAGATGCAGTGCTTATCATCACAGTAGGAGGGGTCTCATACGGAGAAAAAGTGTTAATGCCCTTTTAGAGGGCGCCTTTGAAAGCGAGGTATTGAACAGTTGCCTTAGCACGCAATGAACTATAGCACTAACAAGCATGAAGAGCAATAGCGGCCAAAAGAAGAAAACGCACAGCACGTTTAACTGAAGCAAAATACTACAACGCACCTTGCACTGACTGCAGTCGAAATCGCCTGTCCGGTTCGAGGGTCGATCAAATGAGGAACAAAATGATCGAGAAAGTACTGCCATGAATCTCTGGAAGTCCGGGCTAAGAACATTTTCTAATCTTAAATTGAGGGCTTCCAAACTTGTTCTACACTTCTGTGGGTTCCAGAGGTACTGATGAAAAAGGGCGTCCGTAGGCCGTAGCTTGACGCCTGAAGCAGTGCCTCGGCAAACGGGAGGATCGAATGATTCCTCCTTTGGCGTGGAAAGATCAGCGATGTGCGGAAGAATGTAGAGTAACGGTAGGTGTATGCACATCCTATGGACACCATGCAAGCGTAAGAAAGCGGCTCGAGTACAGGTGTCTGGTAACTGATCGCATACAAAGGAAATTAAGTTCCGAGAAAGTGTGTGCTTTTGGGGGTACGCGGTCCGTTTAACACGGTTGAGACGTTCAGTGATTGGTTTCACATCCAAAATAGATCCTCCGTAATCCACAAAATTGGTCTCCCAGAGGACGTCGTCAGAATACATTGTTAATTGCAGATCCTTCTGATTTAGGAGTGAAGACGAGACAAAAGAAGGAAGGGCGCAGATTGGGAAGAGGAATACGGAAACAAAGTAAAGAAGTGAGCCAACGTAGGAATGCGAATAACCTCCAAGAAAGCCGAGCGCTGAACCACCTATACACGTTTTAGTGGAAGACTTTACTATATTTTCTGAAACAGACGATTGAGTTGGAAGGCTTTGAGAATCAAACAAAAGTGGATTGGGCTCAGTATATTGACTTGCAGCACGCCAGGCCGTATTATCATCATGCCCCGACCGAATACACATAGCTTAACCAGGGACCCAGCGCACAGCGATTTGCATGTTGGTGCAACCGCTATTTCACTCTGTCAAAAACTTCGACAGTGGTATGCTTGACAAAGAAACTTTCGAGATGAATTGAAACTAAGAAGGGCCATTGACTTCGTCGAAATCGCAGCAGTTTCGATTCTCAGACAGTGGATCTGCAAAGATCAATATAAGAACTGGTAAGAATGACTATACAGTGAGCTCGGATATAATGATGAGTGGAGATCTGTCAAAAATGTGAGCAAAGCATAGTGTCAATGAAAGAAATGGAATGCAAGTTTAAGAAACTTTTGAAGTTTTATATACTAATGTTGGTAAAATTCGAAACTTCCCAAAAGGCGATTAAACAATACTAATTATGATAAACCAAGTAGTCTGTCTTAAACGCAGTGCAGTTCGTGAAACCAGACGAACTCTGGAAAACAGCAAGAAAACAGAATGGAACCAAACACAGTTAACCATGCTGAAGTTACTTTACATAATGCTATCTCCCGTGCGAGCGGTAAAATTAAATTAAGTAATGCACACAGAGTCAATACAAAATTGTACAATGAAGTGAAATTTCGATAGCAGCGTCCGGTAGAATAAGTTTCAAAAATGCATTAAACAGAGAAGCATGACATCAGGTTAAAAAAGCATGTCACAAAAAAAGATAGAAGCACGAACAAAAGATACACATGTTTCGGTAACAAAGTGTGTAGGGTCCACCCGGATAGGACATTATCTCGGTAAAATTCAACCTTAGGTGTCATAAGCTCCAGTCTGATAATTACCCAAACAGCACCATACTTAAACCTCTACAAGGTAAAGAATGTTTCATATTGTCCAAATGTATTGAGTATGCAAAATAAAAATGCAAAATTTGTCACAATTAGCTATGCTTTTGCAGGAAAATGGCCTTTTTAAGTCCCAGGGTAGGGATTTCGTTAGAAGACTAAAAGAAGCATTAGGATTCACGAAAGTGAACAGCGAAAAGGTGGTTCATATTTTAATTTGCTGCGTGTCCATAGAGAAGTGCAAAGGTCTGAATGCGACCTGTGCCGTAAGGTAAACACTATAAAGGGGCGGGTTTCAGATGGTTTATGACCTCCATGACCAAGCTTTCTAAATAAGAGATCGGGTTTACAAGGAACGCTAGATTCAATACATATCAATGCTCGATATGTTTTAACGTCTTGCATGAATAGTACATTATAAGCTGGGTAAGATTCTTCAAGAAAGTTGCGAATAAGCAGATGTGCCCTTACATAGGCCACGAAGTGGAGAATAGGATTCTATCATTCGAAATCTCTCTTTGCACGTCTTGCTCAAAGTTGCTTATAACCACGTTTGTTTATTATTTTCAATTTTACAGCTATATTTCCGTTCTTTCCATCTCCAAAATGAATGCATGACAGCCAATAATCCAAGTGATTACAACAAAGTGGTAAATAATATTGGCAGTCATTTTTAAAAACATAAATTGTGCAGTTAATGTCAATTTTCAGTAGGAAACTTTTCGTGAGGAAATTAAATCTATCAGAGGTAAAAAAGTAAGGTTTTCCAGGGAAGCCAGGACCCCTGAGTATTTTTTGCTAATTCATTAGGATCTGCAAAGGTGCTAAACTGCAGTTAGGCATAAAAGTGCACGGCAAACATTTAGAAAGAGGGTTCAGGACAGAACAGCTAGCAGAACTACAAATTACAGTGACTAGACCGTGATAAAGGCGCAGGAATCACCGCGGTGTTGCCCCCGTAGCTCCGGGGGAATTTTGCTTATACTCCATCTTTTCTCCGGACATGAACTCCAAATGCAACAAAAAAGTTGATTTTCTGAATATCGGCCATTTCAAAAGCTGTGCTACGTACAAGGCATGCACACCACACCGGCGAGCAAAATTCGAGAAATAATTTCTAGCGTATAGCAATCCTATGTTTTGCTAATGGGGCAGTCTAATAGCTAATGAAAAAGGGCAAAGGACTTTCAATATTAGGTAGTATCTAATAAAGATTGTCTAGGTGGCAATAAACTAAAGGAATTAAAAATTCTTATATCACTATTTGATTAAGGCCGAGGAATAGTCTTGTCCCCTGACTATGAACACAGATGCACTGCTAAGCCAAACTCGGCGATTCACGAAGAAATGGGTTCGACAAACATTAATCGCAAGATCCAACCAGCAAACCAAGTTAGAAGCGCAAAAGAAATCGTCTCCGATTGAGGAATGACCACAAGAGTAGTTTAAAATCCTAACGTTAGCGAAATAAGGTGGACGGAAACTGCCTCCAACTACTCATTGATGTAGATAGGAATTAAGTTCATATAAAATACTTTCTTTTTTTATCAACCCGCTGTATGTTGATAGCTCAGGTATAATTGTGTCCTAAGCGCATATACAGGTTTTAATTTCCGGGAAACCTTAAATCCGTTTGATTATATTTTCGTCTAGACAAAAGGCACAGTTTCTCACAATAAGTAGTTTATGGCTTGTTCTGTCAAAAAAGCCTTCCTGCGGTAGAGGTAAAGCATTGTAATTTTACTTTTCACTTTTTCGTTCAGTAGTTATTTTATTGAGATCTCTTGTATATGATCGTCCCGTAAGGGGGCCATACAGATTAGGATTTATGAATCTGTGCCAGCCATGAGGCAAAACAGATAATTATGAATGAGCATTGATGACTTGTATATTAAACCGGTAAGTGTGGCTCCATGGTAGTTTTTAGGTATCTACCAGGATCACTTTTCGGTAGATAGGTTCTAAAATCTTGCTTCAAGTGTTCGTTTGTAGGGTATGATTGGGATAAGAAGTTAACAGAGGCCTGTGTATCAAAATGTGTAACTTTTGAGGCCATATTTCTGTCTGCGTGCGGTAGACATCTGGAGTTTGCTTAGCCCAATTAAGAAATTTTCCTTATTAAAATCTGTTCTGGGGAAGAAATACGGGCGAAAGAATTTGATTTACATGGAGCGTCTTGACAAACTGCTACGCAGCTGTGGAAGCGGGACCCTCACACTCCATTAAGGCAAGCATGCACCTTTTTCTCCTATGCTTACACATATAGCGGCTAATTTGCGTTGGTTGAGCTGCAGTTAAGTAAACAAGTGACTTTTGTGACAAAACGGGTTACATCACATCCCACTACAACAACTATTTCCCAGTCAGAGGCTTCTGTCATCAGTAATGGTACCGAATCCGGCTTTTCTCACAGAAATGAAATTGGATGTCCACAGAGTTAACAGGTAAATATAAATTGGACAATTTACACACTCTAGTGGGTTTTGTGGGAAACTTGAGTTGCTATTTTTCCTTTAATCGCCGTTCAAAACACGCATAAACTGGAATTTATCACAAGCAAAATCAAAAACCCCACCTAGCATTTATTGGCCATATACGACACACTTTCAATCAAAAGATAAATATTGATATGTTAAATATCACGCTCACAACATAGAATTTTATGTATACAATAATATACTACCAAAAGGTGACAATGGTGGAAAAAAACACAGAACAAAGCCTGTGATGGCGAGGAGTGCGCGTTCAGAAAAGTCTGCAATCAAGGAAAATAAATATCAAATTGCCATACAAAATTAGAACATTAAACCCATTACGAGAGAGTACAATAGCAGCATGCAATCAAGTACATAATACACAGAGAGCAACACTACTGTTCCGTTAAATTGGAGAGCGGATAGCCAATTGGAAGACATCTAGAACTTTTTCTTACTTTCTTACGGTTAATCTTGTACCAAAAAGCACACTATAAATGCTCTGGAGCTAAGCGAGACTAAGACCGGCAGTGGGAAATTGTAAGAGGCACGCGCCTAAAAACCAACTGATAAAACGAATTAAATGCACGCAGAAAAATATTCCATAAACATTTTAAGATAAAGTTTAAAATTATTGAGTAGTAAGAAAGTAATAACGTAGACGTTTTCAAGGTGAACAGTTCAGTCGAAATAGAGAACGCAGTTCATTATTTTTATAACATAAAGGGTGTGATCACGTTAACCAGTCTTACAAATATTTTGTGAACATCAAAAGTTCAAGAATAAGGGTACAAGGAAAATATGGAAGTGTCTAGACAAACAGAAAAAGCAATCTCCTGTGAAATCTCACCTACTCCATCCCCCAATAAATGATGACCATATTGCCGCGTACTAATCAGTTGACCCGGTTAAACAAGTTCATGAATGACTATTCTATAAAACAAACAATGCAGGTGGTAGAAAACTTTCGTAAGCATTTGGAAAGGTTTCCAAACACTACAGAATATTAAAAAATCACATCAGTTTGCAAATATTAAGAGTTTTCTGGAGCTCTTACCTAAAATTTTGTAAGTTAGACAATTGATGAACCACAAGGAATAAATAAATAAATAATAAATGAATAAATTGTATATTTAAGGCCTAGATAGCCCAATCATTCAAAAGTTAGTACTGCGATTTTAATAAATAAAAATTGTTTAATTACTGCACTATGTGAGCAGCTATATTAACAGCAGAAATAAACAATATGGTAGGCTTATCCGATTAAGAAGGATTTGCCATTTTTAAAACAAAAATCAAATATATTTAACAAATAGGGTGAACTATAAAAGAAGCAGTAAATAAACTTATACGGTCAAATCGGAGGCGGAGTTCAGCGAGCGACCAATTTAAAAAATTGGGAGAAAAAAACTGCTTCACTAAAAAATTAATAGCTAGATGCAATGGGATAGTATTGTGATGTTGCTGACAACGTATGAGGGTTCGGAACGCTCCTTGTCGGTTTAAAGATAATATAGCATTCAGAGCTTCTGTTTTTAACCACCAGTGGAGGTAAGGGATGAGGAACTCATCGTGGACAACAGAGTCAAAACGAAGAGGGGACAGTAGAGGCCATGAGATCAGCATCGAGATGTGACCTGGCTGACTGCAATTTCAACCAATCAAAGAGGCAAAACCATCAGAACCCGCCTTGATCATCAACCTAACCTGGAGACCATCGTCGGGGTTGCAAAATCGGAGGAAAGTATCAAGTTGGTCAAGAGTTGGTGATTCTAGTTTAAAAGGGGGATGAAAAAGTGAATGCAAAGATTGACTCTGCACAGGATGATGAAAATATAATAAGAGACAAATATAATATCAAGTAAGCTGCCTCAAATACCAGGAGGACCCTTTTCGAAATCCAAAATTGGCCAGTTTGTGAAGGAAACAGATAATAAGGACTTTATATCTTCCGGAGTTAAATGTTTGCGTAATTTTGTTCTGAAAAAAGCTAATGTAGACGACAACCTAATTTGCAGTGGAAGATTATTCCAGATGAAAGCATATTTGGAGGCCAAAAACTGAGAAAGATTAGTTGTGGAGCTTAGGGGTGGTGAAATGATCATGGAGGAATTACGAGTGGCATAGGGTCAATCTACCGGAGCGAGAGCGTTAATTCGTGCGGATTTGGGCTAGAGTTAACGCGAAATAGGAAACAGACACCGGCTTCGAGTTTTCTTACGCACATAAGTTTCACGTTTGCTAACTTGCATCTTTCCCTATAAGAGATACTTGATGCTGCGGTCAGAGGCATTCATCAGCCCAAAGAGGGGACAGCAGTATACTAGGATAAGAAGAACAAACATGCGGTACAGGTTTAAATTTATTTCCGGAAGGAAGAAATTATGTGATATAAAACCACATATCTGTGCAGCCTATACAGAAATTTGATCTGCATGAGGCGATAATGCTAGCTTATTCGTGTAACTTAGACCTAAGTCTTTTATGGTTGATATTTCTAAAAGTGTAATTTTTTGAAATACTAGGGGTCCAGGAAGCTTGGCGGGGCCAAAACACCTGAAACTAATCTTGGCTGAAGAAAACGCCATCTGCCAAGTACAGCTCCAACGTGAGAGCGTTAGTAGATCAGTGTTGATTTTATCAACTTAACTATTGCCAGTGTCTTTAGAAAATGAATAAATGCACTTTATATCGTCAGCGTAAACGAAATTTTGTGAATTTGCGAGTAAATGGGAAAGTATTTCACCGCATATTTTGACTTTGCTAACAGTCCGTACTAAAAGATCCTTTACTGTTAGAATGTTTTTTTAATGTCAATCAGGATAATTCTCCAGTCTTAGCAATGAATAATTCAGCCGAAACTCAAAAGTACAACTCTTACGTGCACAACCAACCAAGCCAGGTGTGCGACATGACCCCTATGGACCGGTCATTTATTTATAGATGAGATGGTAAAATTACTATTACTCTTAAAATGACATTTAAGAAAACGGATATTCAAATGCTGAAACAAGAAGTTAATTCACATATATTTCGATCTCACACTGGATTACCTGATCAGAGACAGAAAGATATACAGGCAGAAGACGCACAACGGTGTAGTATTTTCTGGGTGAAAATTCTACGCTAACATATGCCTGAAAAATTAGAGGTCTCCCTAGTAATCGGGAGTGTGAACGTACTCCGTATGTGGATGTTTGAACATGTAGCATCCTCATCCACCACAATTTGGATTGAACTTGTGAACTTTCTTCCTTATATGATCTTTTAGTTTCTTATATAAAATTTCGGTTGGATTTTGGTCAGTCAACTAATTCTTAATCAAATTCGCTTGCACCCACCACTGTGTTTGAGTTATCAACAGTTATAATTGCATTGAACCCTCCAGTATCGTTAAGTAAAAATTATATGGTAAGCTGGTTATTTTCATAATGTTTACGCCTCATTAACCGTGTCACACTCTTCTAAACGTTTATCACTGAGTCGTACATCAATAACGCATTGTATTGTCTTGGATATTAAGCAATGTTCATAAAAATTTTGCATATTATCATACTGTTTATATACTACACACATATAAACGTATCGAGTACCACGGAGGAGTTTTATTTAACTCGTACTAAACCCATCTGTCAATAACGGTTCATTGCATGTTTCTTTTGATATTGCGTGCCAATTGGCAATATATAGACTCATCTATTTATCCTTTTATGAACCCCACGGAGGAAATACGTATTTATTTATATATCGACCCAACTGAGGAAATATGTATCAGAAATAAAATGACCTCATGATCCACAGGAATCCGCGAATCAGCAATAAAATCGCGCTTGATATTTAGATATGCATGCATATAAAATTGGTGATAAGGTGAACCAGCTAAATTTAAAGCCATAGATAGTGCGATGTTACTGTATAAAATATTACATGTATTCATCATACTTGTCCTTAATTTAGTTCCGGTAGATCCACTCCTATATAAAAGTAGAATTCCTCCGCCCGAAGCCTACCAAATCACCTGGTCCGGATATAATGAATTCACATGCCTGCTAGAATTGGCTGATATGATGCACCACCCAGTGTCGATGATATTCCTAAAGTCCAAACTGTCATAAGGCAAATAAAAATGCTTTAATCTTACATATCTATGAGTGAAGGCTTGGACTGGAATCAAAACTACCATTATATTAGTTTAAAAGGCATTTAAGGAAAGGTCCAATACCGGCTTGTCAAGAGGCATTTAATAACGTATATAGAACAGAGAATCCTACTCTGTACTGCTCAGCATGGCTTTACTCATATTCATTCAGGTTTTACGAGTTGTCTTTACTTGCAAAAAGATAGAAGCCACAAACCAATGCACTCCAATATATTCCTTTTCTAGAACACCATGAAGGCGTTTAAGAGCACGCCACATTGATGACTTTAGCAAATATTGAGTAGCGAAGAATCCCAGGCAAACCATTTAAAATAGTTGTTGGTACCACAGCAGCAAAATGGGTATCGGTACAAACTGGTATCCCACAGGATTCTGTCTTCGGCTCACTTCCCTTCCTCATCCACATAAATGTGTGCACTAAGGATGTTCACTGTGATGAAATCAGATTTGCCAATTGAATAAAAAACCGGCAAACAACCAGCCGTACTGACGGCGTGCATACACTTCACAAGATCGTTGATAAGCTTGCTGTGTGGACCACCATAGTGGCTTCTAACGTCCAATGTATCCAAATGTCTAGTCTTAAGCTTAGAGGCCAGTCGAAGACGTTTTCCAAGCTATGATTACTTCATAACTTGGATTCTAGTTAAAGCAGTGCATTTACGCAAAGGTCACGGTATGTTGACCAGTTCGAACAGGTTGCCACTCAAACACTGGAAAAGAGTTGCCCAAATATAAAAGAGCATATTATACTAGACTAGGATGCATTCGTGTCTTTCCTCCCGGATGTTCACGTGGGTTGTTGTTGTGTTCGGTAGACTGCATTTGGAATACAGAATGCCAGAATGGCTGTCTTGTATGAATCAAGATATTGACCCACTTGAGTAGAAATACCTAAAGGTACCCAAACTGGTGAATGGTCTTAAGACTAAGACGCTAAAAAATTGTCATCCTGCGCCAGGGTACCATGGGTAACCTTGGTGCGATCAGAAACTCGTTCGCAAATTTTCAACGAAGAGATTTTTGCATGATTATTTGGAACGTTCACTTGTCCAATGGTAAAATATTTAATGCAGGCGGGATGATCCTGTATGAAAAACAATCGCTTTTTTGAAGAAAGCTCAACAAGAAGCTACCGACAAATATGCAATTTAAAATGTCTGCCTGATTAAAGATGGCTGAATAGGCTAATAAACAAGACAAGGGTGATACAATAAGCACCTCTAAAATCGTTACTGAGCTAGATTGTGCAGTTCAAGTGGAAGGCTATGTTTACTAGCAAAACAACACAGCTTCGAGGCTAGTGGTATAAAATGAAGACAACGATACCAAACTCGAATGTTAATTAGTTCAACTCTCAATGGATGGACAATGAATGAAAAAAACTCCCGAACGTGTTCGTATTGATGGAAATGTTGATACATTTAACAAAATGTAAATAAATTTCGATATTTATGACCAATATTAAATTGCATAATTGTAATGTAAGCATTTGTCAGAATTTACCTGCGAATGGGGATCTTCAAGGCTCAACCGATTTTCCTTATATATACCTTATTATCAAAAGCTTCAGTGCTCGCGTAGTCTCAGGTCATTATACCAACGAGAGAGCATGGTTTGCTACAGAGACGGCAGAACTAACGATACCAACCGCATTTTCACGCAGGTCTGCTCAGAATACAATGGCCTTACTCCTAACACCTTCGTACGCCTCCGATACATAGGAAAGATACTATAGCTTCACCTTCGTTCGCGTCACTGAAAAAGCCTCGACTGCCTGCTGCTCAGGAAAACAGACCAACAAGATGTGCTTGTGAAAACCTTAGTGTGTGATGCGGAATGCCGGACTGACTACTATCTTTCACGTTTTGTATTCAGATAAGATTTTAACTCTACATTATTTATTTTTTGCCAGTTTACGGGCAAGGTCAAAAGATATATACAATATAGGACCAAGCTGACAGTTATAAAAACGGCAACTCATTGAATGAAGGGTTGAAACAGGTGCACGGTGTGATTTTTCTCCATTCAGTGTTATTGATCCGGTATTCTGCACATGGTAAAGGTGTGTCGGCGAACAAGTGCTCGCTGTCAACTGAGGGATTAGCCAATTACGGACTGAAGAGCCAGCAAGATTGCTCGTAGCAAGAAGCCTGGCAGATGCTTCAGAGTCCGAGAAAGCCACCAGAACGTAATAGAGATTCCACAGATTCGATACCCACAATTTGTGAGAGGAGTTCTGAATTAAGAAAACTAGTGCCAACTCTCTTAAACAAAATGTAAGCTTTGCTGAATTTTGATACTTCTGCTTAGCTTATTCCAGCTTGCTATGGCGTTTTGGGAAAAAACTGGTGGTATCTAACTGTGCGTACCAGAGTAATGAATATAAAGACATCTCGATGACTTGTGCATCGAGAGTGGTCGAGTTGCCTCAGAGTAGTAAGGAGGTCATAGGTATGACTGTTGGAAAATGTAAACAGTAACAGTAGTCCCTTTTGTGAGCTGTAATTCCACAATGGGTCTAAGTTATTAAGCTCACAGCGTTTTTGGTAGGACAGGTTTCGGTGCTCTGGAGAGAAAACACTTTAAGTAAAGAAATGTTGGACCGACTCTATTTTCTTCCATTCACTAGTTTGCAGAAGGCTAAAAAGAAACAAGCATTATTCCAGAATTTAACAAACATATATTTTTTAAAGGCTGGTTCTAATTTTGACGGTTTTAAAATTTCTGATAATAAACAGAGTAGTTCGGCGTGCTTTCGAGACAATCAGGGCGCAGTTCTCTGATAGATTAAAACCACTAGAATATGATATGCCGAGATACTTTATAAATAAGGGCACATTTAGGTCATGACCATTTATGCTTGGCTGGTGATTGTAACCAACAACCATAACGGAGAATTCGTGCCAAGAAACGGAATGGCGCCATGTGCAACACCACTGAGCGAAGGCCTAAAGATACTTTTTTAAGAGCTCAAGTACGATGTTGCGATTGGCCGGTTTATATAAATAGAAAACTTTTAAATCATCAGCGTGTATAAAGAGCCTTCCATACGAAAAACAATCAGGAACATCGTTAACGTAATGGCAAAATAGGAGCGGGCCAAGCACGCTTCCCTGAATAACGCAACTCCTCACATATGTAGGGTTGGAGGTAACAGAAAATTTTAACTCGTTGTGTGTTTGTATCCAAATAGGAGGATATTAAGTTCAGAAGCTATTTACCTATGCCACAGGAGGCAAGTTTCAGGAGGAGTAGATCATGGTCAACATAATCAAAAGCCTTAATGAAATCTACATTAAACGGTGTAAAGTTCAAAATCGCTGTCTCTAGATTGTAGCACATGATCAGAGAAAGAGAGTTGGCAGATAGCACAAGATCCTTTTTCGAGGAACCCATGCTGAGCCGCATTAAATAGCTTGTTCTCTCTTAGATGATGCATCATCTAGTCTTTGATCAAGGTCTCCAAGATTTTTGAGGCCACGGGGAGTGAATTTATTGGTCTAAAGTCATCAAATGACGTAGATCGGCCGTGTTGGAGTACAGATAGATGGGTAGATAAATAGATGTTTAATGTGAATACACGAAAGGGCGCTTTCATTGAATAAAAATCAATAAAAACGCATGTGAACTCGTGTACACTTTAGTTTGAATAGTAGGTCAGCTATTGGCGATGACAATCGACACAAATCAGAGTCGTCAAAAAATTAGATAAAAGAGCAGTCAGTTAAAAAAATCCTTGGGTATTTTTTTATGGAAGACGCATGACTTGAATGGGGTTTGTGGGATTTTAAGGAGAAAAAAACTGTCGCTCCTTGGTGAAAAACATACGCGTGAGGTAGGACCAACATGCCGATGAGAGCATATGAGCGTTCAAAACGCTCATCATCTTGGAAGAAATCATTTAACGACAAAGGCTACTTTTCAGCACCACAGGTGTGATCCCAATGCGTTTCGACTGGCTATAAGCGTAACCGTCAAGGATTCTAGACAGGGGAAATCTTCGCATGTATCATCCGTAGGCTTAGGTTCGAACGAGGAAAGACCGTAGAGATCGTGAAGGTCATGGTAGAATTGACAGAGAAGCAACAAAGATACTCTCATTGCTGATTTCTCAGATCCCTAACAGAGGAGCCCGGAGCGATCGTTAACAGTCTGAGTAGGGTCAACACCGTGACATTGCTCCGTGAGGGCATATTAAGCAGCATATTAGGTTGCTTCTGAGCGTAGTACGAAAGGATAATGGGAGAATCGATAATTGAGTAAGAAGAAATCAACATAATGCGCTCAGCGGTGCTAGTTGGCATGAGAATCAAAAGTGTATCTGAGGCCTGCACAGCTCAGTACTCAGATTGTAATTCTAATGACGGTTTCGGCATTCGAACCAAGGTGCTTCAAAACGAGCACGCAATATGACATAATTGTTTGGTGCTCATTTTACGGAGGCATGGGTTATGTACAAATCATAGTTCGTTGGGGAAATGATGCATGAAAGATATAATTTAAGAACGGCCTTCTAAATTCCCGAAGATGCTTTCTCCGGGTCGTGGAGAAAGTTGCTCAGGAAGGAAGAGGATAATAAAAGGTTAATTAAATCAGTGTTAAGATAAATGTGAAGTCTTCGCTTACAAGTAGACAAGTCATTTAATAATTTTAAATCGATTGGCAGGTTATTCCAAAAAAGCAATAACTCGAAGCAAAGAATATAGAGCGTTTGGAAGTGGAGGTTATAGGAGGCGGTATAATAAGGGAAGAGTTACGTAGGTTGTATGGACGACTAATGGGGGTTTGGGCTGAAATTCGGGGAGTATTTGACCTATTATAAGGGCAATAAAGGATCCAGAAGCCAGCTTCGAGTCTCTGAACTCATATAAATTTTATACTAGTTAGTTGGTAACTATTCGAGTTCGAGGTATTTGAAATGGTCGGAGGTAAGAGCTTCCTAGTAACATGTCTTTGGACCTTTTAAATGTTGGAACGGCTACACTCGGTCATTAAACCTAAGAATAGGCAGCAATGTTCAAGAATGGGAAGGACAAACTTTCTATAGTCTTAATTTAATTTCAGGAAAATATAAATTTTAGCGGATAAAGCCAAAACTCTGGGCAGTTTTGACCGTAATTCTATCGGCATGAGGCAACAGATATAAATTATGAGTGAAGCTTAAACCTATTCCTTGATAATATAACATTCAGTCATAGGAGTGCCTTGAAAAATAACTAGTTATAGTAGTCTGTCAAGCCTGGATCACATGTAACGACACTTAGAAGGTGAGAATTCAAATTGTTATGTTGAGGTCCACGCAGAAAAAGCAAGCAAGTCTGCATGGATTTATTCTAAGCATCCATGGCAGAAGATTTAGAGAGGGAATATATGCATTTAAGATCGTCCGCATAAAACAAAGAATGAGATTGTTTAACTGCTGATGAAATATCATTAATCTAAAGCAAAAACAATGGAGGACCTAGTTTGGTTCCTTGAAGGACACCGCTTACAATAGGGGTCTCAGCTGCAAATGAAAACCCCACTAGCACCTTTTGTTTCTGATTTTTTAGATATGACGTAATTAAATCAGTAAGAGGACAACAAAGTCCTAGAGCTTCTAACATAACTATAAGTCTCCTATGAGGCACTTTATCGAAGGCCTTGCTAGATCAAATTAGATAACGGCCAGAGAAAGAGTATCCTTACGAATAGATGTAAATAGATTTCTAAAAGACAGGTTACATGTTTCACAAGAGCGATCGGGAAGAAAGCCATGTTGGGAAGAGACATAAAGTTGATTGGTTATGCAAAAAATCTGTAATTTGTATGGCAATTGGTTTTTCTTAGAGCTTGGCAAGAGAAAGTGTTTTATGAACACCGCAATAATTGTGAGCATCCGAGCGCAAGCCAGATTAAAAGACTGTAATAATAATAGAGGTTTTCCAATAATTAGCAAAGAAACCATTCTCAAGATAAACTGAGAACACATTGCTCAGCAAAGGGGGAAAATTCCTCAGCTGTTTAATAAGAGAATTTGGGATGCTGTCAGTTCCTACTGAGTGCGATTGATTAAGTTGGCTCTTCTGTTTCTGAATATATGAAGGAGCGAAATCAATGTAAGTGAGCATCTAATGAGACGTCAGGGTGATCTAAGGGATGGGATTGGTTTCAAGCGTAAAATGTTTGACAAAGAACGAATTTAGCAATTCTGCTTTGTCCAAATCCTCTGAAATGAAATTATTTTTAGCAAACGAGAAAGGCCGGAATGACTTTGTGAGATTTAGTGGAAGAATGGAGGCAGAAAACTTGAGCGACAGATCTGGAAGTATTATCATCGCTAATTGGTAGAGTCTCCCTACGCCTCTCTCGCGTGATCCTCATTTTTGAAGCTGATTCAAATATTGTGTGATCCTTAAGTGGACTGATAATGAACTTATGGGCAGATCATTAAGCTGCTTTCGTTTTTTTAAGCAGATTTTAAGCAAGTGTGGTACCGTGGAAGAAGCAGCATTTTGATATAATGGTCTTTTGTCGAATGGAATTTAGGAACCCTTCTGTAAGGCCTCACAATTTATCGTGGAAAAAACTTAGATTGTTATTTGGAAAAAGCTCGGCCAATCCAGGGTTCTTGTAAAAGTTTTAAATAATTCTATTTAACATGAGCAATGTCAAAAAAGGTACGTTTTATTTCTGGCTTTACAGAGGAGACAGGAAACAACAATGAATTAATGCATGATCACTGGTAAAAAGGTTTTGATGGAAATTCATAAGCAACAGATGGACACAATTAGTAAAAATTAAATCTAAAATACTATCTTTCATATTCACTGAGCTGACTAATCGAGACAGGTTTGAAAAATAAATAATGTTCAACAAGGTCTCGAATTTTGTGAAGTTTTTGCATGCCAGTCGATGTCTGGCAAATTAAAATCTCCTATGATTATTTTGGCATCAAACGGAGTTGCTGCAACTTTTCAAAGAGTTAACAGAGCTATTTTTCATTGCTGGAATAACAAGGAGTATTATAAACACAACCAATTATGGTTTTTTATTGTGCGGGAGGATGACTAAAACGAAGCAAACGTTAACGGGAAACAAAGAAATGTTTAAGATCGTATAGGGATGTACAAGAGGCGCTCCTATCTTAAGAAGACAAACATTGCCGCATTTTTCAACGCGGTCTTGTCAATATTAGCTAAAATTATCTAAAGCGAGCCTCAAGTAGGAAATCATCGCGTGAGCTCAAGATTCTGTTATGCAAAAAACACCTAGGTCAGACACCAAAGCTACAGTTCTTAGCTCAGTCATCTTTTTCAAGACTAAGCTTGCGTTGAGTGAAATTATACTGAGCGTATTTAGTGGATGCAGTGTGCGCTTATTAGTGTTTATTAAAATGAATACTTTGTGGTGGGGATTTAAAAAGCAGGGAAGAAGATGTGGGTGGAATGTAAAATTGCTGTGCACAGCTGTTACTCTTTACTCAATAAGAATTTATCTGCCTTAAAAAGTCCGACTGGCTGAATTGAATTTGCATCCTCTCAATTACAGGCAACTAAGCTTTAACTTCATCCAAACCTATCGGACTGTCAGAGGCTGTTATTGTGCCCAAGAATGTGATGACA
Source organism: Schistocephalus solidus (assembly GCA_017591395.1). Taxonomy (NCBI): domain Eukaryota; kingdom Metazoa; phylum Platyhelminthes; class Cestoda; order Diphyllobothriidea; family Diphyllobothriidae; genus Schistocephalus; species Schistocephalus solidus. Next base: position 230,299 of record WEDG01000449.1, on the reverse strand, counting down.
TCATAGAATTGGCTGGCACGTTGGTCCGTACGGACATCCGATGGAACGCCTTAACACAGAGGGTCGTTGCAGCATAGAATGGACTCCCTGACGAGGTGGTACTTCCATTAACTGTTAAACATTTAAATGCAAACTAGATACTCATATACTGGAAAAATATTGTGCACAAAATAAAAATTGTGTCAGCAGTGACAGCTCGCACCTGACTCACACATATTGATGATTTTACATTTAAACTTGTCAGATTTGCGAGTGTAAACGTTTATTCCTTTGCAATTTTTAATGTTAATACGTAGCTCAACGACGAAAGTCCAATCCCCTCAATAAACTGACTTGAAGGTGAATTAAATGTACACTTACAAAGTAGTGGAACAGTATCAAAGCGTGTAGTCTTGGGTAATCAAAAGTCTGCACGTGTATGTGGTTTTATGCCATATGTTTCTTCCGGAATCAAAGTTAAAACTTTACCAATGTTTTGTCTTACCATCCTATAATATTGCCTCCAGCTCTTTGGTCCAGTGAACACCTGTGACCGTTATAGAATATACTTAGAGAGTTTTGACGCGAAGACACTTTTGTCTTTCTGGAGCCAGTATTCCTTATACGGAGAGTCGTGAATTGCCCATAATTAGATTGTTTTATGAGTAAGAAAACTCGAGGGTGGCCTCTGTTTCCGGATTCGTATAAATCCTAGCCCTACACTTGCACGAATTTATAAATTCACTCCAGTTGATCTACCTGATGACAATCGTAATTCCTCCATTAATATTCAACCGCCTTGTTGCTCTTCATCTAAACATTCTCAATTTTTGGTCTCCAAATCTACTTTCCTTTAGAATAATCATCCACTCGAAATAAGATCGTTGTCCACATTAGCGGTATTGAAATCTAAATAACGTAAACATTTTATTTTGAATGATGGAAAATCATAACTACCCATTTTCTTTGCAAACACTCCCTTTTGATTTGGAAAAGGGTTCTCCTGGAACCTGAAACGTTTCTCCTAAATGCTAACGAGTTTCTAAATCTACTGGTATGGCCCACCTCGTCCTATCAAACATCATTACGATATGTTGACGATTCACTCAGTTGTTTTGGACTTTGTGGTCTCCTTTTTGATTCTTTGCAAACTGCCATGACCTCGTCAGCCCTCGAATATACCATTCCTTGTGGCGATGGTCTTCATGGCCTTTAAGCTTCCCCCTTGAGTCGACACTCAACAGACTGTTGAGGATTGCGGTGGATTCCATTGCTTTCGACAACTTTTTCAGTAGCGTCAGTAATCAGCAAGGGAGTATCCTTTCGCATGTCCGGCACTTCGGTGGTGATCGTCATGACCTCGACGGTCCCCTCGTTTCGACCCTAAGCATAGTGACGATATGCACGATGGTTTCCTCTGCTAAGAAATCCTGAGTGCTGCCCCTGTAGAAAGTCAATAAGTAGTATGATCACACATACAGTGATACGGGGGTAAAATAGAGCACTTACATGATTTGTCCAAGGACACGTATCAATAGAGCCCCCTACGCTTTCATCTGCTTGATTGTCCTACCTCATATGCACATATTTATCCCATGAGCGACTGTTTTTTTCGCCTTAAACGCCCAGAAATCTCATTCAGTATAAACCTTTCCGGTAGCATGCCCAATGAGTTTTTTCACAAGCTGCTCCATTTATCATATTAGTATAATTGTCTTCAACTCACTGCCATGCGTCACTTGACATCGCCGATATGTTGCCATACGATTCATGAATTATTAGCTGTACACTTTCGTGCATTCGTTTTTCTCATGCAAGTGACCTTTTGGCTACTGAAGTAGAAATATTCACCCGTTTATCTATCCAACGTAACACGGTCGTAGCGCTGTATTCCAAAATTTTCCGAATAATTTGTCAGAACTTAAGTCCAAAACGCTGTTGATCGATATCAAGGAATTCAAAGAACATCTTAACTCCCTCTTTCGGACATAAAATAAAAAATAAGGGAGGAAGCAAACAACCAGCTCTCTTCCTCGTCGTCCTCGTCAGTCACAAAAATTGCATTGGTCAAAAAATATGTGTTCTGGAAAACGAATAAGAGGCGGTAAGTACCAAGCTTCAACAGTAGCCACCCAATCAGCCGCAAACACAGTGGCGTAAGGGTATTATAACGGCGTGTCGAGACGCACTACGGTGAACCAGAAGACAAGGTTGCTTAACTAAATTTTCTTTAACGAATGCTTTGAGCGAATGGTTACCCACCCAACTTTGTCAGTCTCTGCAAGCGCAAGCAATATGAAATACCGCTGGGAGTGAGATTTGCAAACAGATTGGAGGCAACTATTAGGCGCCAAAAGACCAAATGAAGTTGTTTATCGGATCTGGTTATTAGGGATAAGGCTACTTCCTCGCATAATCTGGGAAGTTACTCCGAATGTGAATGGCCGAGTTGGACGTAGCAGTGAAGAGGGAGGACGCTTGAGTCCTGTTTCTCCGTGTCGCATTGAATCAACAAGCACAATACCCAACCGTAAACAGAGTTTTTGCTACAATAGTGCCTAAAAAAAATTAGCTGTAACGCATCGAGGGTGCGGGTGACCAACAGTTAGGGTGACAGTTAACCAAATGGCCGAATAATAGTCATGCCAATAAGCGACAGCGGTGATGAAATCAAAGTCAAGTAGCGACTCCGGTATGGGCTGACAAGCAATTGCCGCATCATTTGCGACCCTTAGAGATGGGCATGAGCACTACAAGTTATTGTAAGCACGTGGTCACTGGGCCATTGCGTCCTGCAAACACTGCACATATTGTGCCTCTAGTATCATTTTCTGAGACTGCCTGTTTCCTTCTATCGTTAACGACGACTCTCCTTATTATATCATGTGCACTCTGGCTATTTTATATCCTGATACAATGCAAAACTGATTCACGAAACGAGACTATTTATATCCATAAATGATTCGAGTTTATGGTTTCATATTTAATATTAAAATGCAAATCTAGATAACAAGAGGAGGATAAAAAAATCACAACTTACTAAGATAAGACGTCAGGTACCAAACCATTGTTTTAAGTACTTTAAAGTATTTTGAAAATAAAATGCATTCTCGGCCTTTCTGTTGTTTGCTTTAGCATGAATTTGAGGGCAAACACTACCCTTTAAAACTTTAGGCAGTTTAGGCCTCTGTTCACGCATACTGAAAAGCAGAAGGAGACCCAGAAAGCTCTGATGCATAACGCTACTTACAGTATTTGCCCAGTTTAACTTGGTAATAAGACCATACTGACTTTTAGAAAGTTGGATAGTCATCCGAAAATGTTCCCATTCCTACCGATTTAACATCGTTTTAATAATGGCTGCCGATGTTGAAGAAAGTTCAAAGCCTTATGAGGAGGGGGGCAGAAAACAAGTCTAAAAAGGAGACTTAACGGCTTCGATGGAACTGCCAACTGAATTCTGTTAAGCACCCAGGTGTGGTATACTGGCTTACATGAAATGGCAAATAAAACGGAACATTCCGGTCCTTGGGACAGATAGTTAAGCGAAAGTACAAATTTCATCGTTATTTTTCTCCCTTTTCACACAGAAATTCAGTAATCCTCTATTATACCTTAATTCTTATCATAAAACAAAAGAGCAATTAACCAACAAAATATTGCTACAACTAACTGAGGGATTCAACGTCTCATTTTCATAAACGAGAATATAGCTACTTCAACTGAGATTATTAGCTCACTTGGTCCAGATAAAAAAGAATCAAATCACCCTTAAACATTCACTTGTGTCTTGTGTGAACAACTGTCCACGACACTGAAGGGATTTTACCGTAAAGACAAACTTTTGGAAGAAATGAGGCCTTCATTTTTCTTTAAACGTACAAATCAGTGACTAGAACTAGACCTTAGCCAGCAATAATTTTGATCCTGAATTTTTCGGAACTTCATGAAATGCTGTATAAAATATATGAATTGTACCATGAACAGTGAAACATACTAGACATTTTCCATTATGGCTTATATCCTGGCCGTAATTAACTGATGACTATTATTTATTCGTAAAAAAACTAGAAGAACTACATAACTAAGTGTTTTGTTGTAGGCCCGTGTATCATATTGACTATTTCAGCGTCAGTTCGTACAAAAGAATTGGGAGCATGGCCATTTTTATATAATTAAGAGGTAAGAACCCCCGTTTATACAGAGGACCTTGGGATAAATTACAGAAACTGAAGCTATCGTCCACTCATCGCCCTCAAATAAATCCTTACGAAAACATTAACTTTAACCTTCATCCCAAAGTAAACTAAAACCCTGGCTTCAATCTATCCATAACTCAAAATCCCAAGCTTTAACCTTACCCTTACTTTGGCCCTAACCTAATTCTACTGTAGCTGAGCCACTCTAAATAGTGGAGTCATATTCCCGTTTCCTGCCAAATAGGAGGCACTATATGGTCCATGCTATGGCGGATTACTGCCCACAAAGCAATTTCGCAATTAAGACACGTAGAAAGCGGCGTCCCAAAAGGTCCGGCATTCACCTTTCTGCTCTTCCTCATCTCCGTCAACGACTGAAGCAATAATCGGACTGCACGTTCCTTAAACAAAAACAAGTAATACAAACAGACATGTTGACCCTGGCAAAAATTGCAATGAAGCAGTGAAAAGCCAAAAATCCGTAAAACTAGTGGGCTTGAGACCATTACTGTATCGAGCTCGGTAGCTGTAAAGCAGGCGAGTTTTTTGATTGGGAGAATGTCACTGCAACTACTGAAAGAACAATGCAGCATACCCAATACTTGGCATGCGTGGGAATTGTGACGTGCGATTTGTCGGTAATCATAATGTGTCTTGACCTGCTATATCCCACCGGGGTTGTTATGAGATTTTCATTGCTGATTTGAGTGGAATCGTTGCATTTCTCAGTTGGTTCCTATTGGTAACTTAATACTGTTTTCTTCATTTTTAGGTTCATTCTTAAGTCTGAGCATCGGAAAGCATAGAAGTGCATGGTCCGCCGATTGATAAAGTCAGCTGTATTTTTGGGAAAATGATCTTAAGCGCGTAAGAGATCGTCAGATGCGGTGTTCTGATAAACAATTAAGACGACTAATGTAACTGAAAACTAGTTTCTGAAATCTCTGACCCCCTCCATGGAGGTCAAACTTACGAGAGAATGGGTAGGATTATGGTAGGTTCAAAATTCACACCACCTAGACTACAAGGTCCACAGGGACCTTACGTAAGGTAAAAAGCTTTCACGGTTGTTCCATAAGTTAACTGTAGTGCAATCAGTCAAAATACAGATTTTAATTGTAGCAGGCAAAATAAACGTACAGGCATTATTGAAAGATATCCGTGTGGTGAGCAAAATTTCGACTAAAACTAAAAACCCCTTTTTACAGATGTTCGAGTGCCGTTTGGAATACCTCAACTTACAAAAGATTTAAATATTGAAATTGGGAATCTCTTATCATTATTGTTAGAGAAAACTGTAGAGCAAATCAAAGACGCCACCGTCTTCTCGTTAGCTGGTAACAGGGGACTGAAATGGACAGGGCCACCTATTGAAATCCCAGCCGTTGATCACATTTTCGACGAGAGTGGACACGGTTAAACTGTGAGGTCAATGGCTGCTGGAAACAGGATTGCGCTTACGATTGTTCCAACAGTTTTTTTTACGCAAGAAATGTACCCACGTTATAGGCATTGGAAAAGGATTGCGGTATTAGTATGCTAAAAATATTAGATGGATAATCTCTTGAACTAGACCATGGCCTTCTCTATCCTTGTTGGCCCAGGTGCTTAGGGCGAAAGTATGTGCTAGCAGGGTTTTGGGGCAGTTAATGAAATAAAATTAGCTTCTAAAGAACAAAAGTAAAAAAAGTTTAAAATTCTGATATGACCTATGCAAATGGTATACCCTTGCTGCATGATGTGCATTTATGATTACGTGCAGGTAATTATGAATATTGTGAAGGAGATGCAGAAGTAACAAAGATGGTCTTGAATAACGTTTGATCCATGGAATGTGAAGCCACTCGTTGGTGTGATCTGAGAGCAAGTTCACGAACTGTAGACGCATATGAACACCAATGCATGACAACGGGTATCACCCTGTCAGACCGACCAGACATTTTTGTTTAAACGGACGCTTTCCTGATGCTTGTTGGCAAGGCATGAGGATGGACGCGCGCGTTTCGATACAGGAATCGTTATTGGCGACATGATTAGTCCCTGTTTATTCGTCCTTACACCGTAGCGTTTCCTGCATATCTAAACATTCTGATACTATATTCTTTTTACAATTCTTACACACATTTGTCGTCGATTGTACAATTCATATACATAACGAGTACTGTATCCGTATCCCTCCTATTTAACGTATATTCTGTCCCTTGTATTATCTGAAATGGCATTAACATTATCGATTATATTAATACTCTTACTTATTTCTTGCTAGTTTGATACCATACCGGAATCATGAACTGTTTAGAGTTCAGTCCATCAAAATATTTTCCCCTGAGAAGAAACCCTAATAGAATCTACGTCCCTAAAGCTCAGCTCCATCATTATCTCCGAATCTGCCAGACGCTACAATGGTGGCAGTTTTTGCTGGACCATATTCTCCTCAGTAACTTCACCTCACCCACTTCATATTCCTTGTCATTCCTCTCAATCCACTGCTTCCCGTGCAGATCCCCTCCTTACTCCCGACATCTAGTGCACTGCACAAAACCTTCGTGACTGGCTCGTCAATTTATCGTTTTATTCTTGTTGCCATTCCCCCCTGACGACAACACAAGGCAATTTTACGCTTCATTTCACCCCCACCCGCAAACTAGCAATGCCTTCCAGAATTTCACTCCCTAATCCCTTCCGTATTGCACAAGACATCCTTATTTATTTATTTGATTATCAGAGTACCTCCTGTGCGGCTGGAGAGCGGCTGTACAGTCTCCACCAGACACAACAACAATCTGCAGATGAGTTCGCTCTCGAATTGGGACAGTTGGCACGTATAGCCTTCCCTAACTTACCTCAAACCGATCTTGATGACGCTCTCTGTCACTTAATGTTTAATCTTCGAGACCGCTCAGTTTCTAAACATTTCATCCATAATCCATATCCAAATTGTGCAACAGCCCTACGACGCTGCCGGCAATATGACAGTCATCAAACCCAAAGTCCCCCTCCGAAATTAGGAAAACTCACCCAAAGAAACCAAGAATATGCCATACCCCTTCCCTATCAACATGGTTCCCTGGTCCCCATCCACCTATCCAAAGAACGACACTACTTGTGCGGTTCTCCAACGTTAACCCGGGGTGCGAATACTGTATGTCATTCGGCCCTCACGCATGACATTGTGGACACAACTCAAGTAAGTCATCATTCAATGCCCCAACATATTTAGACATCTCATCCCATCCATCCCTTTTACGATTTATACGATTTCGGCGGGTAAATCAGCACAAGCTTTAGTTGATACAAGCACCAACGTATCCCACGTAGACACTTACAGTTTGACTCACGAGCTGAGCAAACGGATAGAACCCTTTGCGATCTCCCCACACTCTACAAGCCGCGATCGGCCCTGTCATTCCTATATTAGGCCGAGTATCCCTCCAGCTGACCCTGGCTAACACAACAGAAATATACCTTCCTAGTTACCTCAGATAGTCCCTGAATATAAGTTCGAGGGATAGATTTGTTAGTTGACCACGACTCCTTCATTCGTACCAAAGAAATCTTCCTAATCATAAACCCTCGTTCCGATACTCCCACACAACCACAGACTCAAAACTTAGACTTCATGTACAACACGTTTATATCAGCCGCAGCACTGGAACCCGCCAACATAGATGAGATAATTCCTCCAATAACAACCACAGGCTTATAGACACACGATCAGCTTCGCAAACTCCTACAAACTTTCCCCAACATTTACACACGGAAAGGCGGGAGTAATTGATCGCACCCACAAGTTCCAACATAGCATTGACACAGGGGATGCAAAGCCGATTTGGCAAACCCCACGATGCATCCACACGCGATTGCAAGAGAAGTTGATAATATGTTAGACAAACTATTGAAAGCCCGAATTATACGCCCATCCTCCTCTCCATGAGCATCACCCATAGCCCTAGTGCCAAAAAAAGACGGCTCCCTCCACCTTTGTATAGATTATCGGTGGCTGAAATCCGTAACCGTTCGATTATCATTTCTCCTGCCACGTTTTGAAGAAAGACTCAATAGTCTGGACAGTTCTGCGTGGTTTTCTGCCTAAGGCCTTAAATCCGACTATTAACGGGCCGAGATAAACTGAAACGACCGATACAAAACGGCATTTATCGTACCTTAAGGCCTCTTCAAGTTTCAGACATTTCCCTTTGGACTCTGCGATGTGGCCGTGACGTTCCATACATTGATATACCAGGTATTACGTAAGCTCGTACTCAAAAAAGATATCGTTTACCTTGACGATATTATCGTCTTCGGACATACCATTTCCGAACATAACAGTAATCTTAAGGAAGTTCTAGGGGCACTCCACGACGCTGGCCTCACCTCGAACCCTTCTAAATGTCCATTCCTCCACCCTGAATTCCAATTAATAGGTCAAAAGATATAATCAGGCCATATAGCAGCGTTACCCAACCGAATGCAACAAGTCCACATTTGGCCAACACCTGCCAACCCGTCCCAACCAAGCAGCTTTATAGGGCTCGCCTCCTTTTATCGCGGTTTATCCGTAAATTTGCCCACCTAGCCAGATCACACCACACAATTAACAGAAAAATACCACAAAGCTAAATGAACAAAAGAGTGCAAGGAGGCTTTGTATAACTGAGGGCCACTCTCTACTCAGCCCCACTTTTAACTATCCTCAATATTAGCCCGGAGACACCCTCGTTTATACTTGACACCGACACCAGCGGTTTCGTGATAGGCACTGTCCGGTCTCAGACAGACACAAACAATAAATAAATAAATAAATTGTATATTTAAGGCCCAGAGAGCCCCATCATTACAAACATATTATTGCGGTATAAATAAATACAAAGTGGATAATTCTGCACGATGTGAGCAACCATATTAACAGCAGAAATAAGTAATATGGTAGGCATATCCGATTCAGAAAAATTTGCCGTTCTTAAAACAAAAGTCAACCATATTTGAAATATACGGTGAACTAGAAAAGAAGCAGTAAAAACCTTCTACGGTTAAATAGGAGGCGGAGTTCGGTGAGCCGCCAATTTAAAAAAAACTAGGAGAAAAAACTGCTTCACTAAAAAAATTAATAGCTAGATCCAATGGGATAGTATTGTGATGTTGCTGACAACGTATGAGGGTTAGGAACGCTCCTTGTCAGTGAGAGATTATAAGCAGTCCAAGCTACTGTTTATAACCACCAGTGGAGGTGAGAGAGGAGGAACTCCTCGTAGACAACAGGGTCGAAACGAAGAGGGGACAGTAGAGGTCACGAGATCATCATCGAGATGTGATCTTGCTGACTGCATAGTCCACAACAAAGAGACGAAGCCATCAGAACCCACCGCGATCATCAACTGAACCTGGAGACCATCATCAGGGTTGCAAATTCGGAGGAAAGTATCAAGGTTGTCAAGAGTTGGCGATGCTAGGTTAAAAGGACGGGACGAAAAAGTGAATGCAAATATTGCCTCTGCAGAGGATGATGGAAATATTTTTAGTGACCAACATAATACCTCAAATGCCTCAAATACCAGGAGGACCCTTTACCACATCCAAAAGTTGCGAGTTTTGGAAGGAAACAGACAATAAGGACTTTATATCTTCCGAAGTTAAATGTTTGCGTAATTTGGTTTTGAAAATAGCTAATGTAGTCGACAACCTAATTTTCAGTGGAAGATTATTCCATATGAAAGCATATTTGGAGGCAAAAAACCGAGAACGGTTAGTTGTGGAGCTAAGGGTGGGTGAAATGATGATGGAGGAATTAAGAGTTGCAAAGGGTCGATCTACCGAAGTGACAGCATTAATTAGAGGGAGATTTGGGCTGGAGTTAACGCGAAACAGGAAGCAGACACCGGCTTCGAGTCTTCTAACCCAGAGAAATTTAATGTTTGCTAACTGGCATCTATCCGTACAAGAGATACTGGATCCAGGAAGAGAAAATAGTCTTCAAGTAAAAACCCTCTGAACATTTACAATCTTACTTCGGTCAGAGGCGTTCATCAGCCCAAAGAGGGGACAGCAGTATTCTAGGATAGGAAGAACAAACATGCGGTACAGGTTTAACTCTGCTGGAAGGAGGAAATTATGTAATATAAAACCACATATCTGTGTAGCCTTTGCAGAAATTTGATCTGCATAAGGCGATAAAACTAATTTCTTTGTGTAACTTAGACCAACGTCTCTTATGGTAGATCGTTTGAAACGTTTACTATTTTGAACTAATAGGGGTCCAGGTAGCTTGGCGGGGCCAAAAAACATGAAACTACTCTTGGATGGAGAAAGATCCATCTGCCAACTAGAGCTCCAACGTGAGAGCATAAGTAGATCAGTGTTGATTTTATCAACGCAAATATTTACAGTCTTTAGAAAAGGAATAAATGCACTTAAGATCGTCAACGTAAACGAAATTTTAGGAATTTGTGAGTAAAGTTCAAATTTCGTTTATGTACACGTAATCGGCTGAGGCATAGAATAGCTATTACCTACTAAGACCTTCTGGCTGTGGTTAGACAAGTAGGAACCAATGAAGTCAAGGAGAGGAGGCCGGATACCGAGGGCTTCCAGTTTCACCAGAAGACGTCTGTGCGGTACCTTGTCAAAGGCTTTGCTCAGGTCAAAGTAGATCACAACCACTGACTCTTGCTCAATACGAAGGGAAGTTACGAGGTAACGAAAAGCTAAGTGACACACTTCGCAATATCTCCCAGGTAGAAAACCATATTGCGAATAGCTTAAGAGCTTATTTTCTAGGCAAAAGTCGAGAATTTGATTAAAAATAATTTTTTCAAGAGGTTTGCTAGAGCCGGGGTTTTGTGAACGCCTTGATAATTATTTACGTCTGAACTAGATCCCGACTTGAAGACAGGAAGAATAATAGATGTCTTCCATGAGTCAGGAAAGAATCCGTTTAAGCCATTGGGGAAAGCTCGGCACTCTCTTAATAACTGAGTTTGGAATACCATCAGTCCCCGAAGAGTGCGAGTGTTTCAGACGCATTATTTGCTTACGAATTAGTTCTAAGGAGAAATCAATGGTACTGAAAACATTGAACGTGGATGCTTGAAATGTCAGAACCAGTTCATATTCCAGCGTAAGATGATTTGCAAAGAATGCACTATACAATTTTGCCTTGTCTTCGAGAATGAAGTTCTAGCTTCATTTAGTAATGGAGGTATTTCTTAACCGCCTTTAGAGGAGGATCGACGGCGGAACAGTTGAGCAAAAGATTTTGCAGAGTTTGGCTCGCTGAGTACGCAAGATTCCCTCTGTATGTCACGTGCAAGACGAATCTTAGAGACTAATTCCAAAATCTCTGCAATCCTTAGATGTACAGATAACGAACTAGTATATTGATCTTTAAACTGCTTCCTCAATTTCTTAAATCTTGGCAAAAGAATGTGAGGGACGGTGGATTCTGAAGCGTAGGGCTTGACAATTTTCGTTGTCACAAATTCCAGGATATTATTTGAAACAACTGACATAAAGTCAGAAAGACTTGCTGCGTCGTTCATGGAGGAGAGATGCTGCCAGTCCCAATGAGTCTAAAAAAGGTATTAATTAAGCTCATATCTGTGAGGTCAAAAGCATGATAGGTACGAACGGCGCTAGCATTTTTCGATGCGACAATCGGTAAGCAACAGTGAGTTAATGTATGGTCACTTTGGAAGAGACCCGGCTTAAAATCAACGAAGAGGAGAGCAATGTCGTTTGTGAAAATCAGGTCTAAAATATGCTTGTCTCTTGTTTAAGAACGGATAAGCTGAAACCAATTCGAAAAATTAATGGTATCTAGGAAAGGCTGAAATCCTGGTGGACAAACGTTTAAAATCCAGTCAATTTCAGGAAAATTAAAATCCCCAGTGATTATTTTAATGTTTAAATTGGACTCCGAAACCAATTTAAATATTTCACAAAGTTTTGCATCCTCGTTGGATGATGAATTAGGCGGGTTGTAAATACACCCGAGAATCAACTTTTTGCCAGGGCGACAGGATAATGGATGTGAAGCAGTAATTACCAGAGAATGACGTAACATCTAGATCAATCGGGAAGTGCTCTAATGAATCTTTAATAAAGAGAATACAACCACCACCACTCTTTCTAGTGCGGTCTTGACGGTAGAGATCGTACTGTTCTATCACAAGCAAAGACTCGGAAATTAAGGGATGGGTCCAAGATTCAGTTACCCATAAAACACCAGGCATTAACTCGAAAGCAATGGCTCTCAGTTATGCCATCTTATTTATAACAAATCTAGCATTAAGTAATATGACATCTAGGGTAGTTCAAGTATCCAAACTAGGGTTATCGTTATAATTTAAAAAAATGCGGTAGTGGGTAATTCAGTTGGGAGTTATTGTAGTTTGGAGGGTAACTGCCAACTGCGCCAAAGGGATTTGTATAAGGAACGTCATTAAAAAAAGGCTGAGAGGGATATTTAAAAGAGGTAGCAATAAAACTTTCCGGTATCGAACCACCATAGGGTTTAAGACCGGGATATACCTGGTGGTAGTTAAAACGGAATTATGGGAAGTTAGATGGAATAAAGAGGCTGGTGGGAGAGGGCAAGCAGCTATAAGAATTAAGTGCTGGAAAGTCGGGTTTTGCATATCGGTTAAAATAGTTAAAGTTATTTACCTGTGGGAGAGGCTTTGCTAGTTTTGGAGATAGCAGTATGCGATTACTGAGAACTGCGCTATCTTGCTTTTCGGTCTTGGTCAGCTTTACGTCCTTTGGACAACCTGCCTTAGGTGATATAATTGGGAATGTAAGACGACCCGTGGGGTTATGGGACGAGCTAGCTTGTGGAGGGTTAAATAAGTTTTCTTTAAATTCAGAGGATTGCAGATTTTGGATTTAAAGAAAGTCATTTATGTGATGTGGCTCAGGAAATTTCACGCAGAGGCCTGGAGAACTGCGTTTAAGAGAGGAAGCTGTCAGTCTTAGTGCTTTAGACGGGTTAGACGGTATAAATGCTTTAGACGGGGTTTTGGACATTACAGGTGGGCTGAAAACACCGGAACTTTCATTATTCAACCGCAGGGGAAACGAAGTAGAAGGTTGAGTGGAGGGGCTGACCGAACTGAACATCTAAGGAGATGAATTAACCGGTGCATTGAGGTTAGTGGAAATACGGAGTCAAACATCCACTTTCTTTTGCCAGGATTACACTAACGAAAGCTCAACGGAATTACTGCACATTCCGCAGGGAGTTATTAGAAGTCATTACATTCATTCAAAAATACAAACACCTCCTGTGTGGACTTCGTTTTACAATGCATACTGACTATAAGTCACTTCAATGGTTACAGTCCATAAAGGACCCGATGGACCAACTCGCCCGAAGGCAGGAGTTTTTTCAAGACTTTGACGTTGAATGTCACTTCTGACCCGGACACAAACACGGTAACGCTGAAGCAATATCGCACATGTCCAGTAAAGCACCCAACGAGGTAAACGTGCCCAATACTTCAGTCAACATACTCACGATATTCAGTCAAACCCATAACACCTTGTCGGATGCTCAACGTACAGATCTGATACCTGCCTTATTCATAACCGACTATACTATAACTTCAACAAACCCACGGAAACTGAGATGTGAGTTTCGAGCCAGAGCGCATGCTTTCTCTTACATCAGTGTGTCTACCTCCTCATAGACAATGAAATCCTTGTTATGTGTGACCCACCCTCGAAATGTCTTCGTCCGGTAGTCCCAAGTGGTTCAATAGAACCCGTACTGTTTGCTCTATACAATTAATTAGGACATTGTGGACAAGGACATACGGAACACGCAGCCCATGGATGCTTCTGGTGGCCACAGTTCCACTCTTCTATTCACCACTTCTGCGACTCTTGCGACACATATGCATAATTTAAATCCCCTACCTTCTAAAAGAGCTGTCATGCAACCAATGATTACAAGTTTCTCCGGAGAACGCATATGGCTAGATATTATCGGCCGCCTTCCCAATGTCGGTCTGCGATTACGAGTACATACTAGAAATGGTTAACTGCTCCCCCAAATGGGTCGAGGCAATACCACTACTTCGCCAAGACACAATTTCTGTGGTTATGGCTATTATTCAGTTCTGGATTTGTCGCTGGGGTACCCCCCTGGGCTTTCGCTCTGACTGCAGGCGTAATTTAAAATCGCGGCTCTTCCAAGTAGTCTGTTGCCCTCTGGACATCCACAAAACACGCACAACACAGAGCAATCTCGAGGGGAACGGTTTAGTTGAACGAACCAACCACACGATTCATGACTAACTTCTCGCCTTTACAAAAGATCACCACGCGCATGATTGGGATATCCAGCTACCCTTCTGTCTCCGAGCATATCGGTGCTCGGTTCCTTCTTCAACCGGGTTCACACCTCATTACCTCTGAACAGGCCGCGATGTGCGTCTCCCGGCAGACCTCCAATATCCGCTTCACATTCCTGACCCCAGCACCCCATCCCTCTGCGCTACCCAACCACTCGAAAAACTATGGAGGGCTAAAAAGCAACGCGTGAGACAATCGGCGTCTCATCTTCCCACCAAAAAATACAATGCAACATCCATTCATCTGGGACAACATACCAAATTGGCGATTTGGTCATGCACCACAGCTCTGTTCCACCACACGGCATCTCTGCAAAATTCCACTACCCCCGGAAAGGCCCCTTTGTTGTTGTAGACATTTTATCCCCCGCTACCTACCTCGTATGCGATGCCTAAAAAACACAAGCCCCAGCATTTACCGCACATTTCAATAAACTCAAGCATTAAAGTGGCCATTTACCCCTTTGTACAAACGATTCCTTACCCATTATCCCACCTGGTCAAGTTCCCCCAGCAGTCACCGAGGTCACTATACTCTAAACTGCTGATCACAACAGCAATGAGGACAGTGCTGCATTCGCAAGGGAGGGCGATGTAAAACCCCGTCAGACAAACCGGACATTTTTGTATTAACGGACGCTTTCCTGACACTTGTAGGCAAGGCATGAGGACGGACGCGCGTTTTTGACCCAATACTCGTTATCGGTGACACGATAAGTCCCTGTTTATTCGTCCTTCCGCCGTAACGTTTCAATTATTACTGTATCATGTGTATCTGAACTTACCAACATGCTTTCTTTTAAAAATCTTACATAACTTTTTTCGTCGATTGTACTGTATCTGTATCCCGCCTATTTTACGTATATTATGTCCCTCATATTATTTGATACAGTATAAAAATCATTGATTATATTAATCCTCTTACGTATTTCTAGGCCATTTGCTATCATAGGGGAAATACTGAACTCTTAAGTGTCTGGTCCATTAAGAGACTTTCCCACTGAGACGAAACCCGAATTATATCTACGTCCCTATAGCTCAGCTCCGTCAGTATCCCCGAAAATACCGAATGATACGCAACTTAACTAACTTAGCCTATTGGTGGAATTCTGCATGAGGATTTTAATCCAGAAAAATGCAGCAGATAAATTTGCACATGCAACTCTATTGTTGTAAAAAGAGGTATCGATTGCAAACCATCCCATTTGGAGGAACGGAAGAGCAACAATTTAGGACAGCCAATTTTGTATTTTTGCCTATGCTTGCATAGATCTTATGTCTACAGGATGCGGAATAGATCTTCTATTCTTTTTAGTCTATAATTTCTTGGAGAGTTTTGTTCTGCCCTCACGAAGCTGCCTGTTTCCAAATGCCAGAAGACTACACTTCAGATAGTTTAAAAAAACCGGCAAATATCTCCAACTAACTAACTTGGTAACCATTGGGCAAATGAAAGCATTCTCAAAGCAACGAGATTGGAAGACGGTATTTCTAAATATGATTAAAAACAACGAATTTCTGCTTTTCAAGTTGACATCAGTCCACTCTGGAGAAAAGGCTAAAGGACAATTAATAAGAGGAAATATAACTTGGGAACTCTGCCTAACTTTCTAACTTTATTATACTCAATCAACCTATGTTTACAATTTCTCCCGATAATCCCTTTTTTCTCAACCATAAGGTCCCTAACTGCGTTCCAAAATTGTTGTAGGTTATAAAGTTTATCCTGTAAAAAACGGAAGTATTGATTGAATTTAAAGGAAGAAACAAGAAAATGACCAATGGAATTAAATGATCCTTCGTCTTTAGTTTCAAAGGAGTAGGAAACAACTGATAACTAGGTTCACGTAAATCAACTGCCATTGACGCACGTCAAATTGTTCCCTATGTTTCATATACTAAAGCGGCCTTAACTTTAAGGTGTCGGAAGAAAAACGTATTTCCTCGAGGAGCAAAATGCGCGCAGTTTGGTCAATTTTTTTTTCTGGTGGAACTAGTTTTCAGTTTCTCACCACTAGCGTTCAACTCACTAGCTTGGAGTTACTGGGCTTTTAAATAGTCGGGAAAGAACGCATGCATATAAATGTATTTGTTTAATGAATATACATACATTTTGAAAGCAATTGATTTCTTTCTGTCCAATTCTGCAAAATTATCCAGAAGCCTAATGAGACACGACTTTCATGACTCCATAAGAACCACAGGAGCACCAGCCGGGTTTAACTGATGCACGACCAGAGACATACAGACAAATCTCTCATTGATTACTGTCGGGCTGTCAATGGGTGACATCAGCTCCGTTTTCACTGCTCATACGTCTCTTTTCACGGTTTTTAAGCTTGCCTAACCGACGTAATTTCGTAGGTAAGTGCTCAGAGTGTAGTTTAAGACAGCAGGTAATCGTCGAAGCTAATATATATTGTTGGAGAAAATGGAATCACTTCGAATATAAAATCGTTCAAAGTGTTGCTCTTTTATTCGCTAATGTTCAAACTTAAGCGTGTAGAGTTTTGCCTCCTGGTATGGCTGCCCACTTAAGGAACTATGGCTGGAAAAGATGTTTTGCCACCTGCGTTATTCAATAATTCAGGAGAAAACTTAGCTGGAGAGGCTCCAGGTGCTAAATGAAGGATTTAGGATAATAAAACTACCCACTTTTGTAGAAAGGCTTTTTTAAGTGTAGCTGACAAAAGGTCTCCAAATCAAGGTCCATTCTCAGAACGGAGTATGCCATGGTCAAAATTCAATGAGAAAATATGACCATAAAACTGGCTTTATAGCGGTAATGCAAAGCAAAAATATCTAACCTGACTGCCTTTACGGGGTAATTAAGTTGCGTTTAATCTCCACGAGTCCTTAGCAGTTGTCATTAATACAGGAAACACATGGGCTGTGGTGATAAGTCTAGGCACATGTGCCATCCACGTGTGCCCAATCTTCTACTCAGCTGCCTGACCAGCACGGACAGTGGACTGGTACATGGTGAGGCTGCATGAGAAAATGATTTTGACCCTGGGGGCTGCAGCCACAATGCACACATCACATATTCCTTTCTATAATGACTCTGAAGTGCCTTTCAATCATCCCATTGTGCTAAAAGCCGTGGCTTTGTAGGCTTACAAATGAAGGAAGAATCCGTTCCTCTCAGGATGGAGAGTCAGGTGGCAATGCCTCCGTCTTAATGTGGCGTTAATGGCACTCCCACTCAGTTGGAATCCTAACCACTCCTCTGTTTCTGGGAACACGGGATCCATCTAGCGCGGACCTGGCGTGTGTGGTACGCACAGAAGCGCTGTTTAACTTTATCAGTCAATGCGCCGGATCCCGCCTCCGGTCTCATTGACTCTGTCCTGATATCCGGTTCAGGTCGGCAAGGTGAGAGAGAGAGAGATGGAGTGCGGCAGATGTTGCACAAGTCTACTATCGCTGCAAACTAATACACCTGCAAATCACTGTTCCTGCCTCCAGCACGTTGTGGGTCACACACAATGGAAATGGTTGGTAGGGATGATCGGATTGTTAGACGGTGTCCCAGGCCCTGTCAGTTTGGCTGACGGGTCAAGAGAGGCCCTAGGTGCATACGAGAGAGGCATAGAAAAAAACGTCATTCTGCAAGTCAATTCGGCACATTCTTAATTATATTAACTGCCAGCTGCTCGAATCCACTGTGATGCTTGTAAGCTTGTTATAAAACGGACTACCTGGTTCCTCCACTTGAACATAGGGGTGCAGAGTCTCCTTGTCATGACTATACGGTACTCTCACTTAGTTGAGGTACGAGGTGCCCCTCTTCTTTAGGTGCTAGCCTTGTGTGAAGTTAGAGCCCCCGTCGTCTATATAAAGTGCTTATGAGAACTTTGGCACTGACAGCCACTATGCTCACGCACAACTCTAGTCAGCTTGATTGGGAGTTGCGAGTGATGTAAGAGTAAAAGGTCGGGTAAACAGGACACATTGATGTCTCGTTGTAAATAGGGTTGCGCGTAAACCCTCTGAGACGTTGGTTGCCCTTGATGCTGTATTCCATCCACATATTGACTGAAAGTATAAGACCTGCATGTCTAAACATACCGAGTCAGGTGGTGATAAGATCAAAACCGATCAGGCGATTAGGTTTTTGGTGCAAGTATCCAATCAGGTAATCCTGATGGCAACTCTTTTTAAAGTGAGACAAGTGAAGATTGTTTGACTGAATGTGTTCGGAACTGGGTTGCCTTCCCCGGCACATTTTGCAACGTTAATAGGTAGCATGTTCAACCGAAGCATTATGCTGCGAGTCTATTTGCCAAACTGTGAAGTACCTTTAGAGGGAGAAGTCCAATTATGGGCACTCACACTCTGACCATTGTTGGGTTATAAGATCAAACAAACGAATGCCTAAAATGCGTGCGGAGGAGGTACATTAGTTAAGGTTCAGTATGTTGAAAATAGTAATGATAATAAAACCAATGAAAGCGAATCCTTCTTACGCCTAACGTGTTATTTTTGGGGGCAAAAAAATAAAATCTTGTGACCAAACTTTTTCAGCCAAGTTCTTCCCATTAAAAAAACCAGAATCATTTACATGATCAGTGTACCTTATAACAAGGTAATATCCAGCAGAAAAGCATCTGCCAATCAAACCCAGAGCGTTTAATTACATTGACATTATATCCAGGAATCACGTTTCTTATTGACCAATGAAAAGAACCCATACAAAATTTCACGGTCACAGTTACAAAATTTTTCGGATGAATTCTCTCGAATTTGTCACAGTGGATCCTGGATCTTCCTGCAGGTAAAAATAACATCGACACCGCATTTGGAATAGTGAACATGGGTTTACTATAACTGGCTTAAATTTCGTACTGCAGTCTTTTAGAAGAAAAGGTCAATATTCATTACATTCGGATATAATGAGCCAGTATAGTTCTGTAGGTATTGGCACGCCATTTAATAATACTGAGGCGTACATATAGTCTCTTACGGTTCCAAATTTGACACTGTATGACAGTTGCTATAGCTTCGCTGATTGCAGCCAATCTGTCAAATTTCCTTTGCATGAACTTTTAAGAAAAAATGCACCTTGACTTGGCCTAAAACGAAGTTTGTGATAGCCTAACTGCGTTTTATACCAAACGCGAAAAAAGAACGAATAACTACACCACAAAAAGCTTAAATCCACCAATCGCATAACGCCAGATATTGGACTAATTACGCAATGGTTGGCATTATCTAGGACCTTAAATTCAAACTAATAGCAAACATATATGTGTTAATTAAATTCCTACGCGTAAAACGTACAAGTATTTTTCCTACGACAGCAAATGCACCGTACAGTTCGAAAAAAAGGTGGCTTCAAGCAGGATCCACAAATCTACTCAGTTAAAAAATGCACGGATCAGTTTTCGAAAGCCAGGTTACTACACACCAGAAGTCCTTACTTTTAAATTACTTTCGATTTTTCATTAGAAAACCTTAACGTGGAAGCATTTTATTCTAAATTAAACAGAGATTTCGTGCAATCGTACCAGTTTGTAGTGTACAACATCCCGTCAAAGGGACTAAAATATATTAAACAGCCTCAACTTCAGCTCAAATGTCCCACTTAACTATTCTGGTAGTAATCTCTACAACTAATCCACATCCACATTGATCTTACCAGTTTGCATGTGAGCATATAGTTCTACGATGTCTAATCAATCTCTCCTTGACCAGATGCCATTATAGTTTTTTCCAGCTGCTTAAGTGGAAGTAATCAAACGAAATTTCTGACAGGCTATTTTTAGCAGTCTTGAAATATGTAGACAGGGACCAAATCTTAAGGCCCATAGTCCGTTTTCCTTCCACCAGCTTCTCTTGTTCAAATTAACAGAGTCCACCTTACGAAATTTGGAAGAAATTTGCTTTTCATCTTCCCAAAACTATGGATTCATTTACGTTTAAAAATTCTCTAGGCACACACGTTAAAGGAATCTAGTTGCAGCCGAAACCTTTTTGGATCTTGCTTCGCAAAATCTTCCGGTCACCATCCAAATATTAATTGAATTATTAATCTTTACTACTAGGAAATACGTGGCTATAAATTGATTTTCTTTTTGATCTGCCAGCACGTGGTTAGTTTGGACCGTGGTGGACGGAGCCATGCCTCCCTCGGTGGCGACAAAACCTTTCAGGTTGGAATTTTGGTAATTCGTCGCAGTATTTTTCAACGGAAATTACTATTTGAATCCTAAATTTTTAGCTTTTTCAGTCGGAAAAGCCTGTAAAGCATACATCATAGCCACTAAGTAACCTCAGGGTGAACCACCTAAAAGTTATTTCTCAAGTGGGACACTTTGACGACATTTATCTCCAATTAACAACGGCGAAAGCTACGGCGATGGCTTTTTACGGTTCACCACATACTGGCCAAGAACGGATGGTGTCCTATATGACATAAAAATCTTCTCCCCTGCGCAAGTTAGTACGAGTATCAATGCACAACCGAGTGACCATATAAGTTCGTAGATTTCGCTGAAATGGCTCGGGCTCTGCATGTTCCCAGTAGAAATTACATGGTAGAAAACTGCACCTCCTATGCACCAAATTAAAAACTCCATTAAAATGCTGGGGCTTTTCACATTTCCTTAAGGTATATTTGCAAACGGTAAAAAATCGGCACGTTTAAACAAAAGTGACCTGTAAGCATTATTATTAATTTGTAGCTCGACATATTTAACATTTTTGCATGTCCGACTTTTTAGCATCGATAAAACGCCTCTTAATATTGCCGAAAAAGATAAGGGAGATTAGAAAGGCCGATTCTGGCTTATTAGCCGTCGTAATACCCAGCCCCAGATGGTGCAGCACTTGAGAGTATGATTGGGTGATGACAGCTAGTAAGCCAAAAATGGCCATTCTAGTTTCCCTTGTCTTTTTTTGCTTTATTAACCTGCCTATTCTGCCACTGTGCGGTTGCTGATGGGGCTCGAGAGTGAGCCTCATAGTCAGAGCACGACGGGTGATTTCCGTTAGCAATCGGTGAGCATTCATCAATTATAAAAGGTCTATATTTCCTGGTAAAACTATTCAGATTAAACACTCTCCACTTGCAGAAGAAACAAGTGCAGATGCACAAGATTAGCCCAGAGCATCAATTAGTCTAGGAAATTGTTCGAATTGAGCTCCGCTCAATTACATAAACTTGGTAAACGTGTTACGAACCATACTCTTCATGAGCAAATTACCTTTTTCGGAACGATTTAAGCGAATAAGCTGTTCGAGTATGGTCATATAAATTTTTGTCATCCCTCCATGTGTAAGGCCAAATAGTGTATGTCACGCAGGGGAGAAACAGGAGGAATGCCCATAAGAACAGTATACTCGATGCCATTAGGAAAGAAGGAAAACGAGGAAAAAGTGACTCTCACACAACCGGAACTGGGAAGGGCTGATGCGTTGAACAGCCTGTCGGTCGGCTCCGTTAAGCTTACATAGGTCGGATGAGGATTCGTCTTGCGCATAAATTCTCGCTTTCGTCTAGTCCTCATACAGGGTTTTTATTTACAACAGGCTACCGGTTAGTGCGAAATTTGCAATCTAGAGCATCAACCCAATAAACACAGCAATGCCTGGAGGATGGATGACCTTATGTCTAGGTCGATAGGGAAATAAATTATCCATTATAGACACTTACGTTTAGTCCTCTGTCCCAGTCAAATCTCTTGCACTGAAATTCTCCTAGACTGGAGTTGAACTCATGTAATGTCTATCCGAGGTCAAACATTTCACATAATTAGATTTTAGTACTAACTGCTCAACTTTATCGGCCCGTAGCTTTCCTCCAAACCCCACTCCACACACATCTTAAACGATCCTACCTCCTAATAAAAATACCAACAGAGACGAAGCAGACTGGGATGGTAATTTTAGGATTATTTGCCATCATCAGCCAGCCATAACCAATCTCAGGTTACGCAAACCCATGACCTGTTGTTAGAAGTCAAACACCTTAGCCACTGAGCCTAAGGAAGTGCACAACTTGGGAATTGGAATGGGTGGCTGATGACGCCTACTGAGTTAAATTTACCATTCCAGTTTCCTTGCTTTTGTCGGTTTTGCTAGTCTAACTATACTAATAGCCGCTGAGTGGCTTCTGACGGAGCTTGAGAGTCAGCCGCAAGGCACAACAGAACAAACATGCCCCGTAAAGCGATTAATGAGCGCTACTCTACCCTCGACCTTAGTGCAGATCGCGTCCCTTTAGTCCTTTTGTCGTGGTGAACTGTATTCCTTACTTTGTTGACTTTATCCTCATTGATTTTGTGCCAGTCAATAAGTGTAGTAGTATGGTTCGGTTACTTTCAAAACAAAGAGTTACTTCATCTAATTTCAAATCTGCAATTGTGTTTATATGTCTCAGACCATTAACCTACCTCTTCGGAGCACATAGGCGTTAGTTTACTTAACTTTAAGTCTCTTGTCAACTGGATAGCACTATTAATGTCCCTGCCGGATCTCAAGCAACCTTAACCAGAAATCATTAATGCGTCCAAGGTAAAAGATAAGTTACTTAAATGAATTATATTATTTATTCTCTTGGAACAAAATCCCAAGATAAATCAGATACAGTTCAATGCTGGATTATGAACCAACGACTTTATGACCACTTGAAGAAACCTTACGAAATGCAAAAAACTCCTGAGTGTTGTACGTGTTTTTCTTTAGAAATTTGATAATCCTTACCATTAAAATCCATTTTCCAGGAAAATAAGCGAAAATATTCTTTTTTTGCACTCGTTTTATAACAAACCAAATCATCTTCAAATTTTATGCCCAAAGGAAGGATATAAGTTTGTTTTAAAAACCTTCTGATTTTAAATTATTAAAGACTATACAGAGTCCATTCAAATCGCCTCATCCGAAATTAATGTTACAGTCCTCATCCATTGCCAATTATATACAGAAATGTATGATATTCCTAGTAAGGAAGGCATATAGCTTGTATACTAAAAATTCGAAACCAAAAGTAACAGGAGATTGAACCGGAAATTATTCGGGAATTGGAGAACCTTTAATACGTTAACATATGTTTAATGTGGTTATAAAATTGAAAGAAGATATGATTTGCAATCAAGTGTGTTCACGAGAAAATATTTTTGCTTATGTTTCTATAAATATATTTGAAAATGTAAGGTTATTAGAAATCTATAGAAAATATGCATGCCAATTAAGTAGTCACTTTTATCGAGTGAGTACTTTTCAAGAGAACGAAAAGACTTTCGTCAAAAAACCGGCATCATGGTGTGTCTGAAATATCTCCCTAGTTTGCTCTAAGATAGTAAATATTACAATTCCACTTCAGTGATTCTTCTTAATCTAAAACACATTTTTTTAAATTTTGATTTACATCACATGAGATCAGTAATTGACTGTAAGATAAAACTTAATGTTACACTAACAACAGAATCCCTGTAAAACGCCCCATTTCCTTATTTTTCTCATTCAATAAGCAGCCAAAATTTAGGAAGCCAAGAATATTTGAATAGAAGGGGTCGGGATTGCCTTTTTGATACGAGCTCTTCCTGAAAAACTACAAACCATAGACATATCACGTTTTTTTCTATTCACAAGTGATTGTGCACTAATTCACTGTTGTTTTCCAGTCTCCCTTTCTACAAAGCCTCAGGTAAAATGCAATAATAAGTAATAACAATAAATGCAATAACCTCGATCAGTCTAAAAGCTCTTTGTCAGTTCACTTAAGGATAGCACAAATATTTGAATTAGCCTTGAAAATCAGGCTCGCGCGAGATAGGCATAGGGAGTCTCGGGCACTAAGGGAGGGCAATTCATTCAAACTCAATTATTAGACAGTTAAGAGATTTTCCAACTTTACTAAGCAAATTATTCTTAGTACTTCTTGAAAACTGTTTCTTCCCTGATTATTGGAAAACGTCTTTTATAATTCCAGTTTTTAAATCTGGTTCCTGCTCTGACACTCATAACTATCGCGTTGTTCCTAAAACACCTTCTCTTGCTAAATGCTTCGAAAAACCAATTGCAAAACAAATTACGGAATTTTGCATTAGTAATCAAATTCTAAACTCCTCCCAACATGATTTCTTACCAGACCAATCTTGTGAAACCTGCCACGTTTCTTTTCTAAATCTACTAACCTCTCTTCATAATGATCATCTATCTGTAGTAGTTATCTATTTTTAATATTAATAAGGCGTTCGATAAAGTGTCTCATAGACTACTTCTAGCTAAACTACAGGCTATAGGATTTCGTAGTCCCCTTACTGCCTTTATAAGATCATATCTATATGATCGAAAACATAACGTTTTATTGGGGTCCTCATACTCAATTGCTACCCCAATTGTGAGTGTTTTCCTTCAAGGTACCGTGTTAGGTCCTTTGTTGTTCTTACGTTATATAAATGATATTTCATCGATAGTTAAACATTCTTAATATTACGTTTATGCTGATAACCTCAAATGCGTCGATTCCTTCTCTTACTCTACGGCCGAGTGATGCCTAGAACAAATTCATTCAGACTTAGATGCTCTTTCGGCATGGAGCTCCACATGGTTAATGGAGTTCTCGCCTTCTACGTATCGCTACATGTGTTTTGGGCCTGTAAGGCTGCCGCAACCTGTTATTTTTAAAAGTTGTCCTATGACTTAAGGGTTCCTCCATCGAGTACTTGGGTTTAAGCTATACCAATAAATTAGATCTTTTGCCTCATGCCGATAGAATAACGACCAAAGCTGCTCAGATTTTCGGATTTATTTCTTATATTTTCTGCCTTCCTGAAATTAAAGTAAAACGTTTCGTATGTTTTCGTACTTCCCATTTTTGAATTTTTCTGTCCTCTCTTCGGCTGAATGAATGAATATAGCAATTCAAAAATCGAAAATTTCCAAAGACGTTCCACAAAAACTCTTATATCTGATTCTGTCAAATACTTTCTTCTCAAATAGATGCTAGCTGACAAAGCTAAACTGCCATTGGGTGAGGAGGCTGAAAGCAGGCTTTTGTCTCCTTTTTCGACTAAATAATAGCTCAAATCTCCCCAAGCTTTTTGTCATTACCCCCGTTAATCTTCCTTATAACCTAAGAAATTCTGCACTAATTATACCTCCTCCTGCATCCTCCTCGTATAAACGCTCTCTAGTCTTCGCTTTTAGGCATAGCTTTCTTTGGAATAACTTGCCAATTGAAATTCGGTCGTTTACTATTCTATCTGCATTCAAGCGAAGACTGCACATTTATCTTAAAACTGATTCTATTAACCTTTTATTAATCTCATCTTTTCTGAGCAGCTTTCTCCAGGACTCGGAGAAAGTACAATCGGGAATTGAAGTGACCTTCTTGAAACTATTTTTTCTCCACCCCCCAGATCCCCCATGAACCATGATGTCTCCTTATACCACCAGTCATTCTAACGATGAAGTCATTCGGACGTTCACAGTCTAAAATGCTCCCGTTTTGTTGGATACTTACCAGCATCAGAATTCAATTCTGGATACTAAGATGCTCAGGCCTCAATTTTATTGACGCCTTTTCGCGAGATTTTGTTTCATGCGCCTTAGTGATCAAGAACGAATCATATCGACGTGTTATCATTTCATTCTAAAATGTTACTGCAGTATTAGCCTACTCTACCCCTTACCTTATTTTCCTTCGTAGTTTTCTCCTTCTACCCTCTATTCGAAAATGGAGGCCTTTTGAATTCTGCCTTCATTTTCAAGGTAGGAGTTTTTTTCACTTGCCTATTTTTTAGTTCACAATTAATTTCAAAAAATCGCTCACTGTTGCCCTAACAAGACACGTTCTGCCTTCATTATTACATATTTGTACATTTTAGCTGAACACATTGTCATAATTTATTTCGATTCAAATGTTTGTTTCGACAGTGCCTTCCCGGCGCTAACCAAGTATAAATTCTAAATTCCCACTTGGCATCACATACCTACGCTCGCTCTCTCTGAAAGGAGGCCCACCTTGATTACAGAGATGATCCCTCTGGCTTCTTCTCGTCCAATGAAGCTTAAATCTGCAAAGCGTTTGAAGGTTTTTGGTTCTGTTATTGGCACACAATTGTCATCCGTCTTGAAGTGAACAGGTTCCGAGATAGCTGAACCCCTGCCTTTCATTCTTCTTCTTATGTTAATGCTTGAAGTTGTGTATACCATTTCACTGACCAACGAGAGCCAATTGTTAAAAAGATCTGAGTTTTCATAGTGATACCATTCAACATGTCAGCGATGATCTTAAAAAGGGGAAGGAAATCCTGTGATACGGGATTCGGGGTAATAGGGCTTTATGGGTTGGGTACACGAAGCTGACTGATTCTTTTTGGGGGAACAAAAGTTAAAAAAGATTACATTTTTGCCCTTAGCGCATAAACGGGAAGCGAATTTTGAAATACTGGAACTTAAGAGTTACGAACAGACAGATAAAATTAAAACATAGGGCATCCCAGCGCTTGATGGCTACTCAAATTGAAGGAAAAATTAAAAATGTATCATTAACTCCGAATCTCGTGACAACCGCGACTGCAAGTATAATTGAAGTCGACAACGGTGATAGCCCCACTGAAAACCCCCTAGCCCTAAACCGTTGTCTAAGGCTTAACCGAAGCAAGGTAAATGACCATAAGTTCACGCCCGAATGTGCTGTAGCGTGTCTCTGCCTAAGGTAGTTTCGTTAAATAGAACGCCAAAGGCCCACTGGAGTCTGGGAAACGTTGTTGGAGAACCGCGCCAACAGCAACATTGGAAGCATCGACCATCAAACATATGGGTTCGTCATCATGAAAGTGGGTCAGGAGGGTAACATCAACCAAAAGGACTGTTACCTGCTCAAATGACGTGTGAGCTGCTGGTGTAAGTACAAAGGTATGCTTAGAACCGGCGTGGAGACTAGTCAGCGGGAGGATGGTGTCGACACAGTTCGGCACGAACTGGCGATAAAATTTGACCATACCAAGGAACCGCTGCAGTTCACACTTTGAGGCGGGGGGGTGAAAAGTGCAAATGGCAGGAACCTTTGAGGGAAGAGGATGAATGCAGTTGAAGTCGATCTGGTGACCTAAGAACTCAAGGGGAACTGGCTCCTAGGACCCATTTGGCACGATGCAAGGTAACACCAAACTTCTGTAATCGGTCGAAAAGTAGATTAAGGCGTTGAAGTTGTTCATCAGCATCCCGACTGGTGACCAACACCTCGTCAATATATGCATTTACAAAAGTCGGACACGTTAAACACGGTCAATTAAGTGCTGACAAAATTGTGAGGCATTTTGAAGACAAAAAGGCATACGGAGAAACTCAAATAAGCCAAAGGTGTCGTCAATGTCGTCTTGGGAATATCCTCAGCTACAATCGGAATTTGATGAAAAGCCCAGATTAAATCGATGTTCGAGAAAACGGTTTTAACAGAAAGAGCTCCAGTAAAGTCCTGAAGATGAGGAACTGGATAAGATCGGGCATGGTGATATTATTGAGGACTCTATAGTCACCACAAAGCCACCAATCATCCGTCTGTGGTTTAAGAACCATGTGCAATGGAGAGGTCCAGGGACTGTCAGACTGTCTTATAATTCCTAACTGCAACATATGGTCGAATTCGGCTTTGGCAGCCGCAAGGCGGGTGGGAGCAATACGGTGGGAGCGAAAGAAAACGAAAGGACCAGTCGTTTTTATAGGATGCACTCTATCCTTGGGCAATAAGGAAGCAGGAAAGTGAGGTTTAGTAAGACTAGGAAATTTCATCAAAATTTGACGAAATTGAGTGGTAGGATTCGGGTCAAGGACATACAACGGTTGCAAACGGGGGATAGGTGAAAGCCCTTGACGGAGAGGGTAGTGGCGTGATCTTGAAGGCGAAGGTGCCTGCAATCAACCAGATGGTCAACAGCGGCTGGAAAGTCAGCCTCAAGGATAACAGCAGGAATTTCTGCCACTATGAAGATCCAAGGGAAGATTCGCCTGAGACCTATGGCGTGGGAGATGGATTGGGATCAAAAAGTTGCGATGGGGAAGAGTTTAAGGCCTGGAGGTAATGACCATGGTTTGAGAAACGTCGGTCGGTGGATTAAGGAGGAATGCTACTGATTTCAGCACCAGTGTTGAATAACCCTTGATATCAAGGACGTAAAACGTGTGACCGGTAGATTTGTCAGACAGCTTGGCATGACATGAAGTAACAGTGTAGGACACAACGTCTTGCCTTATCACCCAAGTTAACATGATACCAACACATAATTGCAGTCCTAGGCCGAGAACGGGAACGACGACGGACGCAACTAAAAAACTTCTAGGTGGGAGGATCTAGACGATCTAGATCGTCGATCGATCTAGACGATCCAGATCGATCGATCTAGACCTTCTTCACATCGGTGCAGCTGCAGATTGGCAACAGTCACCGTTAATTGGGAAATCCATGCCTTGAGCTTGGCCAGGTTGGATGTGGATGTACTTGGAGGCTGTGAAACCTGGTGTCGTGGAAGATAGGTGCTCCACCTCCATCATGCGATCTGCCATCTCTGTTAGTTTGGAAATCTCTAAATCATCTTAGCCAGAGGCCAAAATGGTCTGGACAGAGGTTGGGAAATGTTCCAAGAACATCTCCTTAAACAAAGTATCGTCGATGTTCATGTTCCCAACAAGAGAACTCATCTGAAGCAGGAGGTCAGGTGGCTTGTGATCACCCAATGCTCCTTCTTTTACGAGTGCGTGATAACTTTGGCGATCAGAAACTGAGGTCAGCTAGAGAAGCTCAAACTTAAGCTTGAAATGTGGAGTATCCAATGGAGGGTCACGTAAAAATGTATGCACTTGCGAGAGGATAGTAGGAGGTAGAGCCTCACCCAATCTATAATACATCTCCAGTTGGTGTGTACGTTGGCAGACTTAAAGGTAGCTTCAATACAGAAGAAATAAATGTCAGGTGCATGTTGCCCAAAGTCGGGGAGCGATAAAACAACACCATTAAGAGAAGTAGCGCTGTCGTTTTTCATCCGTAAAGGGTATTTTTAGGAGTAAGAATTGGAGAACATGGACTATTTACAAGAGGTGAATATCAATAATAGGATAAAGGTGTAAGCGTGAAAATCGAAAGGTCACCACTGTTGTAGACGCGAACGACGACAAAACTAATCCTTAAATCATTAATAAAGGGCGAGATGGAGTTTATGCAAGATGTAATGATTGAGAGTCAAAAGACCTGGCAAACAAGTACATGCTGCGCGCGTTATGGCTTAGTCCGTTCTTTCCCGTTCAGTAAAAAAAACAACTCAGTTAAAGCATTATGAACAGTTAGCTCAAGATGAGATAGGCTGACACCTCGGCACAAGGCTGTTCAGTTTGCCTAGTTCCACTATACCTGAGCTCATTTCCAAAAGAGAAATAAAAAGAGGAGAGCAAACATAAGAAATATTTAACACTTAATTAGCTGACCATTCAGGCATAAAGGAGATATTTGGATTACTTTCCAAGCCTCAGCTTGTACGTAATAGAAAAAGGGAATTACTGTGCCTTAGTACCCCGAGCCCCGAGAAGAAATTGTAAAAACGTTTCAATAGTAAGTCTCCATCTGCGCGTCCTTGGTGCTTTCCTTGATCGATATTCTACGCTCCAGTCCGAGCCAATTCGTTCCATTCACTCGACTAAGACATATTTATTAGAACTGCTAATGCTGCTGCATTTAAACTGGAAAATAAAAAAATGCTTTATTCAGTTTTCGCGAAGAAGGCGGGAAAGCCTTCGTAACAGGTCATTAAAAAATTGTTGAAATTTCCCTTCTGACGAATTTTCAGTCAGTTAGTCCAACAGGTTCCCCGCTGCAACACAGCAGACACAAAACATTCGTAATTTTCTTAAGTCAGTTTCGAGTACTTGTTGATAAACGTTCGGAAGTGCATGAACGCCATCTTATTGGAGCAGCTCCAAAAAAGCTAGTTCTAACATAAATCTTGATTAATCTTAATCTAATCCGTTCCACAAGCCTATTTAGCTCGACTTGTAACCTAAACGACCCTGTAAAACATTTGGATTTTTTCTTTATGACGAAGATTACTCGGTGCCTTTTTTAACTCTTAAGTTGGTAGGGAAATTGGCGTCTTTTAACAGTACTGAAAACACCATTTATCGATAGTCCGAAGTGTTTTTAACGACGCCTTACTTATCTGACCGCTATGCAAATATCATGGTTGTAATTTTCTATTCAACCAGCCACGAGATCAGGAGTGGTGAGTTTCAAGATTCAGTTTCAGGTGTACAAATTTCCCTTCTCTACAGTAGTAATATTAAATCGGTAATCAGACATGCACAACTCTTCATGTACGCTGATGACCTTAGATGTGCTTATTCATTTTTAAAGCGTAATAAATGTGCCTGCAGTAAAAGCGCTTAATTCGATCCGTTTTATAATGTGGGTTGTACATTTACTTGACAGATGGAACATAATTTTGGGCGATTCGGCACTACTGATGCCCCCAGCACAATCATAAAGAACAGTCAGTTTTTTTATTTTACGGACCGGTGCAAAACAGTTGCTTACTTGCCCCATATTTTGGCCTTATACTTGGCATCCTCATTAATAAGCTACCCCTCAGGTTGACACGAAGATCTGGACAAGCATACAGTACGTGCTCTACCTCTTTAAAAAACACTTTAATTATATATTTCATTGTCGAATGTCTGCGTACTCATCGGTTTTCGGAAAAAACTCCCTTATTTTTTTATTGGAGCGTTTTTTGCTATAATTGCTTACTTTTCGGTGCTGGTGTCAGATTGCAAATGCGCGACCGAGTAGCTGAATATATACTAAAATTTTGCGACGAAATTTCAATCCTCTGCCCTTTCCGTTTCAATTTTCCGTATTCATTAAAAGTCACCTGTCTGGACGTTTTTCTCTTACGGCGTGACAGAGAAAAATGACGGCATGTGGCTGCTTTTCGTATATATGCTTGTTTACAGTCACAAATATGGGTATGGTAAAAAAGATAAACACACAAGTTTATTACTAAGTTTTTGGCAAAAGAAGTCATAAATTTGGAAAACTGAATTTGTAAAACTAAATACATACTGGTTTTCCCGAAAACAATGCAATTTTTCGTATCCCCATTAACCTGATTTTTTTAAACGAAAGATCAAACTTTCCGTTCTCTAAAGGGCTATATTTAAAACACTTCTAGCTTGTATTAATATTTGTTTATAGTAAAATGCACACAAACAAAGCAGTTTGGTCCAGAAGGTGCGATTGCGTAGGAAAACACTCGTAAATCAAGAAACGTCGGGTTTGGCAGGATTGTATCCACTTTCGCCTTCCATAAACAGATCTGCATTGAATTCTTGTTAAACAGCATTTTTCGCCTCAAATAAGTACCGAAAACACAATTAATAACTTCAAATGTGTGCCATATTTACACGTAAAATTTAAAGGATGACCTTTCATGAGTTAGGCAATCAACTGTACACCGTGAATGTCAAGACAGTGCAGACCCGCTCACGCTGGTTCGAATGTGTTCAGTTGTAGCTTTATTCCTCGTAAGCTCGTAGATTACTTACTGTCTAAGATGGTTTTTATAACCACTATCCTGGACTTTACTATAAAAGGGTTTTTAATGTTCAGTCGTGGGTTTTTCGATGCCTACTGTTCACTCAGATACTAAGTGTAAACTATGGTTAAATAAACTAACAATTTATAGTTATATTTATACTAATAAATAAGTGCAAATGTCTCCTGTGCCAGTTGATTTGGGTATTTCTTCTGCTCTGAATGTCTCACCACGAAGTCTCAATAATAGTATGTGTAAACCGCATTAGGAGCTCATATTTAGCTGCCCTTCTATTATCCTCTTAGTAGGAAACGTGCATTGAATATTATACACTGCTGTATTAATTGCGCCTTATGTAGCCCTGTTTCATGCGGCAATACCTCGTGACACAGAAGGTTTTGATCTGCCTCTGAAGTCTGAACGAGTACGGTGCAGCTTTGAGAATTTTCCGGAGGCTTAGGTGTGCGGAAACATAGAAAGGACAGGTATTTGTTGGGGCTGGCCAATTCTAAGCACCAATTCGCACATTCAGATGACATCTGCACTCAGAAATCTCAGTGAAGAGGCCAAGAACGGGGTTCCTTTAGCATTTTCTGCCGAATTACGTATGTAACGTAATAAAAACCTTCTCCAAAGGTGCAGTAAAATGACTGAAATAATACCTTTAAGAAATATCTGAGCAAAACGGACACTTGTGCACAAAAGGTGGTTCCTTACAAGTTCATTTGCTAAATATCTGGTTTGGAGAAGCCTTTTTGCAACTATACAAGATGAATCCTATGCTGTATTGACGATTCCAGATTGAACCTATTACGATTCCAGGAATTTGCAACAGATCCGATCCAAAAAAGAATTCTTTCTCATAATTTGTAATTTGAGTGTCATTAAACAGGCTCAAAACACGTGGTTTATTATAAGAAACTCCCATCCTGGTATATACATTGCAGAATATGATTGGTTAGTTAAACATGAACCGAAAAAATGATAGGGACATGGCTCTCAATCGAAGCTTTATTTTTTTATCCCATCGAAACGTAGGATGAATTTTATAAGAAGAACATTCTGGTGAATTCGTTAACTTGTCTAATAAATACATTGTTCCTTGTTCTGTGAAAATGACCTGGAATGTCGGCTGTACCAGGTAAACATCATATCTGAGAACGTGCTGCTAATTCTTATCGACAAACTCTCATCGACCGTCTATACGTTAGTTCAAGCAGAAAATAGCTAGAATCCGCAGTTAAACTTCATAGTGTTCAGTTTATTGCTGACCTTTTATATGCTTTTAAAGAGCTAATTAAGTTTTTGACAGACTTTGCTTATTCGCTTGAACCAATTTGTGAAAAATGCGGCAGCTTCGGTGGAATTTGGAAGCTTGAAAATAAAATAACTGCAGATGCAAAGTGCAATAGCACTCACAATAAATTAACAACACCGTTAGAATGGTTATTAGTGTTAGATGTGAAGTTAGGGAGTAAGTGGGTAAAAATCTGGCGCCTATACGCCCAAAAATGATTACGGGCAACTGCCTACTTATCTGCTAGCGATACCTAGGAGCAAAACGATGAGTGGAGGAGTTAGACACTGTGGTAAATGCTGCACCTTTACTGTCCATAAGCACCAACTGGAATATATAGGGTTTGTACTGCGAGGTCCGAATGGTAAAATAAAGACTTTTGCTGTACCTGCAGTATTCGGAAGTCAAATTACGGTCGGCAGAACTCGTCCTCGGTCGAAAACACTTCTTCTCGTGCAACCGCCTGGTGGGGAAAATGACCCATGTTCCTTACCCGTGCAGTTGTTGGCATCACCTCCACGCAACGCTCTCAAACCTTCTCTCTCAAACCTTCTCTCTCGCCTGCATTTCCACGGCCAGTCCCTGCTGTCATCGACAGCGATGCACTACCACCGGTGTTTTTTTCTGACATGTCGGTGTCACTTCCCCATCCTCCTCCTCCTCCTCCTCCCTCCTCCTCCTCCTCCTCCTCCTCCTCCTCCTCCTCCTCCTCCTCCTCCTCCTCCTCCTCCTCCTCCTCCTCCTCCTCCTCCTCCTCCTCCTCCTCCTCCTCCTCCTCCTCCTCCTCCCTCCTCCTCCTCCCTCCTCCTCCTCCTCCTCCTCCTCCTCATCCTTCTCCCTCCTCCTCCACCTCCTCCTCCTCCTTCATCGTTGCGTTCTGTAATTTTATGTTATAATGTTGTAATATATCTGGAGGTTCTACTATTGTTGGTAAACCTTTCAAATACTTCTTATTCGTTTAAAACTGTATCCATCTGTACGAAGGCTATGGCATATCTAACAATCTTGTTTACCTGTTTCCCCATTGAAAGCTCTTCAAAGTGCGCCATAATAATCAGTCTGTGCCTTCCTCTAAAATTAAAATCTGAGCACCTTCCTTCACAACACTGCAGTTAATTGCGCTGAGCCTATGCACAAGGTCTGAATCCATCCTTTAATGTAACCCACCACCTAAAGCAATAAACGTTTTCCGTATTGCAGATTATTGGCACTGCCCCAGCAGTTTACTCTACTAAAAAAATTGGAGATCCGACATGGAGTCTTGAGATTACTCCTGACGCCCAGGATAACTGATCCCCTTAAAAAAGGAACGATTTCCCATAATGTTTGCTCATCACTGATGCTTATCTCGCGGTCGTTAGGAAAATACATGCTATCGTAGGATTAGTGCTTGCACACATTGAAAGCAACAACCTGTAAGGTTTCAATGGAGGAAACTATTTGCATAAAATTTACGTTAAGAAGTTCAAACCTGAAAAATTAATACATGCATTCAATCCGATTTAAGGATACTTCAGTTGAGCGGGGAACAACAACCGTGGAGCACCTTTGGTCGTTTCTGTCGACATTTTGTCTGAACCTGGTAACTTTGATTACCTAAATGTAGGAATTACCTTCTTAGTGGTTCTCGGACAAAGCAATCACTGCGGGGACGGTGTCATTATTGCCAACAGGAAAGCGTGACTGATAAGCGATTGGGTTCGTCGAATACTATGCATGACACCATGTAGGGCAGTTAGAGCAGGCACGATCACAATCGTAGGAAGTTTTGTAACCAATACTCTGACGGGTGCCGAAAAATACATAGGTGGACATAGTGTATACTTTCGCTTCGATCCGTCCCGCTCCGAATCCGCACTCAGCATGGCCACCACACCGCTCTTACTGGCCTTGTTCGCGGGTTAAAAGAAACGAGGGTTTCCGGTGTGTGTATCTTCGTACGTGGGGGAGGGAAGAGAAAGTGAGGTTGATGCTCAGCGCGTACACGTCATAATAACTAATTTGACCCAATAGAATCTATGAGCAAAGGCTGCCAACTGATGAGATAAGTCGTACCTCGCAGTCAGCCCGGTGTGTGTTTTGTGCGGAGTGGCCGACTGTTGGACTGCGAGGTAAGCTGTAATGGCTCCTCCTTAACGTCCCCTATTTGGCACTCGAACATGTGAGATCCGACCCGCCCCCATGCTTTTGTTGTATAAAAACCTGGTCCTTTGTGCGCAAATCAGGTGTGATGGCGCGCTACTCGTGGGTTCACACCATGACAGCCACCTTTACCTGATTCAGCTCTCCCTCTTCCGGAATCTATCAGTAACCCCAGGCTCAGTGGGGAACGAATGAGAAATTGCGGTAGTTGCTGTGCAAGTCTTCTGTAATTATGCACTAGATATCTCACAAGTCCTTGCGTCTGCCACGCAAGAGGCCATTCCATGGGCCTCGTCGGAATACATGGTCGAACTGTCACCTGCATACTCCATAGTATCTTAAATACTTCCCATGCTTCCCAAGCTGGAACAGACAGGTTTATGGAAGGAGTGACATGCAGTTCTATAGGTGACCCAGAGAAATTTGGGACTTCTTAT
Organism: Schistocephalus solidus; assembly: GCA_017591395.1. Classification (NCBI taxonomy): domain Eukaryota; kingdom Metazoa; phylum Platyhelminthes; class Cestoda; order Diphyllobothriidea; family Diphyllobothriidae; genus Schistocephalus; species Schistocephalus solidus. The sequence goes on along the minus strand of WEDG01000449.1, from coordinate 194,365 downwards.
ATGTAAACAAAAGTCGTGACCAATTGTGAAGTAGCACTGCTTATTCCCTCTCAAGTGGAGGGAAAGGGCTAACAGAGAGTATGAAAATTACTGGTTAAACACACCGATGGGAAGATGAAAAGTATCTGGTTCAAAAATAAAACTGAATAAATTCACATGACCAGTTGGCGAGCATACACGTGCTTTCGATAAATTCTCATCGGGCCATTACATTTATATCGTCGCGGAGTACAAGCTAAGATATATGATCAATAATTTTCATCTCGTCATACTAGTGAGTGGTGTTAATAGGGGAAATGGGTGGTGATGAGAGACAACTGGTTAAGCGGCAGTGAGTATTTGGTGGTCGCTCACGAAGGGGAGTGAAAACGGAAGGGGAGACGGCCTGGAGTGCATGTAATTAAGCCGTCGTTGTGCATGCTAAGCGCGGAGCTTGTTGCAGGTTCATTTATGCGCACAAGACCGGCGTTCTCAACCGGATCACGGTGGCTAGCACCCGCTGACCCAGTGAAGTGGGGTAGTTTGGTGGCACCTTATAAATCAAATGGAAGGCTTCGTTAGCGTCCACATGGTGCCCGGAATCAACCAGGTGTGCAAGAATAGCTCGGTGTATGCTTTTAACTTCGCCTTTTATCAGCCATCGCGGGAGGTGTTCCCTTATTCTTTTGGCTAGGCGCCGATTCGTGTGACCAATATTACCTGCTCGACCTTCAGGGAAAGCGAATTTTAGAATCTTTACAACCGAACTTATGACTTAAAGCCCATCTCCGCAGAAAGTGTCCAATACTTTAAATCAACACTGGTGAATTGTAGTTATCAATACCTGAACAAGAATCGAACAATTCGAGGATTACTGGCAAAAAACGTAGAGAAGTTAAAATAGCATCGAGAGAAAAAGATATCTTGATAATTAGACCGGAAAAAGGAACAGGCGAAGTTCTAATGAACAGATCCGACTACGTAATGAAGATGTAGTCCACCTTGTCAGACCAGACAAAATTCAAGAAAGTGAAGAAATAAAGAACGGCACAGATGAAGTAGAGGCACAGCTGACCGACTGCTTAAAAAGGCTCCGCGCAGGTGTCATAAATGACTGTGACCTCAAATGCCTCCAACCAGTAGGCATACACATCCCGCGGTTTATGGTCTACCGAAGATCCACAAGAAGGGCCTGCCAGTCCGTCCAATTTTAGACATGCGCAACTCGCCGTAGCATGCAATAGCAAAATGGGTGGCGGAGAAACTCAAGCCCATACAGCGTCAGCTGGCGCCACGTAACTATCGGGATACGTTCGAAGTTATTGACGACGTCAAATGCATAAACTTAAATGGCATGATGATGCTCTCTTTAGACGTCTCATCACTTCTTACAAACATGCCGGTCACTGCAACAGTCGATTACATCTGCAAATTCCTATTGACAAATCAGCAAGAGATAGGAATGCCCTTAAGGAACAATCACGAAGATGCACATTGAACGTGCAATTCCTTTTTGAAAACCAACTATAAAGACAAATAGATGGCGTGGCTATGGGCTCACCCCTTGGACCTCTGTTAGCCGATGTCTTCATGGACAAGCAGAAGAAATCCAACTAAGTGATTAGCTCAATAAACTAAAACACTACAGTCACTATATTGATGACATCTTTACGATTGCCGAAACAGAAAACGATGTAGATGCACTCTTGGATGCTGGTAATCAAGCTCATCCGTCCATCAAGTTCACATTGGAGGTTGAAACGGGAGGTTTGCTTCCTTTCTTAGACATTCTCCTCAGCCGAAGATCTGACGGTAGTGTTCGAAGGAGCGTTCATCGAAAGGAAACCTGGTCTGGACAATATACTAACTTCGGCAGTTTCGTGACTATCCAACCGAAACGCAATATAATCCGTTACTTGGTGCAAAGGGCTAGAAAAAAACTTATTCGGCAGACTGTATCGAAGAAGAGCTCAAGCTATCCAGAACTTACTTTGCGAAAATGGCTATCCAGATAGATTTATTACAAAGAATATGGTCGCAAGACCAGAAAAACCCACCATGCTTACTGCGTAAAAGAAAGCACTATTTCTCAAAGTCTCTTTCAAGGGGATGCGGCAAGTGAACTCCTGAAAGACGCCTTGACCAAGCCGTCGCACGAACCTTCCCAGCGGCGAGAATTCGGATATTATTCTCAACCAACCCTGTTTTACACGGGAAAGGTACGTATAGGTTGCTGGCTCAAACCACCTCCATGTGCATCTACTCATTCACTTGCTCCTGTGGAGCAGGTTATATTGTTCACACGAGTCGGCGCCTAGTCAAAAGAATAAAGGAACACCTCCTGGCATGGCTGGGAAAAGGCGAAGTTAAAAGCATAAACCGCGCTATTATCGCACACCTGGTCGATTCCGGGCACCGTGTGGACCCTAACGAAGCCATCCGTGTGATTTATAAGGTTCCACCAAACTACCCCACTTCACTGGGTCAGCGGCTGCTAGCCACCGCGATCCGGTTGAGAACGCCGGTCTTGTGCGCATAAAAGAACCTGCTACAAGCTCCGCGCTTAGCATGGCCAACGATGGCTCAATTAAATGCACTACAGGCTGTCTCCCCTTCCGCCCCCTCCCCTTCGTGAGTGACCACGAAACACTCACTGTCGCTTAACCAGTTGTCTCTTATCGCCACTCATCTCCCCTATTAACGCGACTCACTAGTATGACGAGATGAAAATTATTGATCATATGTCTTAGTTTGTACTCCATTCCCATATAAATGTACTGGCCCAATGAGTATTTATCGAAAGCACACGCATTCTCGACAACTGGTCATCTGAACAAAAATTATCCCCATCTCTGCAGTCAACCAGAGGGACACCGCTCACTTGGGCAGTCTGGAAATGTCATTCAAATTTTGACAAGTACATAGCCTCTACTAATTAAATAGCCAACCGATCTGAAATGACAACTTTGGACGTCCAGAAAATCGTCCGCTGTTTTGTGGCTACTGCGGGATCCAGTGCGGCCCTTCGAACGAGTACAATAAGCCCACCATATTATCATGTCCTCACTTAAAATATAAACACTACTTGGTTTCACCTAAGCCTTCGCAACAACCAGGGAAATGGGAAATGGCATTGATTGAGATCATTTATCATTCCTTCAGTGGCATTCTGGTTGGCATTCACATTGCCAGCATGAAATAAGTACCAGTCGATTGCTCATAGCCCAGCTCTCATGACAGTGAAAGTTCAGGAAGGATTAATTAGATGGCTCCCTAAATGGTGCACGGAATTGTTAATCAGCCGTAATACTGGTGGCCTTGCGCTAAGTTCCGAAGGTTATCAGGTTAGACTTTAAGGACAGATTTAGGTTAAATTTTACGGTTAGGAATAACGTTATGTTTAAGGGTAGCGTTAAGGTAAGTTTAGGTTATGGTTAGGGCTATGGTTGGGGTTAAAGTTCAGGGTATTGCGTAAGGTAAGATTTACAATTAAGGTTATGTTTTAGGTTTGTGTTAGGGATCAGACAACTGACCTGCTCGATCAGTGGTCTGATTCAGGTGGTAGGGGAGACAGTGAGGTCGACGGCTCCACGTATTTTCCTCACTATAAACAAGCTGACACGCTTAAATTTATTACTGTGCGCTAACAGCAATGGCTTGGAAGGTTGCCAGTAGAGTTGGACCGTGGAGTCAGCCCCGTGTGTGCTTGTGTGGAATGACTGATGAGCGAACGGAGAGCTAGGCTACAATGACTCCTTCATGAGACGTTTATGACACTCCCACTTAGCTGAGGTCCAACCAGCCCTCTTTTGCTGTAGTGACTTTGTTTGTGGTAGACAACAGTGCATGGGCCTGCACTCTCTCCCCCCTCCGGTCTTACTGACCACGTATTGACATCGGGCCCAGGTGGTGAGTGGAACAGTGAATAAGGTAGCTGTAACGCAGGACTGCTCTCACTATAATCCAGCGCCAGTCACCTTCCCTGCATCAGCTTGCTATGGAGCACACGGTGACCATCGCGGACTACGATGGTTGACCTGTTTTGTTAATAAGGCCACACAGATATTTTCCTTTCTTGAAATTTTACGCATGACCACCTTTATTGCTTGAATAGAGCGTTCGTATTCCCATTTCCTTTTGGGGGTCATACAAGTAATCCCTATCGAAATTTCGGCAACAACGCATTATAACCCACACAAGGAACATAGGATAGGCCAGCGTGCAATACGGGAGTACACTAAGTCGTCACCCACAATTAGGATAATGCGAATCAAATTTGTAGAAATTTGTGTATAATATTTACCAACTGGATAATTTCACACTTCAACATACGCTGAAATTTCGCAGCTCCTTACAGTCCGACTTAATCGCTCATCGTCCTACACTCATTTAAACAAACGCTGCCCTGAGTATTCTGTTAAAATGTTTTTACGTATCAATTCTACCCCACCTCCCTGAACTCAGACCTTACCCAAATCCCGTAATGGTGATACAGTCCACTACTCTTTGTAATTTGACGCTGATTAACATCAGGATTAAATTTTCCCATTCATTTTTAAGGTCAAAAATGAAAATATTTTAAACATTCCGCCGACAATCAAAATTTTTTTAATATTCCTTCTTATCACACTCTCGTTTTCGTCATTAAGGCCCACCCGTAAAGCCCCTATCATCACTGGTCCCATATTATACGCTGAATTATACCTTGTTCCTTGAATGGTATCTATATCCCATCGTTTCCGAAGTTTACTTGCTATCCAGTCAGTTGATTAACTAAACTGTGCACAGAAAGGCTTATTTGACAGAATGGCGTAGTTAATCTTGTCAGATCATGCCATGAATCCTGTTTCACCAGAGCTACCAATCCCGTAATGAAAAACTTTCTTTACCTATTATATATTTTTGATTCTCTAGTTCACGCCATATCAGACAAAAAGTTAAGGATTCATAAACGAATCGTACAGGCCGCTAAGAGGTGCGTGGGCCTTGAAAGATCCACATTGCTTGGGGCTGAACTACCATTGCCTTGAGGAGTAAACCACCTCCGTCTGCGCTACCTCAGACGTTCATCTTTTTGCAGTTTGAGGCTCAATATATTCACCCAGTGCCAGTCATATAGCGAAACAGTAATAGAGACAGGATAGATTACTAAAAACAGATCATGGTATCCAACTTATGGCTTATAAGCAGACGTTAACCAGCGGAATCCAACATCAGGTTTCGATTACCTGTCGTTTGGGCCGGATTCATTGGTGACATAGCTTTCCAAAATTGACCCACTGACCAATGGTCTTGTCAGTTGCGATTGGCAACAACCACTATAGTGGGATGAGGTTCACCAAGCATCAAATATCATACTAGTCTCCCTAGTATTTTTGGTCTCCCTAGTATTTTTGGTTAAACTTACAGCGCATTTGATTACCTATCTCATGAAATGTCGACCGAAATTCTGAAATGTGATTTCGATTCGAATAAAATTACTTAAGAAGGGTTGTTATATTGATTACCTTGCAGCTATATCCCAATATATTTCTGTCACTGTAGGCTGTCCGCTCTTGAACGAGCCTCTTTTCTGACCGTCTGCAAAAAAATATACTGTAGTAGCATACTGTAGTAGCAATATACTTAAGTAGCATGTATTTTTCTTATTGGTTTTCACTTTCCTTATAACTTAAAATATATTTTAGAGAAACCATGCTTAAAAGTATTTCAAGGAAGCAAATTGGGTCTTCTTTCAATTTATACTTAAAAAAAGGGTAAATTGTGGTTTTAAATGCATTTTCCAAATTGCCAAATAATTTAAAACCCTAATGGCTGTTACACTTGTATTCAAGGTTTTCATACTAAATGCTGTAAATATTATGAATAAGGAAAATCACACATTTCTCTAGATTAAAAGGAAAAGCTCACACGTTTATCATAAGATGTTACAATATATATGGATCATGTTGTATACAGCAGCTGCCCTAACTCATGAAACTTATGGATTTCAGGAGTAACGGCCCGTTACGCGAAATCCGCGCACGCTGCATTCACCAAAGTTTCCCATCAATAAATAATCGATCGTTAGGAAAAATAAGGTTTGCTGTGGTTTTCTAATTAATATTACATTGCCTAGAAATAATATTTTTTTAGAAAATGTACAAATTACGAAAATTTCAAAATATGATCTAGTTGAGTAAACTGAAGTGGTAAATGTTTAGGAAGCCTGTCAATGCAACTACACGAGTTAATAAAGCAGCAAATTTAGAAATTATTTTGAAAATATTATTTTTCGGAGTTTCGCTCATACTTTATGGTACACTTATAAGATGTCAAACACAAGAGAGAGTAGCCAAATATATACTAAGAATTTGCGATGCATGTGCGTTTCAAGTTTCCTTATTCATTTACAGTCATCTGCAGCCCGAAAATCACTTGACAGGCTTCGCGTACGCCATAACAGCGAAAACTGGGGATGTTTCATCGCGTCTCGTATATATGCGCGTTTAAGGTCCTAATTATCGGTGTGGTAAAATAATATATATTAACAAAAGTTTATTACAGCGTTCTTTGATACAAAACGTCACAAATTTGCAAAACGTAATTTTTTAGACTGAATCTGCACTCGTTTTTTCCAAAAAACAATGTGATCTCTCAAACCTGCATTCACCTGATTTTCGTGAAAACAAAACAACATTTTCCGTTCTTCAAAGGGATATATTCTAAATTTTTCCGGTTAACATTAAATGTTCATTCACAGTACTGCGCAAAAAAACCAAAATCCTTTGATCCGGAGCTCTTTAAGATCGTAGGAAAATTACTGGATATCAAGAAACGTTCGATGTTACCCCAAGCATCTCCGTTTTCCCATCAAATTAACCGATCTGAAGTGAACTCTTTATTATTAAACAGCTTGGTGTGCGTCAATTCAATACAACGAACAGAACTGACGCCTTAAAATGCAGACCCCAGCTGCGACCTCAAATTCTGTTATAGACATCTCATGAGTTAGGCAATCTACTGTAAATTATTGGCAACTAATAAGTTTCCGGATATAGTTTTTTATGAATAAAACGTTCGCAGTATCAAAAAGCTCATAAATGGAAAGATTTTTAAAATAGAAAGGAACCCTTCCTTAGAGTATAAAATTGGAAGAAGACGCATTTTGTTACAAAAAACTATAATAAAAATATTTTTTATGCAACTTTTCCATGAAATATGTTTAAATTTATACGTACAGTGGAAATCTATGAGAAAAAATATATCCTACACAAGTTACCATTTTAAGAGCCAACAGGTTTACGGGTAGACAGATAGGGACCTGTGCAATAGCGGGCATCCTACAGTAAATGAACTATTTCGGGATTAAGCTGCAAGGTAATCAACATAACGAACCTACTTACGTAATTAATTCAAAACGAAAACACAATTCACAATTTCGGTCGACATTTATAAGATAGCGAATCCACTGTATGTATATTTTTTTACGCATATCTATATATAGCAGTAGAAACTGCCCAAAATACTGAAAATTCCGGATTGCAAAAAACCCGACAACGGGTGCGTAACTCAATGGCAATGCATTAGACGTCATAACGATCACTGAGTAAATAATCCGGTGCAATTGAAGCCCTGCAAATTTGACATCCTTTACGACTGGCTGACGAAGGTCGATTTGTCAGAAATTGCCAGCTCAGTCTCCCTTATCTTTGCGGGTTTATTTTTACCCACGTTTGTATGTTACACACGCCGCCGTGTGCAGACTGCTGTACATATGCGACGGCCTTTGCCAATCTACAGTAAATGGATTGATGTAAACAACTATATTCATTCACCGGAAACCTCGCTGGCAGCTGCTCTAGCATTAGAAGTCCATGCACAGGGTCTCGTATACAACTATAAGGAGAAAGTGCAATATCCACGGTGAGTTGCCCATATGCTAATAAAGAAAATGACAAGGACTGTGTGTGTGATTCTCCCCTCCAACCCGGCCACAAATTTGAAAGCCACAGAACAAAATGTGTAGGGTTACGATTACGGTTAGAATTGTGGTTAAGGTTATGTTGGCGTCCAGATAGGTGCGAATAGACTGGAGTGTAAAACAGTCTAGTGCAAAAAACTAGCTGACGACAAAAAGCGATGGGTACATAAATTACTTTTCCATTGCAAGCGCGGCACCGCTCCATTTAGTGCTTTAAGCTGCCTCACACTTATTGTAACCGTTCCCCTTCTACACGCATACCTATACATTGTGTCTTTGAGGGGGTCATGCAAGCAGTCTTTTCCAAGATATTTCATTCAGTTCCCTGTCTTTGAGGTTGATAAAGCATGTATCTCACAGAAATTTGACTGTCAGCAATGAATCTGCTCATAAGAATATACTTAAAATGACAAAATCTATGGCAGGTTGCTTAAGTTTTAATTCTAGGCAAGAAAACGATGGGCAATATCATAAATCCACTACTAAACCACCTAGCTGAGCCAAGTCTGCGGTTTTGCCAGAAGCAGAAAAAGATTACCCTTTACCTGTCAAAAAGCTTTGCCATCAACAGGGATAGCTGTGTCTTTTGCCTAGAATCAGTCTCCTGCAGGCATATGCTCGGTTATTAAAAAAGATTTTACCACTGCACCTTCATGCAATTAGCCAATTCACAGTCTAACGCAGACGTCCAGGGTCTGACACTGTATAACAACTACACTACGAAATTCAAGCAGAAACACTACACACATCACCGAATCACCAATTTGCTGTGCTCCGAGTAGTCCATTTTTGCAAATTTGTGACTCCCAGTTCGTTATTTTAACTTTTATTCCCTTATCTAATCGTGAAATTACCTATCCATATGCTTACGTTACGTAGATAATAATAATTATTATTCATCCTTACCCGTTTCCAAACAGCAATTAATTATTGTGTTAGTTCTAAATGTATTGTTTTTAATCAATTATCTGAATTGTAGTGGTACAGGTTTTTGCGTTTCCAACCTCCTATGAATAACTTCGTCCCAAAAGGGGTTGAAGCATGCATCAATAGACAAAAGAGTTCAGAATGAAAGCGGGGAGGCGGATTTGGTAGGGTGATGTTTAGAGCAAAGATGGATCGAGCTAAGGTTACCGCAAAGTAGGCACATGGCAACTTAATTGTAACACTGAAATAGCTCTCTTTTTTTTCACATAGTATCAAACACTGAGGACACAGATCGCGGGTTAGACGCTAGCGCGTCTGCCCCGAATCAGAACGAAAATGACTGCACTCGCTACATTTCAAACCTACTTTGGTGTTGGCGACATAAAAAGGATTGATAATCAGTCGGCATAAGCAACCATCCAGACATATTCAACATAAAAAACAAAAATACAATTTTCGTCAGTTGTCATGAGATGTTTACATTTGGCCTAATACCCCATTCGCCTAGTCTTGTGCCTTTGAATTCAGGCATAATGCAAATTGATTATTTGCCCCAACCTAACTTTCTGTACATGAACATGGTTAAATGCTTGTTTTGGAAGAGCATAACTGCGTTCGCTTACATTCGGTGTGCTTGTCCACTGTCGTTTAGAAAGATGACTGATTTTTGTATCCTACCTCCTTGCTTAGCGTTTGCGCTCCTCCGCGTACGCATCAAGGGGAAGTTATTTTGGCATATAACCCCACCCATGTACTTTGCGGGTCGCGAAAAAATGGTTTTTCTGGTGGTCTTTCCGCATTAAAAGTGGCCTTGTTATTCCCCTCAAGAGGAGTAAATATTAAGTGACTAAATTTTAACCCTAACTCTATCCACAACCGTAACGTTCCAAGCGCAGAAGAAAGCTCTAGCCCTTACCCTAATTTCTCCTGGGGCAAAACATAATATGTGACCCAACTCGGGGCATTAACGATAGGTCAGCGTGTAATACAGAAACAGTGGTGATATGATTCTTCGAGATGTGGCTAATTGAATAACAGGATAGTGCCAACCTAGTTCTAAACCTATCCATTGATTTCGTTAGGCTTAGCTTTCGCTGCCGGGTTAGTGGAGTTGCCCAATAGTTTGAAGCCCTGACAAGTTTTTATATTGCAAGATCCGGTGGCTTTACTTCATTCCGACCAACATGTGCGATCTCATTCCTAGTTGACCTGACCCATTTTTATTCGGACCCTCGGCGGAAGTAAGAATGAGACTCACTCTGCCCGATCTTTCATTATCAAAATAAAACGGACGCGTTTTGAAACTACCCCGGAGTCCTAAGAGCCGACGCTTGGAAAGTTGCCATTTGACCTGATGCTTTAATCCATCGACCACGATAGAAATATAGTATGTGACCCTACTAGCTCGGCAACGAATGTTAACTCTAACGAAAACAATGGATAACGTAAGGGTAACTTTGGTATACAGTAAGGTCGCGTATTACACGCTGACAGATACTTTGTTCCCTGCGTTGGGTCGCATATTACGTTGCTGACCTTTCTGGAAATTGGGCATGAGACGCCTGTAATTCCGGGGGAAGTGCTTATAAATACGCCTAGGCGTCCTTCGCCCGTTATTAGCCCGTAAACAGAACGCAGATAATACGGCATTCGCGGATGTCTGCAGCTATGACTAAACAGATCGGTCCTAGTTCTACAAATTGCGATAAGTAATAGTAACTTTGAAAAATACCTTCATCCGAAAACCTCCAACTATCAATGATGACGTCTGTTGCTATGACCACAATGAAAAAATAAGTTATGACAATAATGGGCAATGATTGTTGTTTTTGTATAGAGGAAACAGATGAATGGAACATTAAAGTCAATCAACATTGCTTTCGCATGCCTTCCTCTTGTAATTTAAACCACGTTCTGCCTGTTTTTCTTAACTTTACCACTAAGAGTTAGAATGCACGGATGGTCCGGTAATTCTGAAACCTAAACGGAACCTCTTCCATTGGTATACAGTTGACTCGGTGGCTATAAAGCTGCTGCTTGATTCACTTTGCTGCATTTGCTTTGGACCATTCTGCTACCCGTTTGACAGGCTTCACACTCCCCCGGCTGGTTAACCATGGCCACTCAGGCCCTTTTCTCATCGGATAGGACCTCATCAATCAGCGTACGCTCTGCGGTCTATTATAAAACACCTAGAATGGTCAAACCCGGTATCCTCTCTTGCCCTGTCTCCACCACTCTTTCCGAAACTTCTTACTAGCCGCTACAAATGCAGTACTAAGGAATACAGGTTTTCTGCGAGATGGCATTTCAGCATCTTCGAAACCGAACTTGATAGATTTATCTGGAACATGTCTAGCAAGCTGGCAGTCTAACCCCTCGTAGTATGCCGTTATTTGCGTTGAAACATTGCCTGTAATGTTTTCTCAACGTTTTGATCTAGTCCTACGCACTAGTCTTGCAATAGTAGGCCATGATAACGTTCTCCTTATAATGTATGTGGCTGTTACTAACCTCATTTGTAAAGGTTAATATTACCAAGAGCCTGTATTGAATGTCCTTCAGACCTTGCACATTCCAAAATTTAGTTGTTTACCAAGCGCTATATGCAGGACGTCTCGACAACTAAGATAGAATATGTGGTCCTTAAAAGAGATCACTGCTGTCGAGTTGTATAGCCTGTTGTGCTATGGTGTATTACCCCATTTCAAAATGCCACAAACGTGTAAATAAGTGCACGTTAAAGTTCTCGGTTGTTTTTTTCGGTAATGATGCCCTTGGTTGGCCGCCTAAACAGGACACTGGAACAGGAACCGACACGCCAACTTAAAGAGGGTGGCCTTGAGATTAATTTCGAAACGGGTAAATACTCCCATGTCTTCACCTTAACACTAACTCTAAAATAAAACTTAATGCCAACCTTTATTTTAACCACAGCCCCCTATAAACGTTGACCCTACAGTTAACGCAAATGCAACGCCTAGCCCTTAACATACTCCTGACCCTGACTTAACTCTGACCTCAACCCTTTCTTAAACTTAGCACTAACACCCAACATAATCCCAAGGTACCAGAAATTGGGCGTAAAGCCAAACGTATTGCCAGTGGTTCCTTTTCCCGTGTCCTGTTTAGGCGGCCATACAAGGCATCCCTACCGTTTTTTCAACCACAATACTGTTTAAAACTTGTCATTGGAACTGCTCCGCAAAAGGACGCCTGAGCAGTCATTCACTTTTCACAGTCTACTATCATTGTGAATGCAAAGTCGATTCTATTCGAATTCAAAGGCTGATTCGTTTCCTTAGCAACACCCACTGCCTTCACCAGAAAGTTGTCGTTACTTTACTATTCTTGGAATCTTAGCCAACACTTAACTAGACCAGGTGTTTTATACCATCTTAAATTCGTTTTGCCCTTCACCTAAAGAGTTATGACAGCACTGATTTTTCTGTGGTTAATTTTGGGTTAAGACATGAGCATAGAAAACCCCGCTTAACAGGCGGTCTTGGTCTATCTGCAAGAAAGATAAGAATAGGCGTTATGTTTAGGGTAAGAGATGAGGTTCAGGTTGCGTTTAATGTCCGGCTAGGGGTAAAAACACGGAAATATTTACCCCTCTCGGGGTTAAGCGCATGGTCATCCATATTCCTTGGGCCGTCCATATTCTCGTGCCCTATCAAATTTAAATGTGCGTATTGAGTTAACTGCAGGTGTAGAAACAGAAATGGGTAAAAATTCAGTTAAGGCCTTTTTTAATTTCCGAGGAAATTAACGCGTCATCTTGGAATCAAGCTTTTCGTAGCAAAGCTTTTTAAGTTCCATCTGAAAGTTGATATGAATCAGCTACTGCGATTAATGTTTCAACTTTAAATGCAGCAAAGTTCATTCAGCACCTGTATTATAATTTAAACTGCCATGGAAATGATATTACCGAATATGTTTCCGCCAGGCCTTTGACAATTTCAATACATTTCCCGCCAAACTGATGATAGCCAATGAATTGGAGCCTACACGTGAGTAACGTTCAGCAGTTTGTTGTTCCCCAGAGGCGTGTGATTTTTTTAGTTTAAAATCACTCTGTAAACTCAAAAATACTGGGGGTACTAGACCACGCCATCACAGCATTTGCGAAATTCATTGGGTACCACCCTTTGCTGGATATCCACTCAGGGCCGTGCAGGCATTTCCGGAAGGTTTTAAGAGAAATCACCGGACTAGACGTTCGATATGGCAGTGCAGATACGTCTTATAGGAGTGAGATTTCTTGGAATTCCATGTGATCTTATCTAATGAGGAATTTCGGGAAAATCCTTGTTGGAATGCAGAGTGACCACGCCTTTATTTAAATTTTACCCTTTGTCGACTTCTAGGCCTAGTTATTGGTAGATTTATTCGTTTTTTTGCCGGGTTAGCAATCAGGTTTTCTCTTGAGCTATGCGGAGAAGTCTAGATTGTGGCTCGTCGTAGAGGTTCAGAGGCAGGCAGTGAAGTCGACATGTGCGAAGACCGAGATGATAAGGTTTTATCCCATTCGGAAGCCTTCGTAAACGTCAAGTGTAATGGAAGGAAGTTCATCAATACCACACCACAGGAGCTCATTTATTTTGTCTTTTGGAGATAAAGTTTGACGCGCGAGCAACGGAAGCCACAGCATGTTGGATTTTGAAAAATGCTTCGCCGGAAGCCGAAAGAATTAAGACGGGTCGAATCCATGAAACGTAGCATTGATCACGGCTAGAAAAACATGAATCACACAATAGAAGACCAAACATACTGCACTTACACGTTCCGCGATCTGAGCGACATTGAAAAAGGAATAAAATGCACACGTTGATTTTATGACAGTGACAGCTAACTTTATTAAGTTGTTGAAAAAATCATAAAAACGGAAGCATAAGATCGTAATTAACAACGGACTAGGCGTAGATGAAAAACATATCTTTTGTGTTCTTAATGAATCAGGTTTTTTCATTCTGAAAATTCAACAACAAAACGCAGATATGCAAAGGCGTACAACAGTGTATCGAAAATGTGGGATGATAAGCGAGATTGCCACCATTTACACATCTCAAAATATACTTTCATTAATATCATTTACAGATTTATTGAGTCATACTCGAAATAAAATGGAACTTTGAAGGTGTTTTTATCTTTTCGCAATTCACTAAGAGAATACGTTTCTTGAGGGCACTGTACCATTTGTGCCCTAATGGAATTGGCAGTCATGAACTGCACGGTGAAGTGTCGGCCATTTAAAATGACATATTTTTGACTAAACTTTCAGGCCATTTGTCAAGTTAATCTCTAAAGATACGAAAAAATCAATAAAATATAGGATTCAAAAAATACGCGATCGCCCTACACTCTGATGATGGAAACGAGAAGGCGTTCGAAAAGTCAGTACAGATACAATTTGGTCCATGAACTTTCCCCCTCTTCTTCTTCCTCGTCTTCTTCAGGATATGATGAACGCGATAAGATATCGGGGCCTCGAATCTTAACGCATATATATATATATATATATATATATATATATATATATATATATATATATATATATATATATATATATATATGATATTACCGACAAAGGCAAGGCAGACTGGAATTGCCATTTCTGGCCTATTAGCCTTCATCAGCCAGCCATACCCAACCCAGGCGATGCGGCGCCCGAGCCGCTGCCTATATCACTAACCGCTCTGCGGCTGCTCGTGGGGCTGTAGAGGAAGCCCCAAGGCACAGCGGTACGAGTGAGTCCTGTAACCGATCGGTTAGCACCCAACTACCACAGTTAATATTCCCGATCGAAACCGGCAAGACAACGAGCTCGTGGCACAGTGGGTAGAGCGTTGGACTTCTGCCCAACAGGTCACGAGTTCGAGGCTCGGGTGCCACAGCGCCTGGGGTTGGGTATGGCTGGCTGAAAACGGCTAATAAGTTAGAAATGGCCATTCCAGTCCCCCTTAACTTTGTCGGTAATATCATTCTGCCTATATCACTAGCCACTCTGCGGCTGCTGGCGGGGCTGTAGAGGACGCCTTAAGGCAGAGCGGGACGAGTGAGTCCTGTTACCAATCGGTGAGCGCCCAACTACCATTATATATATATATATATATATATATATATATATATATATATATATATATATATATATATATATATATATATATATGATAGTGTGGGGCTCACCGATCTGTTTAAGGAACATGTATGTTCCGTTGTGCCCTGGAGCTCAGACAAGAGCCCTCGCAGGCGGTCGCATAGCGACGTGTAGCATATGATGAAATGGAACGGACAAAGACAAGGGAGACCAATATGGCCATTTCTGGCTTAATAGCCGTCATCAGCCAGTCATACCCAATCCCAAGTGTGGCACACCTGGGATTCGAACCCGCGACCTTTGGTATTTGAGTCGAATGCTCTACCATTGAGCCACGGGCTCGTTGTTTTTGTCGGTTGTGATTGGGAATATGATGATAGTGTGGATTCACCGATCTGTTTTAGGAACATGTATGTTCCGTTGTGCCCTGGAGCTCAGACTAGAGCCCTCGCAGGCGGTCGCATAGCGACGTGTAGCATATGATATGAAATTTGTTGAATGGGCATTACGTTATTATTCCACAGTGGTTGATTGTCTTCGACCCAAATGTTACTTGCAATTTCTGGTCTCACCCTAAAAATACCTGTCCGAATTATCTGACTCAATGCCCTGCACTTAATTATTTCAGAAATTATTACCTTGATTAATGTCTGGAGACTTTAAAACACAAACCGCACGAGGAACGCTGTGGTGCCCACAATGCCCTTCCCACAATGCACCCGCAACTTCAACTCACGCATCGGCCTAGTCGGTCACCTGCAAACCCATCGCACGGAGGCTGGCGAACCAGTGCCTCGGGCTCCGACATACAGTCGCCGCGCTAGCCTCCACTGCCCTCACTGCTCCCGCACATTTGCACACTGCATGTGCCTATTAAGACACATGCGCCTCCACGAAAACCTGCTATAAACCACCAGAGGCGAGGCCACATCAGCGCACACCATCTACATTAATACATAGACAACACCCTAACAATCATCATAATGTACCTGATAAAATCACGGTGTCCTAGAAACCGTGGCTTGGAAGGCTGCCAATCTAACGCTTACACCAGACCACTCTGTCAGCCCAGTGTAGGTGCTGTGTGTCGAGTGACTGACCAGTGGACTGGGAGTCAGCCGGCGATGGTTACTCCATATCCCCTGATTTAGTGAATCCTGGTGTGTGCGTTATGGGGGCCAGGTCGTGCTGTGGTCCGCAAAGACGGGTACGCCAAGCCGTCAGCCAATGCGCCCACACCCACATCAGGCAACTGACCGGCTCGGACAGTGTCTGATGGTGGGGGTTGGGGAGAGAGTGAGGTCGACAGCTCAGCGCATGTTCCTCACTATAAACAATCTGACGAGCTTAAAACTATCACGGTGCACTAAAAGCCGTGGCTTGGAAGGTTGCCAACTGACGGGATAACTCAGACCGCGTGGTCAGCCCAATGTGTGTTTTGTGTGGAGTGGCTGACTGGCAGACTGAGAGTCAGGCTGCAATGGCTCCTTCTTAATGTGGCCTTTATGGCACTCCCACTCCGTGGGATCCGAGTCAGGTGTGGTGGTACACCCATGGCGGCTCCGGCCACGCCAGCCAACTGCGCCCTCTCCCATCTCCGGTCTTCTTGACCCTGTCTTGACACTGGGCTCAGGTGGGGGATGAGGAGAGTGTGCGGTAGCTGCAGCGCAAGACTACTATCACTAAAAACTAATTCACGCGCAAGTAACCGTCCTGCACCACCTGGTGTGGACCTCGTCGAAATCGACGGTCGAACTATCCTGTGTGTGGGGTGTAAAGTGTACTAGTTAGAGTAAGCTCCACACAGATAGCATTTGGTCGCTCCATTTGTCTCGTACAGTTGGTGAATGCTCCTGTGGCCGCCTCTAACTGGTACTTAACTCTCACCTGCGACTCCTCGAAGTTGGGTTCTTCCCAGCGGCCACACCCCAGGCAACCATCACGACCGGCGGGCTAAACCAGGTAAGAGTCTCCGGTGTTGTGTGTGCCTCCACACCCGGTATGTCTGACTCTTGAACCCCCTCCTCCTCCCTCTCAAAAATATCTACGATTGGGGCGACAGCAACCGCGCAGGTGGCCCAGGCTAACTCGGGTCGCTCTCCCACATAAACAAAACCATGACCCAAAGTACAGTTCGGCAGCCGTCTAGGATGTCCGAGAAGCCCTATTTAGGGACTGCACTGCTTGCCTCCTCGCTGAGGAAGGGACTAGAAAAGGTGCCCTAAACAAATGATGGGTATCACGTCTCCTGCAGCCGGCGGCGGCTCGCAAATTGCAAAATACGCGGTCGTAAAACTCAAACAAACAACAATACCCCTCTTCGTCATCCCTCTCGCCATACTCTACAGGCTACTCAGGTGATTCCACTCACACAAGCAGCCTGAAATGTTCGTTCCCTTTTTGACAATCCTAGGAGCAACCGGCCGGAATGTAGGTCGGCGCTAGTCGCTGGGGAACTGACGCGCTACAAGTTACTGCTCTCAGCGAGACCAGATTCTTTGAGCAGGGTCAGCTGGAGGAGGTGGGTGCCGGCTACACCTTCTTCTGGAGCGGCCGGCCACAGGCAGAGCGACGCGACGCCTGTGTTGCCTTTGCCACCCGGAACGACATCGTGGGACGTCTGCCCTGTCTGCCGCAGGGTATCAATGATCGCCTGATGAGCCTCCGTCTGCATCTTCGGGGAGACCAGTTCGCCACCATTATCGGCTCTTACGCTCCCCCAATGACGAGCTCTGATGCGGCGAAGGACAAATTCTATGAGGACCTGCACGCCCTGCTGGAGACTGTGTCGAAGGTGGACAAGTAAATTGTCCTTGGTGACTTCAACGCCCACGCCTGGACGGAGCAAGCCGCCTGGCAGGGAGTGCTGGGCCCCCACGGTCTCGGTAGCTGTAATGATAACGGCCTCCTTCTTCTTCGCACGTGTGCAGAAAACCGACTCCTGCTGACCAACACCTTCCTGCACCCTCGGTCGTGGCGCTGGCATCGGCTGAATTATGTTCTCGTCCGGAGGCGAGATCGATAGGACGTGCTGGTAACCATGGCGATCCACGATGCCGATGGTTGGACAGATCACCGCCTCATCATCTCCCAGATGAGGCTCCGACTGCAACCGCGATGAAGGCCCCAAGGTAAGCGGCCGCCAGGTAAGTAAAATACCCTTTTGTTAAATTTGCCTGCTCACTGCTTTGATTTCAGCAACCAAATAACCGAGAAACTGGAGGACCTGCATGCTCCAGCTGATAATGCTACCGTGGACACACGATGGTGTCAACTGCAAAATGTTATCCAGTCCACCACCCTCGAAGTTATCGGACGCGCACGCCGTCAACACCAGGACTGGTTTGACGACAATAACGCCGACATCAGCAATTTACTCGCGGAGAAGAATGGACTACACAAAGCATGCATGGACATTCGGACTGACGCCACCAAAGCAGCATTCTTCAGATGCCGGCGCCTTGTACAGCAACGGCTGCGGGAGATGCAGGATGCCTGGATGATCCGAAAGACTGAGAAAATCCAAGGGTATGCGGAACATAATGAAATGAAACACATTTTCAAAGCCATCAAGACTATCTACGGCCCGTGTATCAGGGGGACCGCACTGCTACTCAGCTATGACGGCACAACACTGCTGACAGAGAAATCGCAAATTCTGAAGCGCTGGGCCGAGCACTTACGAAGTGTCCTTAATTGCTCATTAGCCATCTCCAATGCTGCCATTGACCGGCTCCCTCAAGTGAACATGAACATATATATATATATATGCTGATAGGAGCGAAGATGCGTGTTCCCGGACATAAATGAGAAGAAAATGTGATCTCAGGGACTATTGGTGTATTGACCTGGCGTTTCAAAAGCATACAAGCTTCCATTGTTGGAGGTGATTATCGTACCTTGTCTCACAGTATTTATAGGGGGTGATAGCCATTTTGTAACACAGGGTTGATTGGACGGGCTTACTCTAACAGTGTACACTATATATATATATATATATATACTAGCGACTGCTTAATTATTATTCGCGGTTCTTCTGCAAAGCTGAAGGACTTTGGCCTTAATATTCATATAAAAAGTTTTATCTTTGCCTATAGACCCTAGGAAATATTGATTTGTTTCCAGTTAGGGAGTAATTGATGAGGAAATTAAAAAGCTACAACTTCAATACTGGTAATCTTACCAGAAAGCACATGGGCAGGCTGTGGGACCTATTGATGAGCTTAACCCCTCACATCTACGCCACACAATGGTAAAATATCAACCAAATATATGTTTGGGCTTTTACCTAATTACTGTGCTCTCATAATGGTTTATTTGTCAACCCTAAAGTATATTTTAAGTATAAGTATTGTTCAAATGTTTGCGAATTCGGACGGAAATCGATGTTACTCTATAATACGGAGGTTTTCTATTGTAATAGCTACCCTAGACTCTGTTTGCGCATCCGCACGTATATTTTGGGAAGAAGGTATTACATACTCATGCGTTTTACCAAACAGAACTTTCTACAACTTAAATTTGCTCTTTTTCAGGTAAATTCGATGAGAAGCGGATATAAGCAATCAGGTTTTTTATTAACGCCATGTTTGTTTTGATTTTTACAACGCAGATTTGCAACGTTTTGTGCTTTGATACCCCTAAATGCAGTAATTACAACCACTGGCAATCTTTTTATTAAATATTTTGACATTTTTCTGTCCTTTGCGGATAATGTTATCTCCTACTGCGAATCGACCTCCCATCAAACTTAGTTTCAATTTGAAGCATGCAATAATATGTTTTTCTATGGCTTGTTTTTGCTATTGCGTACTTTAAAAACCAACTTTTAGAAGAGTAGCGCAAAAAGGCTCCAAAATAAAGATGAAACTGCATTCTTCATATGCAGTAGAAACTATCATTAATTTTTAGGGAATTTCTCAAAAACGTCAAACATTCTCTTTTTACCTTTAAAACCCCTTATAAAAGGATAAAGGATGGAGCCAACCGTCAGGAAATTACTAATTTAACGTGCTATTTAAAGAGACAGTGGTTTAATTGATTATAGACATAATTATGCTGACTTGTGTTGTACACGAAGATTTTTCTCAGAGATGAAATTTCATGTTTAAATGAGTTCACAACTATGACCCCAACGGCAATTTACACGACGAAGAATTCCAAGACCTCACTACTTTGGTGAATGCATTTAAAAAGATATCTTCTTCTGAAAATTGTGACAAATGTATGGAACAGATTATAGATTTATCGATAATCGATTGAAACACAGAAAATCGTGGAATATTCACCGTTATTTCAAATAGATCTGAAACCCATCGTTATCTAACACCGGCAATACATAGACAGTAATTTGACTGAAGGCTATTTCTCTTTATATACAAAATTGTTTTGATTAGAATTGCACCTGGCAATTCTATTTTACATTCATTAGTCTGTAATCGGCCTGCGAACATGTGAGCTAATGAAAGCTTCTTATTTTGTGACTTTCCTATCGGCGCAATGAAGCGAAAATAATGGAAAAGCCGAAAAATAGAGCCGATTCGCGTGAAACCGTGTCTGAATCTATACCCGAAGTACAGACTGTTTGTTAGAACCCATCCTATAGACCACGTACTTACTAAGGGTAGTTGAGCACAAATTCTATTATTGGACTATCTAAAAGTGAAAATATACGTGTAATGATTTATTAACTACGTTTTTTCATAACGACATTTTGTGCATTGAAAACGATAGTTTACTCATTTAAAAGTTTTTTTCACTCTAGCGGAATTTTTCCTTTATAATAGCAGTTGATATTTTTGTACCACTTAATATTAATTTATAAACCACAATATTATTTCTTTTTAGACGCAGTCGTTTCTTTTATGCTGCAAGACTTCGCGGGACGCTGCACAGGCTGATTTTATATAAGAGGGATTGTCTAGTGAAATTAATGAGATTTCTTGAGTAACAAAGTATACTGTTTTCCTGTAGCGTACCAAATATTCTCTCAGTTGGGACGTGTAACGGCATATAAGAAGTAACGCGCATCAGAGAATTTGGCTTCTGTTCTCAGATGAAGTTCACAGGGACTCCGTAATTGACATGGATCAGTTTACGCGATGGCGAGCTTTTGCATTTGAGCCGCCATTTTTTTCTCTAATCACATGTGAATTTCCTTATATATACATGGGCTTGTTCGTTTTTGTCATTATAAACTGCTATTTACCACTTTGTTTAAATTGACTACAATGGGAGGGCCATTTGCAAACTACGCCGGCACCGTTTAGAAGAAACTTTGGCGCAATTTTGCGATGCATTCACGGATGACCGTTCATGATATCGACAATTACAGCTCTCAGTTACTATATATCTTCTGTTTTATTTCGATGCTATCTCTTTGGCATACCAATTTTATCCATATTGAATGAGGGCCTGTTGCTGAAAATTTTGAAATGATACTTTCTAAATAAAGCGTATTTCTCTATCAAAAACTTGGCGGTCGTTTAACATGTCAATCGTTATCCCTCTTTATCTTAATTCCGCCCCATTTAACCCTGATCCATTCTCGTCATTCGCTTACACGTGTACACGTTTTCCCATCATCTAAGAAGCCCGAGCTTCCAGTAATAAACAGTTATGAGCCCAGGGTTGGTAACTATTTACAAAATCATAATGGACTGATGATGAACTATCAGAATGTCCTTTTCGAAATGCACTTCCAATGAATTTTTCAAGCGAGCCCTGACGTAATTGACTCTAATTAAATCGAAACTGGTATACATTAAGGACCGTGTCGTCATAAATTGAGAGATTTCCCATGTGTACATAAAACAATGGATGCTGCGAGTAACAACGGAATAAAACGCTTCAGTGACTTTAATGTTAAAAATGTAGCCCACGTGTATTAGTTTAAGTAACCCTTCTAATTGCGAGCTAATAATGATAACAAAAAATCATTTTATCGGTTTATTTACTATCATTGAAATTACTTGTACTAGACCCAAAGTACGGCCTTGTGCTCACATGGGGCAGGCGAAGAGTGTGAAAGGCCTATAGGCCTAAAGACAGTAGAAAAAAACTTTGAAAAGCATATAAGAAAATTTCCATTGTGAAAGAGAAACAAAGGGGTAAAATAAGAGTAGTCAAGAGGGCAATCCTTCAGGCGAAAAAAGACACACACACACACAGTAACATTAACAAGGTAGCAGTTTTGTCTTTCTTAATTCAGAGGATACGGTGGTGCAGTTGCTGGATAGGAAGGGGGGTGGACCTGTGACGATGAAAGACCCCTTGTGCGAGACGTGTTTCGTGGTTTGATGGCCTTCGATCGCATATACGATATCAATTGGTCCGGTATCTCCGCAAGTACAGCTCGCGCTAGCTCACGCTTCAGTTCGAGTAACGACTCATAGCCGCAGAAGTCATCGAATGGCACGAACTAAAACACAGAATGCATTGAAGCTTTCAAATTCACGCGAAAATAGGTGAAGCCTTGGAGTACCTAAATCGGAAGAAAGTTGTGTGAACTCATCCTGAGGGTCGATAGGGATATTTGAACGGAAATCAACCAGGTGCAGAGGGATAATTTCGTAATATTAATATTCAGGCAGCAAGTAATATACATATATTGCGAAATTACCATACTGACAGCAAAGGTACTTGAACTATTACTGACAAATACAGGGTGAACTGGATTGGCCATTTCTGGCTCATTAACCGTCATCAGCCAACCATAAAAAATCCCAGGCGGCGCACCTCCCACACTCTAACCCATTGCGCCACGGGCTCTTGTCTTGCTAGTCACGATCAGGATTATCAGCATTCGTTGATAAACGATGGACTTCTAATTAAAAGGTGGCAGGGTTAGAGCATCGGCTGGTGCAGCACCTGGGGTTCGGTATGACTGGCTGAGGATGGCTAATGAGCCAGAAATAGCCATGTCAGTCAACTTCATCCTCGTCGGTGATGTGCATTTGTCTATAAAACCAGCCGCTGTAGGGCTGCTGGAGATCGAGCCCCTAGGCAGAAGGGGACGAGGAATTTCCGAAAGCGAACGATGAGCGTTCACACAGGAAAGCACAGGTACTATGGAAAGCTTGCAAATTAAACATAGGACAAGCGTTAAATGTTCCATAGGTGACCATTTATGAACGTTGTTAAAATCTGCCAAGCCAACCATCAATTCAATTTTTCTGGTAAGCATATAGTGGATTATAAACGGATTATTTAAAGTGCTTGTAATTACAGTTCGCCTGTTGGGTAGCATTACTGGGTTTGGTGGATAACATAGCCTATATATCAATGGTTACTCAGTGGTTACCAACGTTAAAACACCTTACTGGCAAAGCCGAAAGGACTCCGAAAATCTTTACGAGAAATGGTTCACGAGAAACTACTATCCGAACCTCCTGATAAAGAGAGTTGCGGTGGGACCGAAAGGCTCTGAAGCTGCGTTGAGAATGAAACAGCATTTCCTTGGATAAAGGAGAAAAGAACTAAATTTAAGGTGCTTCAACGTGCAACCCTTCTCGACACAATGTCAGAGGACGAGAGATAGAAACTCGGTAGTTATCTGCAGCTTACAGCATGGAACCGTGGAGGCAAAGACGACTTATTTTCTTCAGTAAGTACACACGATGAAATCACAATCAGGGCTTCTAAAATAATCCAGGTCACTATGAACACAACCAGCTGAAATTTTGTCAGTTAGGATCGGAAAACCACTTGCGCAGTCAGCCTCCACAGGTTACATAAACATTATCGAATTATGGTGAACAGTATGGCTACCAAACCCTGAAATGTTGGGGCTTACTCACCAGGGCACACATGAAGAAACCAAAGAATTTCCGAGTGAACAAACATATCGTAGTGACTAAAGTGGATAAAGAGACAGGCATAGTGCTAATGAATGCACCGATCAAGTAACGAAAATGTAATCCATGCTGGTAGACTGGAGGAAACCTAAAAGGTAAACATTGCCAGGTATTGTATGAATGCAGACAGTACACAAGTCTAGGGAACACTTTACACTGGGAGTTGCATAAACCTCCGCTACTTCGAACACCCTTGATCTGTGAGCAAACATCCCTTAAATGAAGGGTTAAACGAATGTCCAGAAGAACACCTTTCCAATTAATTGGACGTTTGTTATGCAAAAACTCCTCGTACTATGAGATTACAAAGTGCTTAACAGATAAAATGCAAATCTGTGCCATACCAGGTTTCACTGCATAGCTAGTGGGCTACATACGAATCCAATGGCGATACCAAGGACCTCGATTTTAAAGGAGTAATGCTTTCATTAAAAAGCTAGCCCCTTTTCGTAAACTTACCGATCACCAAGCCAATAACTTATGTGTAAGTTTTTATCAACAAAACAACAGGAAATAGGAATACCGGCAAAATTACTCAAGGAAATATTACTGAGCTGCCGGTGCACGTTCCATTTCTCTTTGACAGCAATGTTTAATAAAACAGACGGAGTTACCAAACAGTAGATTGCCGAACTCATGAAATGTCCATATCAGAATTTGAGATAGAAGCAGGGCAGGCATTTTAAGGTTAGTTCTGTTCGTTGTATGAAATTGATGCACAAAAACTGTTTAATAATAAACAGTTCAATTCAGGTCGGTTTATTGATGGGGAATCGGAGCTAAATGGGGTAAAAGCCAAAGTTTCTTGATATCCACGAATTTTCCTACGACCTTAAAAGCTACAGATCAAAGCATTTTGTTTTTGTGCGCAGAACTATGAATAAACATTAATATAAACCGGAAATATTTGGAATATATCCTTTCGGAGAATGGTAAATGTTGTTTTGTGTTAACGAAAGTCAGGTGAATGCATGTTGAATAGACAACGTTGTTTTCGGAAATACGAGGGCATACTTAGTCTAACAAAGTATGGTTTGCAATTTTATGACATTTTGTACCAAAACAACGCTGTAATAAAATTCTGTTAATGTACTTTGTTTTACCACACCGATAATAAGGATCTTAAACGCGCGTATTTACGAGACTCGATGACACACCACCACTTTTCGCTGTCACGGCGTACGCAAAGCCTGTCAAGACAATTTCAGTCTGCAGGTGATTATAAATGAATAAGGAAACATGAAACGAAAGAGGCAGAAAACTGACATTTATCGCAAAATCTTAGCATGTAGTCGGGCACTCTCATGTGTGTTTGAAATCTTAGAATAAGACTGAGCTGTAGCCAAATATATCAAAAATTCTCCAATAAAAAGAGAAAAGTGGGTTCTTTAATGTTCAATAGAAATTGTATCCCTACATTTCAGCGAAGTCGAAAAACCGGTCAAACGGTCCCAGGTTTCCATGACTTCACTTTGGTAAAACGTTGAGTACGCAGACATTCGACAGCGAAAAATCTCAGTAAAGCGCTTTTTAAAAGGTAACCTATTATAGAATGTTTATCAACTAATTATAGGCATATATTTTCCCAGCTTTTACTGTAAACGCTAATTTTTCATGGCAGTTGGTTTTCGTGTTTGAGTGAGTATACAAATATGACCCAGACGGCCGTCTGCATTAGAAAGAATGCCCAAAATGTCACTACTTCAGTAAATGGTTCAAAGAAATATCTTATTTCGAGGGTTTTAGCAAACAAATCGAACGCAATGTAAATTTATAGGCAGTCGACTGAAGACACTAAGAATCGTAAAGAATTCACCCCATTTTCAAATACTCTCTGAAACTCATCGTAATTGTAAACCCGAAATATTCATCTTTATATACATTAAATGGTACATTTACGATTGCACCTGACGATTCTATTTAAATTTATTAGTCAGTGACCTGCCTGTGAACTTGTAAGCTTATGAAATATTATACTCCTGTGATGTTCCTATCGGCAAAATCAAGCAAAAATCTGCTTGTCTTGGTCAAACGCATCTAAGACAATGCACTAAAATAAAGAAAAACTGCCGATTATCATGAAACGGTGTTTGAATATACTCTCGTATGCTAGGCATCTTGATGACGGCCATATTTACGTTGCGTTGCTGAACAAAATATTAAAATGTGTTTTAATTAGGAATGCTTATTGAAGTGGGGTCGTAGGAATCATCCTGTGCAGCATAGATGTAAGCTCTTTCAGTCACTCCCGTATGCCTCTTTTTGGTGCATTTAGTTTCGTGTACCTGCGAAACACTACTCAACAAACACTGACTGCTTAAGTGGTACGACATTTCCCCTATCCTTTTCAATCTCCACATAAATTAATATATATTTTAAAACAAACTTACCTAATAGCATTCCATGTTCTATTCATTTATTAGCAATCACTTCATCTTCACACGTTATGCTCAAATTAACGGTATATTTACATTTGCAAACATTTTTCCATTCCCGAATAATCTCTGGTTTCAGTGGTCATTTTTCTCCGAGTGCAAATCTTGGAGACAATCGATAATAAGCGCATTCAAAAGCTGCCCTCCGGTAGTGGCGGAAATTTCTTGGGATTCCGTTACATGATAATCCTTATTTTGACCCAAGTAGGTAATTGTGGGAGTATATACAGCCACCATATAAGTTTTTGTAAGACACTTGGTTAATGTTCAGACAAAGATACGACTAGTTCAGCCCATATGGTTAGAATAGTTATAGAGAAAAAGTGCTTTTGCGCAATAATTTAGGAAAAGGTAAAGACTTTAATGGTGCAAGAAGGCAGCGACAAAAGATGACATTCCAAACAATCAGGCTTCTTATAACTGAAAATTACTCATCACCGTATTCTGCGGTGGGTTAAATGTTAGGTGGTAGTGCTCTTTTTAGATAACGTGATCATTTGCTTGGTTGTCTTGCCTGTTGGGCATAACCACCAAAGCATTTTAGTTTTCCAGTTTTTAACTCTTATTTATGAAAGCCAATTGAATAAAAGAACACATAGTGATTTTATTCCAGTGTGAAATTAATGAAAAATCGCAAACTTTTAAGACGCCCTTCTAATGTACAACAGCTAGCTTGAATTTACCACATGTTCTACCCATCAAGCGGAGATTCGGAGAAAAAAATAAATTTTCTAAACATATCCAAAAATAATAAACGCCTAGAATGCTCGAATGGAAAATGTCCACTTGGTCGTAGTTTTGGCTTATGTGCCTCCTACTGAGGGTTCCAAGCCCGGCAGTATACTGTTTGAGTGTAAATTTTGCGAGTTATTTTTTCTTTTAAATATAATTGGTATAGCCCAATTAATAGAGGGAAGATACGCAAGGCGATTTAGGTTGACAAACAATCTATTGTCCGCCTGTGAACAGGCGGGGGTATTAACTCATGAAAAGTCTTCTTATTTATATGGAGCCCTGTGCGTTCTGCACCATTCCAGCCTATCGCTTCCTAATCGTTAACGGTGGTATAGAATATGTCAGTCTATGGCGTGTCGACCGTGGATTGGCTGTTTCTTGCGCGTAAACCGCCTCACGGGAAAATCTCTAAGGTTCGACCGGCTATTGATTGAGCCGCACAAGCAAGCAAAGGCGTCACTAGTGCTCGATGCTTTTGCACACTCTGATTGGCTGTCTTATCTTAGGTGCACATTCCGCTGCCTGCTTGGTCTACTGTACGGAGTTAGGTCACGTCTTCGTCTCGCGGTTGGTAGTGACTCCACACCGGTTCCCTTCTCAGTACCAAAAAATTTGGATATTATTTGGCAAAAAAATTAAAACTGCGTCATCTGCCAAAACATTTAGGCTGACCTGCACGATGTCTCTTTCCGCACGCTGTCCGCGTGAAGTTAGTCTAACGTCATCTCCGTCCAATTCCTCCATAGCGGAGAAGTCGGCGGAACCAACGCCAACAATGATAATGCTAATGGGTAAGCGGGAGGCCTTGAATCAAAAAAATTAGGATGTAAATAA
The DNA here is from genome assembly GCA_017591395.1 of Schistocephalus solidus. Lineage (NCBI taxonomy): Eukaryota > Metazoa > Platyhelminthes > Cestoda > Diphyllobothriidea > Diphyllobothriidae > Schistocephalus > Schistocephalus solidus. Next base: position 166,537 of record WEDG01000449.1, on the reverse strand, counting down.
GTGTTAAATAAACAAAACAAGGAATGATGATTGGCAGCCTTATCCTAAAAGGCCTTTTGTTGCTAACATTATGCAACAGGAAGTTCGTTTGTCGGCAATACTAGTTACGAGACTTCACGTTCAGTAAAAGAAGTTGTGCTTAGCTGACGGAGAAAGAATCTTTTCCGTGAGATTTCCTGAGGATTACATTATCTTAGCATTACAATGTTAATCTGGACAAATAATAATAAGCATGAAAACGTTCTGATTATTTTTATGAAATTCAAGAGGAATCCATATTTTCTTACATTCTGACATAAAAGACGAAATATCGGCCAAAACCCGAGAATATCACTACATGTAAGATGTGCAACAGTTCACACATGTCAGGATACCCCCCGAAAATATATTTTTAACATACGTTCATTAATGCTAACATCGCGCAAATAATTGCAGGTGAAAATCCCCCAAGATACCATAATGAGATAGGTTTGGAAGAAAACTATATTGTTTAAAAAAAGAGAAATTAAAGGCCTGAAATAATAGGAGTGTAGGAAGATCAATTGTTATTATTAAAAGCTTTGTTAAGTACGCCTTTATTTCACATAGTGAACGAATTAGGATAACCATTTTATCCGAACGCTTACAAAAATGACTTAAAATAAACGCATTTTAAATGAGACAGAAACGTTTTTTTCATTTTAAGATTAAGTGAACAGTTGCACAAAAATTCAACTGGCTCAGCGTTCCCCTGGTTCTCGTTAATGTTTTGAGTATTGGTGTCATACAGTATAGCACAACAACGCAGGATCAGGCGACCCCAAATCCGTCCCATGAACATGCTAACTGTTACTTTTGCACTTGCAGCAACCGAAATCTTCCGTTCTTTTTCGCTCTTCTCTATTCTCCGTCGTCGCACACACAGAAGCAGGAAGACTAGCTTTAACTTTCCACAGTGTGCGCAGTGAGGTGGGTTCGAAATGTGCAGCTGTTTTGGATAATGGCAGGTATTGTCGTTCTTATGAAGCACTGCACGTTCAGTGAAACAACCAATGCCACGTTAGTGTGGCTTAAGGGTTGCAAAGAGACATAAAAAGGAGGACGGAGGCTGTGGACACTATATTCACCACCCATTGTAAATATTTTATGAGTGGTAGGCAAAAACTGGAGAAGTATCGCTCCGTGCATTGCCTTTTCTTCTGAGTCGCTCAACGTATATACGCCTGCCGTCGAGCGAATGTGAAGTGCTAAGCCGATTATGTATTTGCATAAAACCGATTTAGTGCTTGAAGTGCAAAGGTTCAAACCAGAATACGACCAGTAAAAAAGGCAATGAATTGTTAAAAGGCTGTGGGAATTAAGATAAAATCTACGTCTCTTACTATGTTTTGACGGTCCTTCTCATGTATGTGTAAACTATTCAAATGTTTGTTTTGTATGAAATTGCACTAAAATATTTATGTGATGGAAGAATTTATCGCCACAATTATTCTGCTGGTTTTACGCTAAAAAGGGTTAAATCCTTTAACAAGACCAAATTTTTGCATAAAGAATGGAAGTCAGTAGAAATATCTAATGTCTATAAACCAGGAGAGCGGACACAGCGAGGTGCAAAATCATACAAAGCTGTAGTATTTCACTTTGAGTTTAAAAATATGTCAGTATGCATTTTGGGAACTGCGAGACTAATCTGATAGAATAGCTTCGGCTGAGAAGGTTTGATAGGTAAATCGACATATCGGGATTACTAGCTACCAGCAGCCAGTGATATGCTAACCACAGATACTGGCGTCCACAGTGTTTGAATCTGATGGAAGCAGATAAACAGGATCCTGTAGCGTAGTGATGAATCGATGATTAAGTGACTCAGAGACAAACCACTAGCTCATTGCTTGGAGTTGGACTGTCTAATACTAAAGACTGACCTTCTGCGGGGCTGTTACAGCCACGAGGCAGGATGAAGATGAATGAGTCCCTCGAACAACGAGGATGGACGTCACTTTAAGGTGAGAAATAAGCCAATCCTACAAAGTCAATTGATGCAAGAGACGAGATGTCACTGTGTGTCATCCTGGAGAGGAATTTAATATTATTTCGTGTTGTTTCTAACCTACAGACCTTCTGGGCCACAACTGCACGCTTACTAACCCGGACATTTTCCGGTACGGGAATGTTAACCATGAAGAGGCACAAACATCGTTGAGAGAGCGAGAGAGATAGAGAGAGAGAGAGAGAGAGAGAGAGAGAGAGAGAGAGAGAGAGAGAGAGAGAGAGAGAGAGAGAGAGAGAGAGAAGCAACAAAGCCAATTCCAGGAGGCAATTTAGAAGAAGAAGATGCAATCACTGAAACAAGGAGTTAATTGGCCTTCAGTTTTGGATGCTCACTCGAACCCAACATCATATTCAGTGACAGATAAAGTAGTGGAAGCACACGGTGGGCAGTATTTGTGCAACCTACTTTCGTCCTATAAGTAGCGATTCTCGCGATTTCCGTTGGGGTTTTAATTGATACGATGAGGGTTTGACCGTCCGCCTCCCAGCCGTTAATTGCCATAATTTCCTTATACGGGTAAGATGTTGGAGGGATTAATTCTCGGTTGTTTGGCTCATCGATCGCCCGCGCCCTCTCCGGGGGGGAGGGGGGGGGGTGGAGTTAATTCTTCTGCCTAGGCAGTCTCAGCACAGAATACGGTAGTTGAAGTTCATTACGCTCGTTGATGCACTACGGACATGAGAATCATGACTGATGCAGCTCGCGGATCACGCGGTTGTCAAGCTTGTAAAACTTGGAAATATCATCGGCTCATTCGATGTTATCCGGTCATATTTTCGTGTTTACGAGGCCGAAATCCTCGCATCAGGTGACAACCGAGTGAATCTCAAGCAGCAGGAGTCATGCTTTTCAGATTTGCAGCCTGTCAACAAGCCCAATGACCTTCTGCAATGATAGCAAGCCCAAATGCCTTATAAATTTGCAACCGAGACGTACTTATAACCAATTTTGATCGGGAACAAAGCATACAACAGAGATTCTTTTCATCATCATTGGGCATCTTTTTAAAATATCACCTGAATTGACCGATTTGGTCCTTTGCAATTTTTTCTTACGTATAATGAACAATAGAACACTTAAAACACAAGATCGCGATGGACTGAATCACATAGGATGCAGAACATTTTCGACTCGCACTAAGACTTTAAGGTTGCTAAGTCCAATTTGCCAAGACGCAAACAGGCTACTTATGATTCAGGCTAAGGGTTGCCTCTAGGATCATAATTGTAAGCATTCATTGTTACATTTGATAGCTACTGAACCTGACGTATAGTTATTAACTACTTTTTGTGACAAGGGGAAGAGAAGTACCTATTTTTGCCCTTTATCTGTCTTTGCCAGTTTTTGCAATTTTGCTTGTCGAACCCAGTTAGCGCCCGCATTAAGGAAATTGTGGAGATTTTGTCAATTTTTGGTTTTTGCTCAGGAAGAGTTGAAACCATTCAATGTTTCTCAAAACAAAACGCCACAGAATTTTCCCTGCGTTTTTTCCAGGTAATTATTTTGTACAATTTTCAGTGTATCAATAAAGCAGCAGATGTCCCCACACATGATTGAGGTAAATGCAGATAATAAACGACCCGTATCTGATACTGCCTCTGATGATGGGTTTGAGTTGGAAGCCGAAACGTCAGGCGAATAAAGCTCTTGTCCCAGCGATCACAGCTACTGCTTCTCAGATAAGGAATGAATATTCGACTTTGGCTTACGTTAACGACGGCTGCCTTTGTCTGTGGCATGTCGCAAATGATTCCATCCGTAATGATCAGTAGAATGTAATATTGCGATCCATCATCTGTTTGCATTGCCAAACTAAAACAAACCAATATCTTTGGTAGCCCTCCTATAAAAAGCAAGTTCATAAAAAATTGGAGGCGTACTTTCACTTAATATATAAGGATATATAAGTTACAGATGGGCAATTTTTGGGCTGGAAATGAAAGATTTAATAAAATATACATTCTTGAAATATAAGGAGGCAGTTGGGGGTTTCAAAGGATCGTCATTCCTCAGCTAGATGCAGCAATGAGTTGTAACTGGATATGATTCGAGAGCTATTTTTCAAACCACATAGGAAAGAAATTTAACTGTGAGGCCCATATCTCCGAAGGCATTTTGATAACGAAAATTTAATAAATACCTCAAAAAATTTCACAGTGTTATTAGGAAAGAAAAATAAAGATTGGTGTTTGCATATCCATGACGGTTCTACAAAGTAATTATAGTGTAAACAGGAGGAATGCTCTCAAATACTGTGTTTACTGTTTTCTGTTAGAAGTAAAGCCGCATTTTAAATAAACTGAACATGGTTTCCCACTAATCCCCAGGCCACGTGATAGATGCGTCGGACCAACATGGGGGCCAGTTCAGGGTACGACAGGCGTTATTCGTATTTGGGCTGAGCTCCCATAATAAATGCCGAACATGGGATGCTAGGTGTGGTTACTGGCTCACGCTACACCGCCCACTGTGCCCATTTATGGTTATGGTGGGATATTCTTCACATGCGCCCGACACCGCCTCCGGTATCCTTGGCACCAGGTACAGGTGGGCAAGGGAAGCGAGAGTGTGGTAGATGCAGTGAAAGTCTACTATCACTTAAAACTAATTTGCGCCCAAGTCACCGTCCCTGCTTCACCCTTCTGTGGAGCGTACAGTGGAAATCATTGGACTACGACGGTCAAACTGGCGTGTGAACCTTTAGTCATACTTATCGTTCCCACGCCGCCTGCATGACGGAGTCAGCGTGTTGAGGACGTTGGAGCGGGGAATGGAGGCGGAGGGGGGGAATTGCTGAGAGCGCAGTTTGTCCGTCAAACTCGCAAAATGCGCATGACCGCTGTCAGGGGGTGTTGGCGGCGCGCTAGTACAACTTGGAGTCGGCTAAGTAAGACAGACTGCGTGTATCAACGTCTTCTGACAGCAAAGCGCTGGGTTCGCTAACTGAATCGCTACCACCGCGGCTTTTACGAGCATCAGTTTGCGTTGCCTTTCAGAGTAGTGTGTTGGTGCCCAGAAGATAACTAGGAAAGCTTTTTGGCGTAAACCTGTTGGTTCGCATCGATTAAAGGTGCGAGTATTGAACTCGAAATTGACCGATATTCTCCTTAACCTAGACAGTCAGGTATGTGTTCGCGTACTAACTTCTCCAGACACTCCATTGGTCGGCCAATGTATCCTGCTCCACAGGAGCAGGTGAATGAATAAATACACATCGACGTGGCCTGCACCAGCAGTCGGTTTTTACTCCCCAGTGGTACGAGGGGTAGAGTTTCCGAAGAATACGCGAAAGTTCGCCACCGGGAAAGTACTAATGATAGCTCTCCTTAGATGTCGTCCTACTTATTCGCTCGTTGCGTCTCTGTACATAGCTCATGATTCCATTTCCTACGTAATTGTAATGGCCTGATGATGCCTTACTGAAAACACGTGTTCGCCAACTGACTTTTCAATTGAAAAAATTGTGAGTTTTAATAGTCAATCGGCAGTTACAACCTGCAATACACTAAAATATCGAGAGACCCGGAGACTGGTTAATAATGCCGACAAATAAAAGGGAGACTGGCATTTGTCGCCATTGTTAATTTGCCTCTACTCCTACTAGTCGCCGTGCGGCTGCTGGCGGGGCACAAGAAGTAGCCCCAAGGCAGAGAAGGATGAGTGAGTTCCGTTAAACGATCAGTTAGCATTCCTCAACGAAAACCCTTGAGACTCTTGGCCACCCAGTCAACCGCAACCTATGGAATTAACCAATTCTGATACAGTAAGCTGACTGCCCAAGCAGGATTTTCTAAGAACTCAATCTAGAGTTCTCCAGATGACTACCAGACGCAATTAAGTAAGTAGGGTGTTTTGGTAGATCTGAGTCAGTCATTTTACCCACTTAGGAAAAACTGGCTGACTCAGGGTATGTAAAGGTCTAAATGGTTAATTTCTAGTCTGCAATGCATCGAATGAAAAGACACTGACAAAAGTTTTGGCCAACCAACCTGAAGCCTACAAATCAAAGATAATTCGTTTCGCATCTTCAGACACCCCAATGACTTACATAACCACACGTGAGTACACAAAAACGAATGCATCACACTTCATTCAAAGTTAATTTTTTATTGATTGTGTGACATGAGTTCTCAAACTGTCCTGAGTTATCTGTGTAAGCTATGCAGACTAAAACACGTAAAACAAGCACAATTAATAGATACTGCTAGGTAAAACGAACTTCGGAAAAGAGGGGTTGGGATCCGAATATGCTGCCCAGTTAACTCTGTCCGGCAGGGATATAGTTACTTTTCCTGCGTGCGGGGTTTGGGACAGTGAAAATAAATATTAAAATTCAGTTAAATAAAGCTTCTCCTGCAAAATAGGGAGACTTATTTCCATTAAAATGCAAGAGAGGTATACTTAAAAGTATTAATCAAACGCTTACTTGGCTACTTGGGTAATTATGGGAGCAAAGTTTGTTGGTCCATGAAGTGTAACTGTTTGTAAGGCGTATCGGTACGCCTCCATGACGCCATCAATACCTTGGCAAAAAGGATTCTCGCGGTTACCATTCTAAAAATAAAGCGTTATGCCTGGTCATTCGATAAATCAGATAATATTGAAGCACCGAAGCAAACACCAAACCTTACATTTGCATTTCATCTTTGAAAATTAATTGAGGTAAATAAGTGAATGGGATCGGTCGCTAAAAAACGGATATCTTGTGAGGGGACTAATTATTACGCGCCACTATGAATAACCGGACGTCGGATGAAAGCAAAGATAATTAGGAGAGGGGGAACTGAAAAAGTATGGAGATAAATTGCAGTGAACTGCATTTTTTGCGAAAAATGGTTGTCGATTTGCCTGTATTATAGCCGACTGCATGCAGTGAAGGAAGTTTAGTTTGCATTCGTTCAATATCTCTGTAATGATCAAGAAAAGCTATTGAAGTAGTATTCCAGAGACGAACGCGAAGCAATGTTTTAATGAGGACCGGCATTTCATAGGTCTCCGGTAACGAGGTCAGGTCGCTGAACCAATTTATCGTGTTCTACTATAAAAGATAACTGCCTCGAAGACATAAATGTGGTCTGGGGTGCACGCTTTTATTTGCCTTCGACAAACGGAATTTCAGATTCTATGGAAAACATCGCAGCTATCTTGACGGTGCCCGGAGTATCTTTGACCTAAATAATTCACGACTGTTCTTGCCTGTTTTCAGTATTATAATGAAGAAACCTTTCCATTACCTTTTGGTCATTTTCGCCATTACGGGACATACCGATTACGCCACATTCGTGATAGAGTATTAAGTACGGGTACCGATGTTCTCCATTTAAGAGTAATTATTTTACTCCCTTCAAAGCACTCATTAGGCCCTGAAGACATGCCTACCTTTTTGATCCGAGATAGGAAATATCGAATGCGTACACAATTGAAAGGCCATTCCTTTACAGTCAGTATGCAGGCTAGTAAGCATTAATTTGGTGAATTTACAATTCGAGCCTGCATTTGGTCATATGTTAGCTTCAATTAACTATAAATTTGAGTGTTGCACGTGGTCCACTCTGTTTTTACCCACATCCGGGAGTTGAACGCTCAGGTTCTGAGACCCATTCGTAACGTTGAGCCTTAGAGTTCCATCTAAGGTCCTCACAGGCAGTCGCATAGCGACTCGTAATGGCTACCAACAACGACAATGGAAAGAGGAATGGCCATTTCAGACCTAATAGCTGTCGGCAGCCAGCTCGATGACCAAGAACTCGGAGTTGGAATCCCAGGAACTATCATATACAAAAGCGCAGCCCTATGAACACGCTGACTTAGTTCGTAAGCTGCTGGGATAAAAAGAGAAAATCTATTCAATAACTACGTGGGAGCGAAAGATTTTAAAGTTGTAGACTAAGAAGTATTACTCGTCAAGCCCCTTACGATTTCCAGGTGTTACTGCAAAAATAATTCGGACTTCAAAACATCCAGGAAATTTCTGTGTGAACTTCGTTTCGTATCGGATCGCTCGGATTGATCAGTTTTTTATGTGTCCATTTCAGAGTGCGCATATGGTTTTGGGCAGTCTAATGAGCCATATTCGAAAGCTCGCTTTATGGAAGCACAGTAGACCTTTTTCTGTCTTATTACTGAACTTTCAATTATGTATGGAGCCGAATCTAATGAATCAAATAAGAAATATTTATTTCAAAACGGCTAAACTTCTGACAAAATAGCCTTTTCCATGCGCATTGAAATAAAACTAAATGAAAAGCAAATTAAAGGCGTGGTTTTTAGCCGCTATGCTTTTGCATTGGTTTCCTTAAAAAAACTTTTAGGTTGTTTTGTGTTTTTTAAGCAAGAGATTATGCGACATACGCGCAAAGCAGGATAAAACAGTTATATAGCCATCTATGAAAATAATATATATTGAAACCACAAAATATTAAGTTTTGAAAGTGCTAAAGGCAAGCTAACAACGCAGTTCCACTGTTGTAATAAACCGATGGTTTTGGTATAGATCATATTTTGAGACCTTTGAAAAAGCCGATTTCAATAGTTAGGAGGGGAGTTGAAGCGCAAACCTTTAGCAGTTTGCTCCAGCATGCGCTCGAATTTGTTGGTAGAAAATAATAATTACGCCTATCATGTTTGCCGATGGTTATACAGGTTTTCAGCTTTTAATTGGGTTTTGTGCACATTTACTATCGATATTAATTGATAATTTGGTCATGCGTTTTATGATCTTATCTACTTCATGAATGCACATGGGCAACCTAATTAAGCAGCGAATCCTTCCATTGTCATTCTATGACCATAATTGTGTATAATGCTTATGAATTATCTCTTTAAATTATTCGGAAAGGTTTGCACCTCCATGCGATTGGATGATTATGATGCAGATTTAAATGTTAATATTTAAAACGAAGGAAGGAAACTTCAGAGCATAATAGGCGGTGCAGCAAAGTTGCGTTTAGTGTCACGGTAACTAAAATTTAGAAAAATGTGGCATTCTATTCCAGAGAGAGATGTTGAAAAATTCGAGTCAATTTGTCTGGGAAGGCTTTAAATCTATAAATGCAAATTGCCTCATTAAAACGAAAAGCCATAAGGAAAGTCAGCGAACAACGTGGAATGAAGGAGTCGTTAAAGACCGAAAAAACAGTAAATACTAACCGCTCTTTCAAAGGGTCGTTATTATTACATTATTTAAGGTCGGTCACGCGGCACTTCGTAAATATCCAATGTCTTTGCATCCTTTCTAGTCAGAATTCCCTTAAACTTCGAAGGTTGTTAAAGGAAAACCTTCTTAACCGAGTGACTTGAAATAAAACTGAATTTCAACATTATTGGACGCTAGTGCCTGTAACATACCAACTGATTTATAAATGTTCGATAACCAGCCAAATAGAATTTGATTTTCGGCAGCTGACGTAGGATCTATTGAACTTCAGTAGCATTTATTTATATAAACTTGTAACAGTTGGATCAATACCTGCTTTATATTAATGTACTAGTCAAGCACTGTCAGTTATTTTTTTACGACTTGACAAGAAGTGGTTCATCTTCAGCATTCTTCATGGTTTTTTGTATACTAGCAGTAAACAGTGGTCTCTTGTATGCTGTATAATATGAATTAAGTTTACCAAGATGCTTCTCTAAAAGTAATCAGCTACGGAAGAATAGGTTTCTTAAACTTTGAAATAGTAAGCGATTGCTCCTCAGTAAATATAGGAATCTTAAGCTGGTACTGAAAGAAGGACAGACAGTGTAGCCGTTCTGATACGGGTACCTTTTAGTACTGCTTTGTAAAGCGATCTAGTGCAGTAAATGCCGTCCTACGGATGAAAATGTTAACAAAAAATGGATGTTAAGTACATTTACATTCATGTGTAGGATATCAAAACGTAGAGGAGATGTTAAACAAAATTAACGTCTAGTAGCACTGCAGGCATTAAGTTCGAACCACTATGTTATCCTTCTGAACAGAAAATGTTTTACTAACTGCGTTGTACTATTTCTTCAAACTTCCTATGGTTTGACAGGACAATTATTATCAGGGGAACAGTACAAATTCCTTAATCATTTAAGCTTGTGTCATACCTTTTTAAGTGGTTCGCACGTCCCTTTTGCTTATTGGTCAAGTTTCCGTTAGACGCGCGTCTTCTAGTATGGCTATTGTCTTTCCTGTGCCATTGTTTGAAAATTCTGATACACTTTAATAACCAGAACCTCTTTGGGTTTTCGAGGGTAAACCCACTACTAACAACTTCCGACAATATACTTGCAACAGCAATTTAACCTACCCCATTGTGCAGGGCAAAAACCTCTCGTTCTGTTTGAACGCTGCAGGACGTACTACTCCCAGGTGCAGGGAGGCATGTGCAGTATGAAATGCAATTTAACGATTGGCATGGAAAGGACATACGGCTTGGACAGATGGATACAAAACTCACAAGGGGGAAATTATGCGAAACGAGGTTGTCCGGAGGGATTCGCGCTCCAAAGCCATATGCAGGAAATAAATTGTCACTGTGTGCAGTAGAGGAAAAAGTGAAATTCCTTTTTTTAAGGAACAATATCTTGTCACAACGCAGCAGGAGCGTTTAGGGAAAGCAAACCATTTAAGGTGCATTTGATTTATCTTTGACAGTCACATCTGCATGTTCGACACCAAAAATACTGTGACAGATAAACTGTCCGAATCTGCAGGCAAAAATCAATAACAGCCTATAATTCCCAGAAAATATAACCTAGCTTTTAAGAAATGAGAACAGCAGGTGCGATATGATGCGATGCGATGAATATTCAGATAACATCGTATTGGGAAGGATTAATTATCTAACATGGATGATAAGTGAACTTCTAAATGCCTATTGAATGCCACATGCTGCCTTTGATAGCGGAAAGCAAACGTAAAGTTCCATATTTATGCTATTGAACACTAAACGCCTTCATATAATAGTCGATGCAACTTTATTTCAGTAAAAGTAGTAGTAAGAAACCTTCCATGTGTGTATCAAAAGGGGGTTTAAATATAACTTAAAGCTTTATCTGTCCAAAGTTCACCTGTTATATTATGTATGTTTGTCATTCAATGTGTAACTTAGAGGCAACATTATGTCGGGTTACTTGAAATCAATAGTAAAATAATGCAGAAGCCCGTTCTCTCCATCATCGAGAAAAACGCAACAGAATATTCTAGAAATAAATGAAACAAGGTCCATTATGGACTTTATACTAGTGCAGAGACTACTTGCAACCAGAAAGCCATACAAAATAAGTCAAAAATAAGTTTTGGCATAAATATCTTCAAGTAATCCTCGTTGTGTCCAGTATTTAGCTAGAAATTTTATAAAACTCTTGCCATGGTTTAGTGCGTCTTTTAATTAAATCAAAACGGTACTGGAGGCAGTGAAAAGCGTTTTATGATATTAAAAACCTCCGGTGTGACATACGATATTAAATATAAAGTTATCTTATAAATTGCATCATTTTACCTGTCGTAATCACTTATAATTTCACCAACCGCGTGTAACGCAACGGCGTATTTCGACAGTTGTTCTCTTGTACAATAGTGCAATGTTCCCGGTACCTGCGGACAGCCATTACTTGCAGTGAAATCGATCGCGATGCAACAGCTCAATTCAGTTCTGAAAGAAAAATCAAAATCCAGCTTGTGAAGAGTATTTACAATGGTTAAAGAATAGTTTTAGCACACAAAGAAAGCATCTGGTCAGCGCAGATACCTCGACTCTTTATTCTCTTTGAGCATGTTTGCAAGATATGTTCCATCACGCCATGGGAAGTCTAGAATTGTACGACACTGCTTTACAATAATTAACGGATCCCCTGGAAGAGACAAACAAAAGTCATCTAGCCGAATCGTGGAGGCTGTCGGAGGGCCCAGTGTAAAGATAACTTGTATGGCCGCCTACACAGGACACAGCAAAAGGAATCACTCACAATACATGTGGTTTTACGCTGAATTCAAAGAATTTTTTTAAGGATTAAGATGAGGGTTAGGTTTCAGTTTGAGGTTAAGGTTAGATTTGAGAGTAAGGGTAATGATAAGCTATGGTTTAAGGTTATTATCGTGCCAACTGTGGTATTAAGGTTCAAAATAGGGCTAGAGTTACGATTAAGAAGACGGTTTTGTTTATTTTAGGTTTAGTGCTAGCGTTAAGTCACGGGTGTATTTTATTTTCCTGCAAATTACCGTAAGGCCACCTTTTTCAAGCGGGCGGGGCGTTTCCTATACCCGTGTCATGTTTAGGCGGCCATACAAGGCATCCATACCGGGCATAACCGACTACAGATAGCAGCTTGCTGTAAGGAATGACAATCAAAATACGCTCCTTTATATTTAGCAAGCTCCAATTTTATCCATAAGAGTTGGGCACTAATAGATTTCCTCATACCGATAGCGAAAATTATGTGCATTATTTCCTGAAGCTGTAACAAAAGGAATCGCGGTGCAATCAGGCAAGTTCAACGACCTCTTTATGACTGCCTGCGATTTCCTATTTTTGCTGCGACGTCAAATAAACGATAGGAAGCGAAAAAATTGTTCGTTGTACTTTTAAAAGTGGATTGAGACTTTTAGACGGACAGTTGACATATTCCGTGCCCTAAGTAATTACGTTAATTCCTGTGACCCACCATAAAAAAAGCACTTCAAGCATCCAACAAGCATGTGATGTCATGCAGAGGGGGATTGTGAAGGTCCTTGTTTCGTGCTACACGTTTTGCTCATTTCCTACTCCCAGGACAATATATTTCTCTACGTAGCTGTTGTTTTGTGTTAAGTTTACAGGATGCAATAAGTGGATACTTGTCAGCTAGTCACGAGAAATATTCTTATTGTCGAGCGTACGGCGTCTGAACACTGTGCCTGTTGCTGCTATCCATCGTCAGCGAAAACGAAAATAATCCTTCAATCCCTATACAGACTGAAAATGCGACCGATTTCGCAATTAAGGGATAACTTAAATATTGATTAGTTACGGCATCTGGAGCTCAGCCAAGCGTGGCTCAGTGGTTCAGGCGAAATACATTTTTACGTATCAAAAACTAAAAAAATTTGTAATTAGTGAAATAAAATATTTTGATTGTTCAATAAGCACTAGTTGTACAATAAACCTAGACAGAATAGAAATTCTTGAACCTTTAAAAGAAAGAGCTAACAAAAATAAAGTTGCAGTTCCTCGTATTCGTATTCACTTCCCGCATAAAAACTCTAATTCACCAAAATGTATCACTAGTGCTTCGGATTTGCTGCAAAATCCGTTTATTATCTTGATCATATCGAAACCTATCTTCACCAAAAGGACTTGATTTTCAGTTTCAAAAAGAGCTCCTTGTTACAAGAAGTCTAGTAAAAAAGATAATATTAGAAGGATAATTTACAGTAAAAGCGCCGTCTTGAAAATAAACGAGACCTAGACTGAAAATACGACCTCAACTATTAACCCATGTTTGTCCAGGCTCAGGAAGGATCCAATGCTAGACGCACATAAATACCCTTTCCGAAAACCAAACGATTTTTAAAATAACCTCTCCTATAGATAAACACTAAAAAAAACCGAATCCATAAGAGCCACATAATACTTACGATATTACCGCAAGTAATTCTTGATTCCAGTGTTTTGCTGGTGCAGCTTATCGATGTCAGTGCTGAAAGCTTCGGCTCAACGAATAAGATAGTGTTTTTGCCATAGCAACAGCATTATTATGTAAGGCTAAATACTATGATTGACCGCTGGGTGGACTTAAATTACCAAAAGGTTACGTTAGGTTACGTTTCCTAAGGAGGAGACAAACACCGTGATGTCCATAAAATTGAGAGACTTCGCTTTCATCACACTATACAAGCAATTTTGTTATAATTCTGCTAAAAAACACAACATCTGCCATCAATCATCTAAAAAATGCAGAAACTAAAAGAATAAACATCGAGTAAATATCGTGCCCATTAACGTTACAGTGTACATGGAAATTTTTAATCCAACAAGAAACGTATATCAACCAAAAAAAGATTACATTCGTTCGGCTTCTTAGATAACAAGAGGAGTTTATCAGTGCCCAATTAATCCGAACTCTGCCCAATGGAGCAAAGTTTTATGTATAGATATAACTGATGCAGGCCTCAATATTTCTCTTTACTTCGCAAACGTTATAAAAACTCACAGGACGGTCGATTACGCAATGAACGGAAAAAATATCAATTATGCTGTCATGCGAAATTCATAATATGGACTCCATGTAAAAATAAGCAGCATAAATATATCTGATAAAAGGTCTTATCGGTGGAAAATGACCAGTCAACTCTAACGCATAGGACCACATAGGCATTTTATGCATCTGAAAGTTGCATGTTGCAAACCTAGTTATTTGTATCAAAGCTGATACTTGGGAGTATTCCATATTGCATCATTTTCAGATCAAATAGTAAAGAAAACTGATGTCACCTAACCTGGTTGATTAGGTACTGCTATGCCAGACATTTACCACCAGTTGGTAGTGCGTAAACAAAAGTTATAAAAAACTGTTAGTACATAACAGTTTAAGCCAAATCCACTCGAAAGTGCGTTTAATTCATAAGAAAAGGTTTATTTCGCGCGACATATAAAAATACTATTCACGGTATATATTAAAATAACAAAAAAGGTAAGATCTACCTTTCTGTTTTATACGAACTCTTGGCGGCTTTACAGAAACGAATTTCCCATTAATCGACTGACAGGCGAAAAAGTTTGACCCACCCCCCGCACGTACCTATAAGCTTTTATTTCAGCCTTGAAGTTATATTGACCAGCTGAATAAGAGCATTCTGGAGACAGTTAATCTGCGCCTTCCAGACCGGCCTTGAGCGGTAGATAAAAGACCTTTTAGAATTGCCTTTTTAATAATATTATGCGCCCAAGCATTCAAGTGGACGGCGAGTAAGCTCGTAGGGAGCATACGGACAATGGGGTGTGAGATCATCCACAGTAAAACGCAAGAAGGATGCCGGAGAGATGAGGCATTCATCTGCATAATTCAGTGACCTACGTCCAAATGGGTTTTGCAAGAGCTGCAACCAACTCGACTGCAAAAATATCAGCAAGAGTTGCAGAGTGCATATGCACCAAGGACTGCATACAGCAAACTGAAAAGCTTCCTTCCTGTGCTTTACCGTTTAATCCGAAAATATTGAAGCTGGAAGGCAAACTTCTAAAAGGTTGCAGTCTATCTGTTGACTTAAATGGATAGGAGACGGTGGGTAAAGTGGTCATTCCCTCAAAAAGCCTTTTTTTATCTCGTCAAACCAGCCTGTGTTTGCGTTTTTCAATCAAACCTCTTAGGGTTTTTATAAAATTGCTTGAACTGCGGTTATCCAGGCCAAAATGATTGATGAGCAATATTTGCCAGAAACAGGATGCTACTATATTAAGAAAAATTGGATGCCAAATAATGCGTAAAAAGTACGAGATTATCCATGAGCATTCACAGTATTCTGATAGCCGCAAACCGACCGTCTTCATGCATGTTAGTGGTCTATTTCATATGAATACTAACAGATCAGGCAATAAATACTTTCGAGAAGGCAAAATGAAGAAATGACGATTTTAGTAACAGTACAGACTTACGGAAAAGGATATATTTTGAAGGTGAAAATCCGAACAGTAATAAAGGAGCCATGTGTCAACTCTAGTAGCAGTTCATGACGATTGTCTACATCTCTTAATGTATATTCCAATTATTCGGTTTATAGCTTTCTTAAGAAACTCTGGGTGATTATGTTTAAATTGTTTTCAAACCCGACTTTACAACGACGGAGGCAGTATGGTAACCCGAATTATGAAATCCTTCTCAGGATGTGTCATGGAGGGAAGTCCAAATCCACAAGCTCAGATGTGGTCAAAACCGAACGTACATTCATATCTAGGCACGAGTAGTTCAAAGGGCGCAAATTTGCTGTGAGGCAGTCCTAACGTCACGAACGACGTCTAACGTGCACCTCGCAGCAGCCCAGCGATGGTGACTTGTTCTGGGCTAGGTTAACAGTGAAAGAAAACGTGCAGCCCTTACAACGCACTCTCTCTCCTCCCTTTCTTGCCTAAGCACAGGGTAAAAACAGGATCAGAACGACCAGAGACGGGATCGAGCGCAATGACTGATAAAGTTAACCAGCTCGACTTTGCGTGCCACACAAACACACACCTAGTCGATGCCCAATGGAGCAGGTTTTTACACATATATGTGTGAGGGGCATCTCGGATCCCAACAGAGAGTGAGTGCCCCAATTTGAGGCCAATTTGAGATAAAGCTACTGTGACCTAAAGCTCCGTGCTTGAGGACCGCCATTGTTGTTATTTCTTGAATAACATATCAGAGGCCGATGCATGATGGCAAGAAAAAAATGAGAGTCATGGAAGGAAATTGTCCACATACACAACCTCACCATCAGCAGTGTATTGGGTCATGCATCAAAAACCTTACTTCTGCCATTCCACAAAAATGCTGTTTTTTAAATGAGTCAATCCTTTTGTAATGTCCGGGTTGCTATTTATTTATGTTTGAGAGTAATGAGGTAATGTGTAGAAAAAACGGAAACATGGCGTCATCACCTTATTGGTTTCAGACCCGGAAGTAAGAGAAGATTAATTATTATAATAAAATTGCTTATATGGCTAATGACAGTTTAAATATCGTCACCGGTGATGGCCCAGCTTGTACTTCGCAACATGGTACGCGCAAAGATGGTGGTCTGTATGTGAATACGTTTGTGCTCACAGTAGATATGCGCTGCATATACCGTTTGCCCTCCTGGGTCCAGTAAAGATAAATATTCCCGAAAACCGGATGCAGGATCGGACGCAGTGAATGAAAATATTAAATGTCATATCTACACGTTACACGCACCTGGTCCTCGCGCGATGGACCACGATTTCATGCGATTTCATGCAGATGGGCAGCTAAGAGCTCAACTAAGTCAGACTGCCATAGAGGCCATTTTAAGAAGAGCCATCGCAACTGAAACTGCCCTTCTGGGAAAGGGAACAAGTTGGTATGTTTTTTTAGTAGCCTGTCCAGCCGCAGATCATAGCTCAGAGTGGCAAATATTTTAAACTGAGAGCTGTGAAAATATGCTCCCCAGACTCGACCTCATTCAAACTTTGCTCATCCAGGCACCAGTCCGCTCTCCAAACCGATAAACTACCTGATGATTACGCAGGTGTAGTGGCTAACAGAAATAAACAGCCCGCCTGCGCGTGCCACACGCTCTTGCTCGGCGTACAATGGAGTGTTTTCACACAAACACGAATGATTGGCGTCTCGGATCCCAACAGACGCCAGCTTCAGAAGTAGTCATTGTGGTCTGACTCTCCAAGCTCGAGGACCCAGTAGCCTCCCCAGTTGGAAGCCTTCCAAGTCAGTGCGGTTAGCTTTCCGTGACAGTTTAATTGGAATAAGATTAATCATAGTAAACCATTTGCGCTACGGGCAATGGGGATGCAGTCCTCGGAATCGACCTCACTCTCTTTCTCTTCCCTCTCCCCTGCACTGATCCGCTGTCTGAACCGGTCACCATCTGATGTTGGGATTGGGTGCGACCGGCTGGCACGACGTAAGACTGCGCCTAGGAATGCCAGCCAACCTCTGTGTGAGGCATATTTTGTGGATGCGCTGCCCGAATAGTCCATGTCATGCCCCCGTGTTAGTCCGGTGTATCTACCGCGTGAATCGTTATAGGGGGCAAACAAGCAGACATAAATGAAGGACTCACTGATGTAATGCACAGATGAAGGTGAGCAGTGCAGAAATGAAAGCAAAAGCCTTGATGCCTTAGTCAGTAAAAGGTTAGAATAATATAGAATTTGAGAGATTTCAAGCACAAATGTTTTTGCAAAAAGCTTAATCTTCACAGACGCAGTCAATATTGACGTTTAGGTATAAAGCAGATAATGGAGGATATGAAGTATTTTAGTCAAAACTTGGCCGAACAAATAAAATGTGGTAAACCTACTGACGGAGCTTTTATTCCACCAGCCGACTCCCCCATAGGATGGAAGCCATGTGCTAGCAAATATTAATCTATCAGGACGTTGGCAGGCTCTATGTAACACACCGATTGTATTATATATGTCAATGTATTTCTTACTAAAGGCAGGTTTCCAACGTCACCAATTATTTGTGTAAGGTTAATTGCGTAAGCGAGGAGATTTCAAATCCAATTTCAATTTAGAAACTGCCCCTTTCTACCTATTTTAAAAAAACGTATTCATGAACACATTAGAGTAGGCGAAAGGTAGCGAAATTAAATCCAATATTATAAGTTTAAACTGTGTATTTTTCAACACGGCCAGTTGCATTTGTAGGCGACCATAAGCGACTAAAAATAAAATGCGAAGTCGGCAGAATAAATATCTGCCATTGCAAAAAGTTAAGTAAACGGTATACAAACTCTTTTTGGCTGCTGAGTTTTTCGAAGGACCCACGTACAAGAAAATAGCATGAAAAGTACAGTTATTACCCAAGTAAATGCAAAAAGTTATAATTTTTGCGCATTGGTATACATTATTTCAAATTGCAGGCTTTCTGAGCGGTTTCGAACAAACCTTTCGAAAATACGTTTTCGCAAAATAATAGAACGGTTCTTGAACCACCCGAATTGGTTTTTTAACAGGCAATCACTTTTAATACGGACTCATTCCACCTCTTGGTATGAACCGATTTTGAGCCAAAAACGCCCATAATCCAGTATTGGGCAAACGCTTAGATCGTGACATGCGTTATCGTGACCTGCTGCTTATATATATATATATATATATATATATATATATATATATATATATATATGGAATAAAACCGACAAAGACAAGGGAGACCGTAATGGCCATTTCTGGCTTATTAGCCGTCATCAGCCAGTAAACCCAATTCCAAGTGTGGCACACATGTGATTCGAACCCGCGACCTTTGGTATTTGAGTCGAACGCTCTGCCATTGAACCACGGACCCGTTGTTTTGTCCGTTGCAATCGGGATTATGATGATCGTTTGCGGCCCACCGATCTGCTTAGGAACATGTATGTTCCCTTGTGCCCTGGAGCTCACTTAAGGCCCTCGCAGGCTGTCGCATAGCGACGTGTAGCATATGATGGAATGGAACCGACAAAGACAAGGGAGACCGGAATGGCCATTTCTGGCTTATTAGCTGTCATCAGCCAGTCATACCCAATCCCAAGTGTGGCACACCTAGATTCGAACCCGCGACCTTTGGTATTTGAGTCGAACGCTCTACCATTGAGTCACGGGCTCGTTGTTTTGTCGGTTGTGATCGGCAATATGATGATAGTGTTGGGCTCACCGATCTGCTTAAGGAACATGTATGTTCCGTTGTGCCCAAGTCCAAGGAAAACATAGTGCAGGTCTCGTGTCAAAGCTCATGAAAGTTTTCTATAAAGATAAACATATATATATATATCGCATTCATCATCTCCCGAAGAAAAAGAAGAAGAAGTAGAAGGAGGAGGAGAAGACGAAGAAGGAGGAGGAGGAGAAGAAGAAAAAGAAGAAGAAGAAGACGAAGAAGGAGAAGATGAAGATGAAGAAGAAGAAGAAGAAGAAGAAGAAGAAGAAGAAGGGACCACTTCGTGGACATAATTATATTCCTAACGATGTATCGAATGTCTTCTTGCTTCTATCATAAGAGTATTGCGGTTGCTGTTCCTGGTTTTCCTCAGTTAGTCAGTTTTAGCTCGTATTTTAGCTCTGCTGGACGCGCGAACTTTAACCTGCCCGTCCGCTCCTGAATGCCTAAGACCTCCCCGAGGGCGAGTGACCTTTGTCTCCTTTGGGTCCGGCATAGTTGTAGGCAAGTCAGCGAACCTGTTGGGCTCTCAAACGTCACTCGACTGACAGCTCAGTCGTGCTGATCAGGTGAGTTGTTTTCCGCTTAGCGGGCGCATCCCTGAGACAGTGATCGATGTTGGTCGTGTGATGTCCGGCCACCACCTCTCTTTTCCATGAGCGTCGGCTTTCGGTTTCACGTGCTTTTTCGCCCTATCGGCTCTTACTGAACTGAACCGCGTCTTGTACAAAGCGCCTGGTAGGCGGGATGCAGGTGTATAGCTCAGTTAAGTGTGGCAGTCGAGGACCAACTCTTCAGCACCAGTCTGGCCACCTTCTCATTGACTCGGCTAATCGCCCTCGTTTTTCAAAGGCGAAATCGTGGTTCAGCTGTTGTGCGTGACCATAAACCAAAAACAACTTGTTCTTGTGATTGATTGCAAGTTGGTGTTCATGCAACCTTGTGCCCTGGCACTTGCCCGTTTCACCAACATACCTTGCATCTCAATCTTGGCATGCTATGCTGTAGACTACTGCTGATTGTTCTGTTACTGGTGGCTGGTCTTTGGGCTTCATGAATTGCTGTCTGATAGTGCATTCTGGTTTATGAGCCACGCCAATCCCAAAAGGTTTTAGGATTCTTGCCGTTGCCTCTGAAACGATTTCGCTTTTGAGAACACGAGAGTGATTGGCCAAGCCAATGAGAAGATGGCCAGACTGGTGCTCGAGAGTTGGTCTTCAACTGGCACACTGAACCGAGCTATAGACTTACATCCCGCCTACCAGGCGCTTCGTTCAAGGCTCGGGTCAGTTCGGCCAGGGCCTATAAAGCAAATGAGCACGCGGAACCGAGAGCCCACGCTCACGGAAAAGCGGGGTAGCGGCCGAAGGTCACATGACCAAAGTTAAACACTGCCTCACCAATGCACCCGCTAAACGGTAAACAACTCACGAGAGCAGCAACGACTGATCCGTCCGCTGATTAACGTAGAGGAGACCAACAGGCACGCTGCCTTGCCTAAACCTACGATGGCTCCATAAGGGGACGGCAGTCACACGAGCCCGCCGGCGTTCAACCTCGGGGAGGTCTAAGGAAGTAATCTGCGAACGGGCAGGTCAAAGTTCACGCGTCCACCATGGATTTAATACGAGGTACGCGGAAAGACTGACTTACTCAAGACCAACAGGAGCAGCAAGCACTATATATATATAATGTGCTCTGTAATATCTATAATGTGAGGCTAAACAGTAATTATAAGAGAACTTTCTCGGGCTTCACTTACCCTCCTTGAACGTAATCGATGAAACTGTAAAGCTTTTCCAGACTGATGGTGTTAACCTGGAGCTAAAAGAAAAATATTTTTTACAAGCGTGCACATACAGAATTCTTCTTGAATTTTGGAATGTTAAATTAAGCTTGCACTAATACATGTAAATATTTTAAAAACCTTTTCTACATCCCTTAGAATCTATTGGAGACTGCCTGCAAGTACTACTTGCTACAAAAATTAACGATCTCTGGGAGATAATCCATGTGATTCTTGGTTTTCACGATTGACCATGAAATCTAGAGAAACCGGTTGACCTGGATAATGCGAAAAAATAAGTTTCAGGTGAAAAATATTCCTGCTGCGGGTTATTTTCAGCAGAAATGGGAATGCACTTTACACTGGCAGCTATCGCAATTAAAATAAAAATTCAGGTATCTGTCTTTTCAGTGTGTCTTGGAGTTTCAGAAATGTAAATAGTTGGAGCTTTACGGTTAAGTGGCAATGGACCTGTCTGCAGTCAATAATGACATGTTTCTATCGTGCTCGGACCGATAAAATTGAATAAACACAAAAGAATATCACATATTTGAAGATTATTAAAGCGTATTTACGACTCCAGAATTAACGTAGGCCTTTTTCCGCCTGGCTTTCTTTGGATGAATAAGCTGAAAGTAGAAGAAGGCAAAGATGGAAGTTAAAGCATTGGATGGAGAAGTGCTATATTCTGAAAATAGTTATATTTTTCCAGGTTGCCCAACGCTCTTAATTGACAGTTTTTTTAATTTTCCCAAAAATTAATGTTTATGTGAATTACTATTCACAGAAAAAGACTTCTCGAAACGTACAAGAAATTTCGAACTAATGCTCTTGTCACCTGTCAGCCTTATCAGAGTATTCGTATGCAGGAAACTGAATTGCGGACACTGAAGAACCCGCTGATGCATACGACTCAACAAAATCTGTGGAATGGTTAGCTTGGCTTGAGTTCTTATCAGTTTGAGGAATATGACACACCTTCCTTACCTCATTTTTTCTCAAAAATGATTCATTATGACTGTAATTCTTAAAAGGTTATTGCGTGTGATTGTCGAGAAATGGAAACCAAACAGTAAACCATGGTCAGCCATTCTCGGGTAAGACACTGAAACGCCAGCAGAAGTTAGTGTAGCCTTCTGTTATGGGATTATTTATCTATAAAGTGGATTGGTTTTGCGATATAAAAAGAAGACGTGCAAAATAGTTCTATGACGTTGTCGGGCAGCGGATTTGAGAATAAAAGAAGGAATAACCACTAAAAAGCAAGAAATATTTTCCTCGGCAAAGTTGTTTAGCGGTGCTACCCAGTTCCGATGGTTCCATTTACTTGAGACTCCTCTTGCCCAGTTTGTCAAGGAGAAACCATAGCAGCGGTCAGCTTGATTGTTCTGCTAAACTCCTTCCCAACGCTCTCGGCAATTTTGCGATTCAAGACAATAATTCGCATGGCGTGCAAAGGATTTTTTCGACGCAAAGGAGTGTTTCTGTCTGCATATGTTTCTTATGGCTGTACAGTTAATCAACAGTTATATTGGTAAATGCTTAAGTGATTGAGTCATGTAGTGAGAAGAAACGATCAAAATGTTGGCGATTGGGGAAATGGCTACTTTATCATGACAACGTATCTGCCCACACGGGATTCGGATTCAACGAGCATTTGGCGAAAAA
The DNA here is from genome assembly GCA_017591395.1 of Schistocephalus solidus. Lineage (NCBI taxonomy): Eukaryota > Metazoa > Platyhelminthes > Cestoda > Diphyllobothriidea > Diphyllobothriidae > Schistocephalus > Schistocephalus solidus. Next base: position 143,723 of record WEDG01000449.1, on the reverse strand, counting down.
TGGCATGAAAACGTTTTCTAAACGCCAATTACTTCGCCAGCCCTAGCCCCTTCAATTTCCTTTTCTTCCCAAAAATTCAAAAACCTAAACGAAAACTGTTTTCAGAAGAACGAAGAGCTTTAGAAAAAAATAGCCGAAAGCACTTAACAGCATAAGCACAAAAGAGCCTAAAAATGCTGCAAACGGAGAAAACACTGTTAGAAAAGAGTGTATTTTATCCAGTGGACAGTATTTCAAGGATAAATAATGTTTTAAAGATTAATTAATTAATTTAAATTAATAGATGATATAAAACAATTTCCATTTTTGGCACCCATTTGTAATTTTAAATTAGGAACGCGATCAGATCACTATGTTTTGCATACTGTGTTCTGTCCTATTCTTAGCTTTCGAATTTCTATGACAGCACTTCCTACTGGACAAAGAAACATCTATTCTTTCATTAAAACATATTATGTATAGATCGAATAAAATATATTGGTGCATATTCTGATGGAGTTATGTATCCAACAGTTTTATGCTTTCCTATATTGCTCTATTAACTGTGATGCTAATTTGCGAATGTTATTCTAAACAAGCTCGTATGTGCAACCTTCTGGGTAATCAGAGTACAAAATATGAATACAGTTGATGCGAAAGCCAACAAAAGGCCAAAAGATGTGGTTTATTTCAATAAGTAGGCACAATATGACTTTCATTTATACGTAGTGCAGCATTATACGACAGAGGTGAGGGAAAACTACGCAGAAGTATTTCGCCTTGTAGGAAGAATGTCACCAAAAGCCCATCAAATTTTAAATATCCAAATACTGTCTAGAAGATAATAGGACAAGAATGATTTTCATGGTCCCCTAAACTGAACACAGGAACAGGATCCACCCATAACACTGGTCTCTTTGTGCCAAAATCAAGGGAAAATAGGGTTAGGGTTATGGTTACGGATAGGGATAAGGTTAAGTTTAGGTTTGGCGTTAAGGTTAGGATAAATATTAACTCGAGGTTTAGTATAAGGGGTAGAATAAGGCTTTAGGTTATAACCAAGGCTTGGGATTATTTTGTGGCAGAGGAAACAGGAATATCTATCCGTCCTGGGCTTATGTGCAGGGCGAACTTTATTACTTGAGCAGTGTGATCTTATGCTTAGGGTGTCATGCAATTAATCCTTAATGTTATCAGCCTTGGGTGAGTAAGATGGCCTTTAAAAACCCATATTTTCTATCGTGTTAACCTTGAGAAGAAGTAGACGTAAGCACTAGAACAAGACCTTGATTCATCGACGTTTTAGATTCATACTCGAACATAAAATCAGTGGCAGCAGCAGGTATCGGTACTCCATATACAAAGATTTGCAGTATCCATAGGAAACAGTCACTATGCTACCGCATACCCACGACCAGCCCTCAGTCTAGTTATAAGTGTAGAGATCGGTGCTGTGACTTGCAACGTTCCAAAGTAATTAGCTCCTCGAGGAGCGCTCTGGCGAGCATAATCGGCAAACCAGACGGACGAGCAAGCATGATGCCAAACTTTAACAGGAGGGATTAATTTTCAGCGATTAACGACTCAAAGACCAGCCAGCATACCACCAATGTGCAGCCATTCTTGATGAAAGTGTAAGTCACAGATATGCGGTAGCGTAGCAATTTCTCGTGCATGAGTTAAACGTAGCTGATCATCGGCTCGAGCAGGAATTCAAAACGTAGCGCGAATAAATTTATTGATTCAGCGATCGCGTCGGTTTCTTCTGAACTGTTTTGCGGGACTCGCAGTTTGGCTTGCATTGACAATTTATTTGCAATAACTTCATTAGTTACAAGTCCTGACTAGAATTGGTTATTGAAATCCAGGCGCTGCTAAAAACCTTATGCATGGCCGCCGTAGTTTTGTCAAACGCAGATCTTTTATACTGAAAATAAAGCAAACTCGAGGTGAAAATGGCATTAAAAATGGCGGGATTAAATTTAAGGCGTTTGGTGTTGGCCGTGTCCCCTGACTGAGATAGCTGTTAAGGCTTAATAAGTTCATTTGAAAATATTTCTCCCCATGCAAGAACAATCATCGACAGTAGATCGCAGAATGATACGGAAGTAGCTGGTGAGATCAATTAAATCATATCACCAGGCTCAGGGTCACATATCGGCCGGCAGATATGGCATAATGCTGTAAAATGTAAATCCTTTAGTACAAATCGGCAAACGATAGGAAATGTGCTTGAGTGGACATATCACAGCAGTAGAAGGTGCTGCAACGTCTGACCGTAATTTGGACTTAAGATCTGCCAAATACTTGGCTGAGAATATGGCGCACGACGCAATGGCCGACGTGGCCTTCATAAAATATCAGGCTAGTTCACTCCAGGTGTATCTGGACATACTGAGGCACCTCAAATGAAGCAACGACGGAAAAAAAGCATGTAGGATATAGACGTTTCGAAGCAAACTCTAGACGTGGACAAAATAGTAAAATTAAGTACTTGGGGAAATGCGCATGAAGACTGCACTTTGGAAAAAAATAAAGATTAGAAGTCTATCCTTTTTACACCAACAATGGCCACTGGATTAGCTTCAATTTGCGGAAGGTGAGAACGGTTTGCATTTTCTGAATGTATCTCAGTTTAGGGGCATGAGTCCTTGGTTCAGCCGGAAAAGCTCAGTCGTAAATAAACCTCCAGTTGAAAATGTTAGCCACCTAGTTCGATATTTTGCTTTGACGTTCGAGTAATGTCAATTACCGATTTTTCACGACAGTGTTATTGTCAGCTGTGAATGAACTTGCCTGTAGCTCCAACGCCGAGATGAACACTTGAGTTCCCCACTAGATTCTGAATAGATCAGTGAACATCAAAGCAACATAAGTGAAGTCAGATTATTTTCTCTCGTTAGCAGTTAGCATGCTCAAAATCAACAGCGTTCGATGGTATAACATTAAAATAGGATTTCATCCTAGTTTTTAACGTAGACCTGTTCTAGTTTGCGTGTTCTAGTTTTTGAAACAATATTCAGGCTAAATAACCACCGTTTTTCTCAAAAGCTTAAATGATTCCATTCTTTTCTGAAGTGTGTATGCTCAACTTTGTAGATTTTCCCTTGTGGATAACACAGCAAATTTGAAACTTCATAGAGTAACGAGGTTCGCATTTTCCGCAAATTGTGCCTAGTCTATTTGCTATCCAAGTCCATACAGGCAGTACCCTTAGCTACCTCTTCAATAAAAATTATCACCTAACACAGAGGGAGCCAATATTTTGATGTGAATCAATTTCTAAGCATTTCTTTTGGAAGTTTGAACAAAACAGTGATGCATATGGCTACATAGATTTGCAGGTTGATTATCACATTTGTTGGTCCAATGCACGGAAACTGTAAGTTAATCGAGAAATCCAGGCCACATCTGTGAAGAGCAAGAGATTAAATGCAGGCGGCAAGCCCGTATAACAAAGTCTAAATGTCAGGCTTTTTACTTTAAGACATCAAAAGACCGTGTGTAGTTCAAAATTCGGAAACAAAGTATTCAACTTTGGTAATCGTTTTACGCTATCCTCCTTTCATTGTTTTTTGGTTTTCAGTGACACATTTATAAGATGCAAGGAATTTCCACACCGCACGCGTCTGAACGGTAGCCGTGCGAATATTTGAGAAGGCAGTTTACGCATTTAGTATTTTTTAATTTGTCGCCGTCATTACGTTGACGTAAGCTCTGGCAGGAACGCCATAGGTAGGCGGTGAGCTAGAGGGAAAGGTGGGCAGTGTTCATTCACGGGAAGGGATAATGGAAGAGTAACAGTGACGATACTAGTTGCCATGAGACTAAAGGGGAGAGTAGGCAGCAGTCGATACTGATATGTTAGCAAGGATGAGCGTAGAGAGCTGTACATTAATTAAATGATCTAAGGTGGATTAATAAAATCCTTCTTAGACTGTCTTGCTAAATTTTAAACGAAACTTTCTCCCAGACGTGACCAGAAGATATTTTCTTCTGAACTATGCACTGTTTATGTTTATATAGGGCACATCTACTAGACACAAAATAAACGCCGAAAATTCAATATACGAGTACGATGATAGAAAACGCTACATGTGTGGAGATTTTAGAAGGGTGTGTGAGCAAACTGGAAACTATTTCATCGTTCCCGGAACGAAAGTTTTCATGCAGTTTTCAGCTACTTCAAATGGCTTTATTCAAGTAGAAGTTTTGTTATAATTTTGTGCATTTGTTTTACTGCGTATCAGTTCGTGCGTAAAATATTAAAGCATAACAAGTAACTAAAAGTTACTTTGCAAACTGAAATCTTATAAATTCTATCTAAAATCTCGAAGGAATTCGCAAGTTGTAAAATCGGGTTTACAGATTCCTTTCTTGGGCTAAGGATTTATATCATTTTTAAATTATACAGTTCATAAATGCACATCGAACAGAATCAGATTTGATAATCTGAGGAAAAATATTCTAAGTTTTAAATGCTCAGCTGGCGAAGAAAGAAATTTTCTGACGGTAAGTTCTAATAAACAGAGTGATCTTCCTAGATAACTAGAGAAAGATAACTTAAGAGAACGAGAGAGGACTAAAATGAAGGCTACTCCAAGAATAATGCTTTGCAATACGGCATCTTTACCGTCGGTGGAGGGGACCTTTATAAATGAAGTAACAGTGTGTGTACAGGCGTATAAATATTCCAAAGTTCTTAATTGATAATTTAATTCAAGTAACTTGATATAAATTCAATTAAATATTTTTTGGTTCCATTTGTGGTGTACTTGAGTTCATTACCTCTTTTATTATAAGAATTATGCAAATATTTCAGTCCCAGGCTGTACTAAGTGGCCGCAGCGACTACCAAAAAATGCCTTAGAAGAGGATAGGTTTGACTCAATCTCAATAAGAAAATATTTTCATTCATCTCTTGTTCGTGCAAGATCTCCGATTACAGAAGTCGATAATATGATAAGCCGATAGAGAAGATGTAGCTGCGATCACTTAAAAAAAGCTGTTTGATCGCCTAATCTGCAACGATCACTGGCAATGGGGTTTAAGTCCAAATTTAAATCGTTAAGCAAGTAATATTTCTTGTTCTAGGGCACGCAAACTGTTTCACCTCAGCTGCTTCCTGGGCAAGTGAATGTTTAAACATTAAGCCCTCAGCAATCAGAGCACAACATCTGGCCATATAATACCGCTTGAAATTTACGAATACTCTAGAGACCTAGAGCTAATTCTCTGGTAGCGGTAGATTATGTACAGCAAAACCCCCAGGCTGGTATTTTGCTTTATGCTCGACGACGGAAAAGCGTGCAATTCGCGAATGTTTCACGTCAGAAAAAGTATCCGTTTTACACCGATGTCAGAGCAACAGGGCTACACCGAAGTCTGTACGAGTGAAACCGGCAATGAAGTCATCCTAGGGCTTTCAAGCCACTATCCGCTACGTCTATCAAATTCTTGAAGCCTTTTTAACAGGTGCGCACTTCCAACTTCTTAAATTTAAAAAGATAAAAGAACAACAAACACAGTCTTTGAAGGACCATATACACATGCTCCGCCTGTAAAACCCCTATTACCACCGGTCCCGTATTACCTGAGCCTGGGGTTCCTGGCTTTCTTGGTGTTGTGTAAACCCTACGTGAACCAACAGTCCTATGCCTCCCTACGGATGACGTTTTCGCATTTGAACTATTCAACCTATTTCCTTTGAATGTTGCTAGTAAAATTATCATTGGCAAAATTTTAAGCGGACTGGATTTATTCGTTTTATGCCTCCTGCACACTAAAACTACATGCAAATATTTTCAACTGAATTACCGTTCATGCATGGGTTATTGTTAAAATAGTGATTTTAAGGGCTTCTGTCATGTGTTATAAATTATATTGATTAATAGTGATATACTGCTTAAATTTCCGAAGAACCGAACGTTTATTAAAATTACTTACAGGAAAACTTACGCCCAAATTAATACCTTCCATACTCGGGTAGTTTGCAAACCGAAAATGTTGCTTTCAAGCAGGTGATCGTACAACAGGAAAAAAGTAATTTAAATTATCAGCTGTAAAGAAAACACGAGCATCCTAAGCAGCATTCACCGTTAATCCCGCTTCATCTTTTAGGTGACATACTCAGAAGATGAAAACTTATGCCTGGTCAACAAAGCATGGAAATAAGCGCGAAGCTTGAACAGACAATACTATATGAGTTGCCCTCGGAGATTATAAGTTTGCGCAAAATCGTTGTCAGCCCTTCTATCACTTTTGCTGGCACCTCGAAGAAACAGACTGCTGTGGCATTTATTTTGATCAGTCCTCAAATGCTGTTTAATTTCCTGGCTTATCCTGGGTTATGCTGACCGTCCAATGGAAACCAAGGCTGTTCAGGACCCTTGCAATTTTTGACATACAAATGCTTTAATCTGAGAAATTACCCAAAAAACGATAATTATTTTCTTTTGGCAAGTGCATTGGCAGTTCTGTCGTCAAACGCTAAAGATGTTTGCTATACCCTCTTCCTGCTTATTTGGTCAACATTCATGAGGCACTTTCGTAGCACACAGAGTGGTTTTTGTGCCCAAACGCACTCCCACAGCTCTTGGTGATTTCGTAATGACAAGCTTTAAGGAACATTGCGTCTATTTAGTTTGTTCGTTTCAACGCAGAAGGATTCTCTCCCATTGTATTCCTTCCTTAGTTCTGCACAATAAACCAGAATTAGCATCTGCTTGGTTAATGCGTGAGTCAATGAGCAAAAGACGACCTGAGTGGCTGCTTTATCATGACAACACACCCGCCTACACAACATTACAAATCAACCAACATTTTGCGAAAAACGGCATGAAAACATTTTCTTAACATCCCCTCCTCTTACTCGCCAAACCTAGCCACCCACACCTGAGCCTGCTTCTTATTCCCACGAATGAAATAAAACTTAAAGGGAAAGCGTTTTCAGATCGCAGAACAGGTTAAGAAAAAAATCGCTGGAGGCATTTAACTATATTAGCTAAGAAGGGTATAAAAATTTTGCGAACGGAGGAAAATGTGATAGAACAAGTGTATTTTATTCAACGGACAGCATTTTAAAGCGGAATAATGTTTTTTTCAGATTCAAGCTTTAAATTAAAAAATTAAATAAATAATTTTAATTTTTGGTTACCCACTCAAACTTCGAAATTATTGAACTCGTAGTGATAATGCGATCGGATCACTATCTGTCCTACGCATTCTGCATTCTACTCGTTTTTAAGGTATCCCTTTGTATAAGGATTCGTGATAACAAATGAGCCGATATAAGTACAAATAATAACATTTAAATAAAAAGTCTTTCCTATAAGCTTCACATTGAACCTATTCCAGTCCGTGGTAGCTAGAAGTGTGAAACCAGAGATGGACGAAGGGTTCACCATAGCAGACTTATTGAACTAGGGAGGTTTCGTAGAACTTGGTCGGCTCACCATTGGGAAAACGTAAAACGCATAAAGTCGCGCAGAAATGCCACTGATGAACAGTGCTAATCAGCCTCGGGCTAATCAAGGTTTTTTTCGGTTGTTTTTAACATATGTTTGGTGGGCTTGACAGTTGTGAGTTTTATGAGTCACCGCCTCGATTAGGGTGGCTTAGGCCTTGGCAGGGGTCGTTAAGTTTGACGACTCCTATTCTAACCCTCGGGTAAGTTTGTCGACAGCCTTGCCTGGGCTATTTCCGAAAACTTCGTGTGTTATTCTTGTCCTGATCTTTCTGCACGAAATGACGCAGAAGTTAATAAGCTACAGGAAATCACACATAACTATTGACGGAGTTTGTTGAGGCGTACAACACCTGTAGTCTTAGTCATTTTGTTCGTTGGTAGCTTCGACATACGATTATCGCTCCTTGAAAGTTAAAAAAACGGCCGATTTCTCTAGTATGTGTCGCAAGCTGAGAACTTCAGCCTTGCAAAATAGTTGTTACTTTTTGCTCATGCGATTTAATCGCTCTGTTTGACTTTGTTTGGTTAATATTCCGACGGCAATTTCTATATGTAGAGTGCACTGCCACGTACTAAACCCATTTTCTATTTTCGAAGTCAGGAGTTTAGGTTGGAGGACTCGCATTTTGTTGCAAAGTGTTTTTCAGAAGGCTCGTACATACGTCTGGGGGGCATACTGGGAAGAATAAATTACTGTGTAACAAACAAAAAACGGCATATGTTTCTGCAACATATCTTCCGCCATTAACGTGTTTTTTCCTGAAATTTCAGCTTACCGGAAGGAGAAAGGGAAGGGATGAACGTAGACTGAGTAGCTCTGTTATTGTAATCCTCGTTTCACCAATTAAGCTCTCTCTGAAAGATTAGGAAAAAAAACCGCGTTCAGTCAGGTGGATGTTGTGCTGACCATGTTCCTATAATCCGATCCGTTGCATGCTCAATAATAAAAAATATATCAAGCGATAGTTGGTAACGATTATGCAGTGGACTTATTTCACCTGTCCCAGGGCCGAACAAGTTTCTGCTGAAGGCAAAAGGATTGTGTTTTCTCAAGTATGTCAGATATAAAAGCGTACTTCAGCCAAGTTCTTCAAGCCTCATTTGCCATTGAATGACTGCAGGGGATGGCTGTCTTTGGATGTTGAGCAATAAGAATGGAAAGCACTCCAAAATTGCTAACGCGCGTGCACACGTATGCTCCACGGAAGGGTGAAGCAGGGATAGTGACTTGCGCGTGATTTAGTTTAAAGTGATAGTAGACTTGCGCTGCCTCTACCGCACTTTCTCCTCTTCCCCCCACCTGAGCCCGGTGTCATGACAGAGTCAAGAAGACCGGAGATGAGAGTGGGCGCAGGTGGCTGGCGCATCCGGAGCCGCCTCTGGGTGTACCACCAAACCTGGCTTGGATCCCACGAAGTGGGAGTGCCATCAAGTCCACATTAAGAAGGAGCCATTGCAGCCTGACTCTCAGTCCGCCAGTCAGCCACTCCACACAAAACACACGTTGGGCTGACCACGTGGTCCGAGTTATCCCGTCAGTTGGCAACCTTCCAAGCCACGGCTTTTAGCGCACCGTGATAGTTTCAAGCGCGTCAGATTGTTTATAGTGATGAACATGCGCTGAGTCGCCGACCTCACTCTCTCCCCCCACCCCCACAGTCAAACCACTGTCCGAGCCGGTCAGTTGTCTGATGCGGAAGTGGGCGCAGCTGCTGGTGACCTCGTCAACGTGTACTGCGTACACGACCTGCCCCCCTCAAACACGAGCACCAGAATTTCACACAACAAGGGTCTGAACTGCTTACATCGCACATGTGTGAGATAGCTAGATTTCACGTTAAGAAGGAGCCATCGCAGCCTGACTCGCAGACCACCCGTTAGCCACTGCACACCACATACATTGGACTAACTGCGAGGTCTGATTGGAATTGTTAGTTGGCAACCTTCCAATCACGGCGCTGATCGTTACCACACTCTCTCCTTCTCCCTCACCTAGGTCGGGTGTCAAGACAGAGTCAAGAAGACCGGAGATGGGAGAGGGTGCAGGTGGCTGGCGCGACCGGAACCGCCCTGGGCGTACCACCACACCTGGTTCGGATCCTACGAAGTAAAGTGCCATAAAGGTCACATTAAGAAGGAACCATTGCAGCCTGACTCTCAGTCCGCCAGTCAGCTACTCACACTTATCGGTCGGTCAGTAAAACTGTCCAGCCTTTGTGTCGAGTTGTATACTCTGCGAGTCCATTAACAGATTTTGCTCTAGTACATAGATTAAATAATGAACGTTGTCAGAAAATGCGATCGCGAACTGTTAAATAAAAGTGCATAGGGCTTTGCAATTCGCACTTTAGCGCATTTGTAGCAGGAAAACTGCTGAACTTCCTTTAGCACAACTATCATTTTATTTTCATTAGCTGATAATATGCGAAAATAAGACATGCCCTAAACAGCATTGGCATCGGCAATGACGTCAATTCGAAAAAAATTTAAATCTGGCAGTCGGAAAAAAATTCAATAATGTTTGAGAAAGAAGGCAGGGAGTTGGATTTCAGCGCGTCGAAATTTTTCGCACGCAACCTACAGGAAACCTGTTGACACATATTGGGAAAAAACGTGCCCAATAGCCATGAAATGCATTTTCCAGAGGACTATTCTTAAGTGATTAATTGAAAATATTGATGTTACTAGGACACAGTTACAAGGAAACAGATATAAAAAAATTGTTTCTGTACTTAATTTCGTGTTTTTGAATTAAGTGGTCCCGGTGAGGCGTTCATTAGTTGCCAAGTGCCTTAAATATTTCCCTTGCTTTGAAAAATTCCAATGGTTTATTACAACTCAAATTCAGTGTGGTTGATTTGCAAAAAATGTTGAATTAAACAGCACGGGAGTTGCAATAAGTGCAGCCCTTGGAACTCATAGAAATGACTAACCTAATAGATTTTTCGGAAAACCTTCGCAGAAAGACAGACAAATTATTTGATGAGTTAAGATTCCTACTGTACGGGGCTACGAGCGCGGAGGAATCTGTCCCTTGGATGGCAGCTTTTAATTATTAAAAATCGTAACCCATCGAGTTAATGGCAGAAAAAAACCTATCTCGTACAATGTTCGAGCACTCAATAATAAGTCTCATAAAAATTGAAGTTTTTATTTTTCAAAGTAGGCTTGGTCTTATTATCTCTATTTTACTCCTCAAAAGAAATAAAAAGATTTAAGAAAATGTGTTGGCGTAGATGGAATCCTTGTTTCTGAATGAAATTAGGCTATAATGAACTCCAAAGCCTTCAAATATTCATTTTGTCCCTTAGCCAACTGCGTTTAGCTCTTACAATCATCTTCACGTTTACTAACCCATTTTTGGTATACTTACATCCGTATCTGTGTTTAGACAAATGCATGTGAAGTTCGGGCTAAGAAATAAGAGTGCAACTTTTATTTCAAGGGGTAAAGTATCAAATTGCATCCAGCTGGAAAGAGGTACCTGTCAGCGTAGCCTTTAAACTATTAATTTCTCGAAATATTATTGGAATATTTTACTCAAATGTACGCTTCACCCCCCCCCCCCCCCCACCCCAAGAATGCGGGTCTCTCAGTTTTCAGATGTCACTATCCATTATTTCGTATCTGCTTATGCACAACTTGCCAGTTTTATTTCTCACAGGCACGAAGTTGGCCATTCAGTGCTGTCTATTAAAAGTTAGCTGTTAGAAATGTGTCCATCAATGAAGCGATAAAAATCCGATGCTGAAGATGAGAGAAACTAGAATCGACAGGCTGGATAGGAGAAACGGGACTGTAACTGTAGGAATTGCTGCCCTGCAGATAAAGGACATTAGTGCAATTATGAAAAGTGCGCAACAAGAAAATATCGACTTCATTTTTTAGAAAAGCCTAGAACATGTCGATAGAAAATGCAACTTTAAATTACTACAGAAATAGTTAGAAGAATTCGGCTTATAGTGCTAAGAAGGAGGAAGTAGGTCAAAGGAAATGTTGTGGCAAAACTTTCGTGAAGAAAAAATTAAAATGCAACATGTTTAGAAATAATTGAGTTCAATCCTGAGAACCTCCGCCCTTTCTTCAGTAACGAATTTAAAAATAAAAAATTTCGGAAATTATGTCAAAATTGATTAGAAGTTAATGACCGGATAAAGAAAAATCGCAAGCAGCAGGGCCTGCTACTCCCTCGAAAAGGGTGTGGCAGCACAGGATTCAAATGAAATGAATTCTCGTGACCCGAACCTCACTCTTACTTCTAGCATAGGTCTGTTCCGCGGACAAGAAAGAGTAAATCCACAGAAAATTGGTATATGCACAACGGCGGAACTGTCCAAAAGCCCATAAAAAATTGTCAAGCGCAAACTAAACTTCAAAGAAAAGGCAGAGTAACGAATCTCATGTGTGGCAGTAGGCCATAACGGATAAATTAAGAAGTAGACTTAGACGCCTCAGAAGGATAAGATGAGATCGATGGAACAATATGTTTATTGGTCAGACGTTTCGGATTCTCAATCTAACCCATCATCAGAGACAGTCGTATTTATAATACTTAGTGGCCACGCGACTACACATTCTATGTGATTGATGCTATGATGGATTGGCAGTCCGCATCCGAGTCATTAATGGTCGCGATTACATCAACCACGTTAGATGTTGGTGTGATAATTACTCGGCCATTTGGCTCGCTGTCATTGGAAGTGTTGGTCGTCCGCGCCTTCCCAGGTAACTGATTCCCCTGCATAGACAAAGCCCCAGCCCAAAATATTAGAAGGGGATGTCATTCCGTTTGTTGCTGGACTGCGGACCTCAGAAGCATGACGTGAGCTGCTCGCGGTGGGATGCTTGAGTCATGCTTCTGAGGCCCGCTTTCCATCACCAAACTTAAGATCTTCCTTCTCCATAGTCCGAGCTGAGCCTGCCTGGGCACAAGAAATAGCCACCTTAGCAGAGTGTGAGTGACCAGGGGATCAAACAGATGAGAACTGATCAAACATACGTCCGACACGGATTATGAAATTACGGCAATTAACGCCTCGGACGACGCGGACAAACAAGCCATAATCGCGTTATTAGGACCCACAGCGGTGATTGTTAGAGCGGCTAACTGTAATGCGCGTGGTCATTTGGCCACTACGTGTTATAAACATTACGCACCTTGTACCTCCAGTAGCCTTATCTGCGACCATCGCTGATAATTATTTCGAGTGAGAATGCGAAACACCAGGCCAATAAACTTGGTGATCTAGCGATTGCATCTTCTCATTATAAACTGCTTTCTGGAACTCACCTGTTCAATTCTATCGTCTAGAAGCCTTAATCGTTAGCAGGGTAAGATCCATTCATGCTAAATTTAGCATCTTTCCTGAGTACGTGATAGTTTTAAAGTGATAAATTCGCTGGAATTCCAACACCACAGACTGAAATTCTGGGCTCGGTATATCGATGGTACCTTTGTTGTCATCGGACGGGAGCAGGTGCTCATGTTCAAAGAATGTCTCAACAGCATCTTCCAGTACATACAATTTACGACGGAATAAGAAAGACACAAGCTCACCTATTTCGATGTCATATTCTGCAGCAAAAATCGTGGAAGTCTGAAGACCGGTTTTCAAAAAAGCTAAAAATACAACGCCGGTACTGAATTTAAACAGCAACTACTCAATTAATCTCAAACGCATTTGCGTAAGGGCGCTATATCGGCGTGTTGAGACGCACTGCGGTGAACCGCAAGACGCGTTTGTGAAATTCCATCACCTTCGACGGGTGTTCTGAGAGAATGGCTACTCGGGAAACTGCGTGAACCAGTGCATGCGCAAACGAGATGAGAGACCAAATCCAACTGGCCTTACATTTTGATGAACTCTTCCGTACGTGCATAACGTCTCGGAAACCGACAGCCAGCTTCTCACTACACTTGGAGTTGCAAATAGGCCAGAGGCAACCATCAGGCGCCGGGTGATAGGGCTGGTAGACCGCTCTGGACACGAATTGCCGAACATGTGGCAGCAGTGCGGAGAAATGAAGCCAATTCTCAATGCGCAGCTCATTAGACGAGACCGCCCCACACAATCAAGTTCGATGAGGCCGATATTCTCCACATAGGTGACAATTGTGTGAGCCGCAAATTGCCTGAATCATGGCTTATAGTCCCCCAGTCTATCGACAAGTGCAGTGACGTCCGCCACCAATATTCGATGCTGAGACAGCTTGGCCAACGCAATCAGCCACTCGGGGAGCCCGCAGGTGAACATATTTTCCAACCCCAATGCCGGTGAGCGCGGTAGCTGAAGCCATCATCAGGCCAACCTTCAGCGTGGGGGATGAAATGCCAGCGGAAAGCTACCAGCATGCCGGCCATTAAGCAATTATCCCGCATGAAGGAAGAGCCGTTAATTTTCATAGGGGCATGGTAGTATGTCGACTGTCTCCTAAAAGTACCATAACGCCCTATGTACGAAGTACTCGAATATGATGCTGTCTCTGAATATCGGTTCGGGCTGGAATCAGAAACGTTAGGCAAATATAGTTCTTGTCCGAGCGAGCCCGTCTATTTCGTCTCAAGGTTTTTGTCTAGTTATGTCGAAAAATTAATCGATCTACCCTAGCCGCATCGCTGCCGATTTTTCCTCAATTTCCCATGCTCCAGGATCATAATCAATTAAAGGTAACTGAGGTAGCAACTGAGCGCACTAATGGGTCTGATTTGAAACTTCAGTCCTGCACGTGACGCACGCGGGCACAGACCTACGTGAGAGTTGCCATAAGCGTCCACTTTGTAAAGAGACATTGTAATCTGACTATCGCTGCCGAGTTGTAGCGTGATATCTTGTTAGCTGGAAAGCTCGCGAGCCATCATTTGTAGTGCATCATGATTATATCAAGAGTCCGTTTCTTTTGTGGTAATAACTATGTCGAATCATCAGCAGGAGGGATATCTCAATATCGGGACTACTATCTATTTTATCTTGCACTCGTCAAATAAATATCCATGCTCGTTGGCCGACTGGTGAAGAGATAAAGCACAATAAATGGCATATTATAAAGTACCAACGCAGTCATTGCCACACGAACACACGAAGCTGAAAAAGACATTTTTATTCAGCATGTCTATCTTTGGCAATCCGGACAGTGGGAATGAGCAGAAGTGGTTATTAATGCCTACTGTGTACCTTTAGATCCAAATGTGTTTTTGCGGCGACCAATTGTAGGTGGACACATTAAGCATTAGTATTGATAAAAAATTTAGCGATGGTTACGACATGTCGACGTACGAACGAAGTGACCCAAGCGGCAGTTCAACTTTCCGCCGGCAGGGCAGGCGTGACGGATGTTGTCTGTGACTCCTGGTCATTGCTGTTCAGGCGTACTGCGGTTGATTTACAAATGTCTGACCGAGTCAAGAGGCCATTAAAGTGTGATTTAACAATGATGAGAATGGGGTATTGGGGCTTCACTGCTAATTTTTGTATTCTGGGCTTCGGAATCACCCCAAAAGCGATGCATACGAAAAGGGTCTAGAGTGGAGGATTGTAACGGATATGTGACATTGCAACGATGACAGTCATGGACTGGTTTTGTGTGCGAAATAAGTTGACCGTGATGATATTACAATGAGTCCGAAGGCGTCAATGGAAGCTAATGCGAACTCTATTGAACTTCGAACTTATTAACTTGGGTTGGGCATTGAAGGTTTTTGCCTGCATCGACTTACTCTACCCTGTTTGGAAATTCGTCTTTGCCTCTTGCACCTGATTGCTTTCTTAGATTCGTTGCCATGACTTTGAAGTCGTTCCTCTCCATGACGATATTATACAAGCATTAGCCAGCTGCTTTGGTTAATTCCTAACTGTCTAATTGGGGGCCTTATAGGTCATTGCAGTGTAGCTTCTGTCAACCCTGCCTGTCAGCACCCATAAATGTACCTCGCAGAAGAATCCGATCAACAAAAGCACGTCTTTTATGTTCGCAGTGCGCCCTGGTCCACCAAAGTAGGGCGTAATACAACACGGCATGCCAGTCAAGGTCATTTTCTGCCATTTCTCTCCTAGTATTTCTTGGAGGTAACATAGGTAGGAGTGGCCCGATTTCCTGGATTGGCTCTAATATGTTAGCTAAGCCGCCCTCCGCTACATCGTAAAATTGATAACACCAAATTTTTAAAATTGATACCTTGGCTAGTTTTTGAGATTCCGGATGCTCATTTATTTAATGTGTGATGATTAAGAAAACAGATGTCTCCGGGTGGAAGAGTAAGATTATAGCTGCAAGACGCCTACCGTGAACAGTTAGAGCTCGAGGTATGAAGTAAGTAACTGACACTTTCCGCAATGGGAAACACTCTTCATTCTATTGCTTGCTAGTCTGAAATTAATGCATATGGAATCGTACGGTTCAATGTTTTATGACACGCCTACTTCATTTGTGCGTAGTCTTTAGCGAACTGAAGATCGGATATCCCAAACTTTGAAGCATTTTGAATTCACTCACCAAATTGCATCTTTTTCCTTGCGGCCAGTGCAGTTACGTCATGCTTAATACTTTCTTTATTCAAGGCTTCCGTTAACCTAGCACGAAGCATGAAAATGAAGGTGCTAGAGGCTGGAAAGCAACGCTGCTTCCACTACTAGTTCCATACATGCTTCCGATTGGGAGGTATTTACTGTGACGTGTGCGGACCTGTCTGATCATCAACCCAAACATTTTGGGATGTTAACAACTTCCATTTTTTCTCAATATCTGGTTTATTTTTAAAGTATCGATGACCTTGGTGGGTCCTTGAAGATGTTATACAAGTTGATTATCATTAAGTAGAATGTTGTCCGCATTTTTGTATTGGAACAAACGCTTGCTGTATGTGTAAATTGCCGCGAAGAGGTGAGGGGACACATTTTCGATGACCTTGATCCCCGTTTCGTAGTGGGCTTCGAACGGTTACCTTCACATGAGTGAGGGAGGCAGACTTATACATAATCTAACGCTGCCTCTCCTCACTCAGTCCCTGGATCCAATGGTGAGAAAGTGTCAAGACCATCGGAGGTGGGCACTAGTGCGGTGTCTGATATAAATAAACAACCCGTCTACGCGTGCCACAAACGACATTGTCTTCAAAGCATTCTTCTGTGCACCAGCTGACTATCTGAATCGTGCAGTCAGTTGGTGGTGGCGGTGGTTGTGGTAACACTGGACGCAGGGACTGACACATGTGAAGGTCCACGCCAAGGTGAGACACCACACTCCTCCCAAGTAATGCGGCACTTTGAAACTCATGCTGATTCTGTGCAGGCCCATTAACGCATGTCGTTTGCCAACGTGACTTTCGCTCACTTCTACATTGCAGTCTGTTATATATGTAAGTCTCTTCTGAATTGAAGACTTCATATGTTATTTTTCTCACCAACATCCGTAGTAAAGCCTCCGAAACTGATTTAAAGTCTTTTTCTAATATGTTTGGCAAAAAAGTAGACTGAATGCCCGTAGGCAGTTCAGGTAAATGAAGCACAAAATCGACTTATTTAAAAAAATATTTTTATTCATCTAATCTTTCCGTTTTTCTAACATTTTCAAACGGGGTTCGATTTGACAGTATGCCTTAAAAAGATTTAACCACAAAACCCATCATCTTAAGAATGCCACTAATTCCAACTCACAAAAATAATTCAAAGAGAAAAAGGGCAGTTGTCTGGACTTTTCAAAAATAATTCAAAAACTGACATTTTTAGGCCAGACAGGTGATAAATATTTGAAGTAATCACCAAAAATACGCAAAATAAGCACCAGAATTTCAGTCTACCACGCAAATTTTTGGTTTCTTTGAAAATCTCTCACACGTATGCACCTTGAGTCCGGCCCAACTGATCTTACCAGCAGGGCACTGCATTGAAGCCGTCAAAGTAGGGGAAATACGGCACAATTCCTTTAATTCAGCTCAGAGTATGTGAATATATAACTGCCATAAGACCTACCTAGACATGCCCAGCATCTAAAAATCAATTTGAAGTCCAAATAAAGAAATGCTTTTCCTGGGTTGAATCATGAAAATGTCAAATTCTATGGAAGAATATAAAATGGCATCGAGTTAAAATCTGGTTGTCATGATGCCCGAGGCTGAAACGAAATTATACTTTCTTTCATTTGCCGCTCGAGTATTCTATGTCAACATAGCAAAGAAGCATCGGGCAGCAGGGAACTAATGGGTCGAAGCAAGCCCTAGCAGCTGATCAAAAGATTAATTTTATATTCATTGGGATTAAGTGGGGAGTCACGAAGTCATTAATCCCCAGCAAACGAACAAAAAACTATGTTTCACTGGGAAGCTGGTGGAAGAATCTACGTCACACGCCGATGAGTCAACGCTCTACAGTGCAGCTGCAATAGAATGAACTTCTCTCATCTCAAAGCTGAAATATTCCACAAATTGCGGCAATAAACCGTGAAAACTGTGCAAATAGAGATTAGCCAGGTGCATTGCGCACGAATGATGCATACCTAACTACAGTATGTAATATGAAAAAATTCTAGGTAAGAGTCCATTTGAGAGCTCAGGTGATTTAAATGTGCTATAAAACAAGGTCTCTTATAATAACACAAAGCAAGTAGAATTTATATAGAAATGTCTTACCAATATGTCATAATTGGATAAAGGTAAGCAGTCGACATAGCTGCGTGAAATTTAGTGTTAATTTTGCAGAGCTACAGACCCTTAGGTGAAACGACCGACCTACCACCCGACCCTAGTAATCGATTTGAAAAACTAGACTTCCATGTTCACTTGTTAAAAAAAGTTTCTCCTTACAAGGAAGCAGTAAAAGTAACATGGCTGTATTTTAGTGGCAAGATAGTTAAGAAACGTGGATATCTAACCATAACGACGTAATATGTGCGTTATATGCGGAGATTAACGCTCTCTAGGTGACTCTGAGGCCTTTTGGTGTGGCAAATTGCTGTGGGAACACAATTTTAAAATCCTTTTAGATATCCATATGCGTTTGTAGTATACTTTTCTCTAACTGACCAATCGCATCGGTGCGTTTCGAACTCGTGAAATTATGGGCATGGTTATGATAAAAATCCCAATCGAACTGCCCGTGATACGTGGCAGCGAACGAACAAACTCAAGTTTTTTTAATTTTGGGTTCAGTTGCTCACCCAAACTACTGTTACACTTGAAATTCACCGAGATTTACACCGTAAGATTTGCTTAAAATTAGTGACTAAATTGTAAAAACTTTTAGGAGATTAAGACATCAGCTGTACCTTATTCTTGTGTTTACTGATGCGGGTTCGAATTTCCTCAAGGTCATGAGCTTTTCAAAATGTGGCCATGTAAAATAATTATGCGGCATGTTAATTGGCAATGGGTGTCCAATAACTTAAAAGACTAATGAGGCCGAAGATGGACTGTCACATAATATTAGCCAAAAATATTATGAATTTTTGGCCAATACGCTTTCTTGCTTTCATTATGAAAATTCTGATCTAGGATTGTTGAAAAAATATGGTATAATGCTTTTCAGGCAACTTTTTCACACAGTTAACGAAATAAAACATCTCAAACTGACGTGAATGCATGTGTAGTTATATGAATCTCCGTTAAACCAAACACTTCTACAGAAGAAATGGAAATTCATCCTGAAGCATTTTTATCGCGTTTAAGGCATAAATACCACGGCAACTACGCTAACCCTTTGGTATGTTGATTAGCCCTCAAAGTCAGAATAATCCGCGCCATGACATGACATGTGTGATTAATCCATTTCACACTATCCTCAGAGTTTGGAAGTATTATTTTACCCCACCTCCGAAATTCGCAGTTCATCAAATGTTTTCCCTGGTGTCGATAGTAGGCAATCCTATATAAATGTATGCTGGTTATAAACTTAAACCGTTCCAAAGCGCCAAGTTGTAGGGCATTAGCGCTCTGATCCTCCCATCCATCACAGCTGGCAGCATGTTTCGGTTTTTGGAAGACACCTCATCCACGTCCTAATCTGTGTCTTGTGTGCGAGATAGGCCAGGTAATAGGACGACGATCAGCGCGGAAGCCTCTGACTCAATACCTGCCTACCTGCAGCTGTTGTTGTCAAGATCATCTATTTTTAAATTTAAAGCGCGAGATTCCGCGTAATGGCCACGCAGTAGAGAGCTTTTGATCGTTCAAGTAACACTTTGTTGCATCAGCCCACTTTTTGCCCTGTGAGAACTTTTGAAGCGATTGCAGCCCATCGCTTTGGTGGAAGTATATTGCCAGCTCAGAAGTTCGCCTGAACGAGAGCTACTGACGTTCGCCAGATGCGATTCGTCTGGTTTTTGTAAATCAGAGATATGGAAACGAGATACTGATGAGGACACCCTCTCGGCTGATAAAAGTGGAAAAACACCCTCCGGACTCAGTTCAGTTAGCGAGTTCAAACTTTTGGCAGTCAATGTGGAGTTATTTGCTATCTAAAATCACGCAAACCGATAAGATCGGCAGTTTTTGCCATCCTGCGAAGCGCTGATTCGATAACTCCGCTGTGGCCTAATGGCAGGAGGACGAGTAACCTGTAGGAAGTTAAATCATTCTGCGACCTTGTGCTCTACGTAGCATTTGGCAGTAATTAGAAACTAGCGCTCTTATTCTGATTTCATGCAGTTGTGATTCCAAACATGAAGAATGCGTGTTCGTAGCATTTTCTATCATTCTTTACTATGGGATGAGCTAGGCGCTATGTTACGGCCTAAGAAAGTTTCGTTGGGTCAATGCTTGCTTTTAGGCTAGCAAATCTCCATCCAGCGCGAGTGAAAGAAGAAGCTATGGCACAATCATGCGAGCTGAAAGCGTCCTTAAGCAGGATTTAGAACTTTTCATCCTCGAGACAAACAGTTGAAGCAGATCTTTAAATCCCTGCCTAATATCGTGAAATAAGTTATCAAACAGGTACCTAGTCCATCTAATGTGACCATGATGAATGCATACTTTATTTTGGCTTATAGAATCAAATAATTTAAGCCGACTATACACCCCGATGGCGCATGCCCCATATAGAGAGAGCGAATTGTTCTGAGCCCAGTATACTGCTGACTTTTAGGTCACAGCAGTGGTACCAGACAGACGTCAAGAGCTAGTATGCTGAAGATGGGAAAATCTTAATAATAAATTAACGACTGAGGAATAGAACCTCCAAACACAGATGACCTCAGGCTACGTTCAGGGTGATAGGGGGTAGGTTTAGTGTGAAGATCGGGCGTAGTGTTAAAGGAGGGTTAACGTTATTTTTAAGTTGCATCTGGGGTTTGAGTTTACGTATTTATTAAAGATAACGTTAAGGCTATTTTTGAAACACGGCAATGGGCAAATGTTTTTCGTAATTTAGCGTAAGCCTACC
Organism: Schistocephalus solidus; assembly: GCA_017591395.1. Taxonomy (NCBI): domain Eukaryota; kingdom Metazoa; phylum Platyhelminthes; class Cestoda; order Diphyllobothriidea; family Diphyllobothriidae; genus Schistocephalus; species Schistocephalus solidus. The sequence continues at coordinate 122,909 of WEDG01000449.1, read as the reverse complement.
GGCAATGCTGGAGATATCCTATTCTCTTGTCTTATAATACGGAGTTTTTACTTACTCATCGAAAACGTTGATACAAATTAAGCCGTTTAAATGCTAAGCCATAAATACTGGTTCTCTCTCTAACAGGTACATCTTTTTGGAAAACATCTCTGCGGTGGGTACATTTTCTTCCCGAAGCCAGTAACAACTTCAAAAGCATGCACACGGTTTTGGTAATGGAGCAGCAAACTGACTTAAAAGCTTTTCGATGTTGTTTTGCTAGTAAGCTTTATCTATACTGCGCAACATGTAACTTGCTTTATCCGCCAAGCTACCATGCATCCCCTACTAGCAGAAGGTAGTAGAAATTTAAAATCATAGTCGAAGTAAAGTCTTCCTCGGGACTTATGTGTCTATTTCAACTGTGTACTTGGAGGCAATTCACGTAAATCTCCAGGGAAAATCGATGCTTTCATAAAGTGGTTGGGCAAAGTTGATTAGATATTTTCCCTTCATTTGGGTGAGACAGACAGGCTATTTTCTGATAAGTTGTTCTATGGACTGTTTGTCGGTAACTTCGGGTGATTAATTATTGCGATCCATGATTGTTAAGTTAATGGGTGAGGCAGTGGTGAAAGATCGGCACGGAGGTTATTATCAGGAACGCCGAAACAAGCAAGCTCTAAAGATGTCCTGATACTTATTGATACTGAGAGATGACGCATATTTTCTTCGCATGAGATATACGTAATCTATCGGGCGTTCTTTATTAAGAACACAGAAAATTTAGCTAAGTAACAGTTTCTCGCAATTAATGCACCAGTTCTCATTGGGTAAAAAATATCTTAGTGGCGGTAGTGCTGTAAATGCTAATTTTCCAGCGTCATCTCCAGATGGGAATTTCGCTTTAATTAGAGATTGCGGTCCACTAGCTAAAACCAAGAGAATGCTTGAGCCTTTAAAGGTTCATTCTCTTAAAACAGGTTTTCACGTTAAATGTTTGTGCTGGTGACCTGTACGCATGAAACACATTAAGCCAGATCCAAACAGTGTTAGCACCTCGGCCTATTCAAAGATACAATACAAAACTGCTTCTCCTTAGGTAAATAGGAACTAAAACCAGGTCCAGGACAGCGCTCTAAACAAAACTCACTAAAAAAATGGCGTTTAACAAGAACAAATCACTCATCACTAAAAATCACCCTGCGTAACGTTTGCAGAAAAAACGCTTTCAGTAAAGCACGATTTCGCCGATCGACATAATCGACTTGGACCTTGCTGGTATTGGTATCAATTTTGCATGAGGCATTGTTGTATTTTCCCTCTAGAATCCTCACTTACTTTAAATAAGCGTGAACTGGAGCTCATTTAGCTTCATTGTATGTCTAGTGTGCCCCGTAACGTGCCGCATGGTGGATGCGCTGGAACAAAACAGATCAGAGCATGGCAGGCATTATTCGAGTTGCGATCCATTAAGAGATGCCTAACATGGGAGGCGTGGTGGCACGCGTAGGTGCAGGCTCACGTCGTACCAGCCACCTGGAATTTTTATGACACGCCCACTCCGTTGAATCTGAGTCAGGTGTAGGGACACATCAAGGGAGGCTCCGGCTGCGCCAGCCACCTGCTCCCGATCATGCCCCGGTCTTTTTGACTCTGTCTTTACATCGGGCACAGGCGGGTGAGAGAAGATAGAGTGTGGTAGATGCACCTTAGGTCTGCTATCATTTAGAACTACTCCACGTGCAAGCCATTATCCCTGTACCACCAGGCTGCGCAGCATTCGGTGAACCGCGTCGGAACTCTACGGTATAACTGGCATCATATGTGCTGAAAGTTGACTTTTGATGTCTTTCGCCCAAGTTTACTTTCATGCGGAATGTGTTTGTTTGAATGTTTATGCATACAAGATTTAGAAACAATGCGCATATCGCTTACGGGATGCAACCGTGCAGCATCCGGTGAAGTCGTCGCAGAAGACTTCGATTAGGCACAGTGCGTTTTTCCATCCCTTTCAGACCATTTCGTCATACCATATTGAAAACGGGCATATATTACTGATTCGAAGCCTTCTGAGTACTGTGGTCTGCAAGTAGACCACTTTCCTTGAGATATAAAGCAGTGCTAATGCACGTTTATCTGCTTCCCATGCCTTGAACTGCTATTTTTCCATTTTGCTTTCATTCATTTAAGTTTCGGATGGTTAAAACAATCAAAGATTATCTAAAAATTGAAAACGTTTTCGTTTTTGGATCGGAGTGCTGTGGAACAACTACGCGCTCATATTGTGCGTAGAAAGTTGACACAATCCAGTCTCAGTGCACCTAAAACCTGAAAACCCAGATAGGAAGTTTGCGAATACCTACTGCCACCGTGGATGTTTCTGTACATTAAATGTTCTGCAGTACTTATCCAAGATGCTTAAAATGCTTCCTCCAGGTTTCCATTGAATTTTATAATTCCGATTGAACGAAAGTATTGCACTCGCATTTGCCTGTAGTACCTTGTGTATGGTACGTTGCTTTCAAGCATGCCAAGACAGTAGATTTTTTATATAAGAAGAAATGAAAAAAAGTTGAAACATGCTTATATTGCTAAAATAAAAGATTCATTATAAACTTCCTTCAATGAAAACAAAAAATTCATTACGTTTTATTCCAAACACTAAACAGTCAAGCCAACGGCAAGTAGAAAATTACAATTATTTTGGTCACGTACTGCCTAATTGGCAAATGCCGGTAGGCATCACTGTTGCAGCAAATCGCAACACCTCCCTCAGTCAAATTGTCTGCTATTTTTAGTGGAATTAAATCTGTCAAAGGCCTCATTTAAACTGCGTAGCTGCCCGGAAGCTCACTGCGTACACTGGGTAAAGGGGCTGGTATCAAAATGGAGTTTTGTTTTTGTTTAAACACTGCCACCCTAATTGCCCAGCATAGAGCGCATTCCAATTAACCTACTGCGTGCACTATCGAGAAGACAAAGAATTTCTTGGTGATTGCCAGTCGTGGCTTTTTGAACGTGACGAGCAATAATCCCCAAAAAGCCATATCCACGGATTACGGATTATTGCAAGCCTAATGTACAACGGCAGCCGGCAAGGTCTGCGGGATAGGATCGACGGCATGACAATTGATATTAAAATTGTCGTTTGAAGTAACTGATTGAGGAACGTAGGTTCTTAGTCGCACAAAAAATGAAAAGTCATTATTCACGCCCACTGGTAGAAGGAAACACACTAATTCGGTTGGTAAATATCTTCATATGAGAAAATACTGACGGGAAAAGTAGCAATGAAAATCGTTTCAGGAAGAAAAGGAATAAAATATCTACTATTTTTCATTATCTGTATATAAATAGGGCGTTCCAAGTTTCACATTTTTTAATGCAGTTATGACATGCCTAGCTATATTCAATTGGCATAAAGGAAGCGAAGGCGGGGTTTGCTGATAAAATGTGTGAATTCTTGTAAAAGTTATCGTTTACAAACCCCCGATTTAAGAGTGATTTTTATGACTTAAGAAGGAAAAGAATACTGGACGACCATTAGAATACTTTTCTTATTCATCTGAGTAGGCCTTTTCGCGCCGTTATGTTGAGGAAATGTTTGCTATCGCCAGGAAGCGGTCGTTATGTAATGTCTATAACCCACTCAATGCAACATCCCCTTGTTTAACAATTCATGATCAAAGAAGTATAGAAACGGTAGCAGCCCTTTTTTTGATGTGCTCGTCAGGCGAAATCCTGACGGAGAAAGTGAAACAACAAATTACTGTACAAAAATTAACACGATACAACTTATCAGTTGTAAGAGCAACCACCCGGTAGCTAACAGCTAAAGCTCCATGACAGCGCTCTTCAAATGGATTTAAATAGGAGGAGCGAACAGTACACAAACAGAAGGAGAACGCATCCGAGGTCCTCCAGCTTTGATACACACTTGTTCAGAATGACAATCCGGAGATTATGCTGATACTCGTCTACCGACGCATGGGTTCCCAGCTGACCCAAATAGAATCACCACCAAGCATTGTCATATATTAAGGACGTTTTAGTAGTAACTGATCTCGGGTCTACGTAGCTAGGAGTTGGAATGGCCAAACGTTTAAAATTACCATGAGCAACAGGGTCATCAAAATAAAAAAACTTAATCAAACCCAAGGAGCAGTCTTTGGTATTTACTCTATCCTGTTTCTAAACTTTCTTTGTGTCTAGAAAATCAGACTGAACGTATGCACTGATCGAACATACACGAATATAAGTTTGCCGTGCGACGGGGCAACGAATTATCACTGTCTTCAAATTCCAAATGGATCAGGAGTCCACCATCGCAACCCCGAAGATAATAGCACACACTGAACGCAAGATATACCGAGAATTGATTGAAGCCTGTGACTTAAATGAGAACTCCAACAATCGATGGATCGATCGATGCTCGATATACGGAGCCCCACACCGTCACCTCCAGACCTGCATTCTTCAGTGGTGTTTGGGTTGTATACCTCAAAACCTGCTGCTTTTACTGTCATCGCTCCTACATCAGACCACAGATGCCTGTACGGTCTAGAAAACTCAGAATGATAATCAAATTAATTCGATGGTCGAGTAGTCTTTTTCTTTAATTATATATGCAATTTGAACTCAAATATTACTCCTATTAGAGAAAAGAGTATCTCTATGCTCAGACTAACTAAAGCCATAAAACCTGTAGCTATAGGGTTAGAATAGAAGATGTTTTATGTCAAATGATGAGTGGTCATAGTAATTCAATTGCGAAGAACGGAAGACAAGTAACGTTTTATAAAAGTGAGTTTTCTACTTTCGACTATTTTGCCGATAGAGACGGAAGGATTTAAAAGAATTCTAAAATCTAGGAGATTCTGGTAACTTTCTGTACCTCCTAACACATCCATTGCTGTGTTAAGAAAACACTCCGCTACTAAAAAAACTTCAATTTAGTAAGAATATGTTTGGTAAGAGTAAGCATTTAGCTGTCTAGAAGACAACACAATGTCAAGAGGTTTTCGGAGCTTCATAGGGAAGTGAGTCATTCTATCTGGCTTCATACCAATAAAATCGCCATGCCCTCGATGACTTACTTATATTAAGAAATGAATTGTTCTCATTTATGTGAACAATTTTAACGAATTCTACAACCCAGGAATAGTTTACCTAAAGACTGTGGTCACAAAAGCCCAGTAGATGCAAATATTAGCTATTCTCCAAAAGCAAAGTAACCCCTTTTACGAGCCAGCTTTTCGGATAAAAACTGCATCAAGCGAAAAGACAAATTAGAAAAACTGACAGAATCTTTATTCAGGAAGAACATCAGAGCTAACCCCTAAAAATAGATTGCCCTTAGATACATTTAGCCATATTGCACTGCCTGTTCTAGTAGTTTATGTGATGAGTTAACATTATTTGCTGGAACAAAATGGTTCCTCATTTGTTTTCCCATCCAATTTAATAATAGGATTCTTCTAACGAAAATGCAGGGGCCGCATCTTCTGTTCGGAATCAGCGCTTTGCAAAGGGTTGTTTTCAAAGCAGGACGTCAGCATAGCAGCTCGCACGAAAAAGTGTACAATCTTCAAAACGTTAAGTAGTATTTTAAGCATTCGCGTTCCACTTGTAAATTTACAGTAAATTTACTACGCATCGATGAAGGCTCACGATTGCAAACAGAACTCACTCGTCGTGTTCTACCTTGGGGTTCAGTCTCGAGCCCCGCCGGAAGCAGCACAGCAGCTAGTATTGGAGATGACAAATGCCTGCAACAATAATGGAGATTAAATTGCTATTTTCGGCTCATTAGCCATCGTCAGCCAGTCACACCCTGCACCAGGTTGTGCATCACTCGAAGCTGGAACCCACGACCTGTTGGGCAGAAATCCAACGCTCTAACCATTGAGCAACGAGCTCGTTGTCTTGTTGGTTTAGATCGGGAATATTGACTTGCATTGGTTGATGAACGCTGACCGATTCCTTCCGGAACTCACTCATTCCGCCGTGCCTTGAAGCTCACACCCGAGCACCACTAACACGTTATACTCCAGAGTAGGAGGCTTATATATATATATATATATATATATATATATATATATATATATATATATATATATATATATATATAGGAGGCCTTAACTGCTCCTTCGATATATATATATATATATATGCTCGTGTATACGCGATCCAAATATACTTTCAGTCTGTCCTGTGAAGTAAAGGGAAACCTTAATGGCACGGGATGCGATACTTTACACCCAAAAGTTCATGAGGATGTTATCTTTTTTGATTTTCTTGTCCCTGCTGTGCAATGTGGCTTTGGGCCAGTGTGCAATTCCCATACCTAGTCCCGCAGAAATGCACTCGGTCGCTTCTGACACGTCCTTGATATATGGGAAGGCATGCCATATCGTAGGGGCTTGTTCTGGTTGGATTTAACTAAAGCGAGCCCATAGACATCGGCGATTGAACGCCTTCGAAAAGCCGTTCCGCATAAACTGGTCGCGGGGGTGACGGAATTGCACACCGGCCCAAAGCTACCATGCGCATCAGGGTCATGAACATTAAATACAGATTACATCCTAATGAGCAGTGGGTCTTGTGTATCGCATCGCGTGACAAAATTATTCCCGTAACTACACAGGACAGACTGTAAGAATGCTTGTATCGCGCATACACGATAATAAGTTGGTTGTGAGACGAGGTGACGGCTTATCACAAGTGGCTGTCCAAACCTACTAAACGGGTCACGAGTTTACCTTCGCAGCCACGAAGATAATCGCCCACGCCAGCAGCAAGTCCAGCCGAGAATTGATTGGAGCCTGGGTATCCGATCTGAACTCGATCAATCAATTTATCGATCTGACGCAGGCATACCGAGCCACGCACAGTCACCTCTGGATTGGCGTCACTGGTGTCTGATTGGCCCCTACCTCTGTGACTGTTGCTGGTTTTTGTTGCCGCTTGTATCTCTGACGACGGAGTACAGTAAGGGTTCGAAAAGTCAGACTAATAAAGCCATGATTCCGGTTTGCGAAGAACCTTCTTTTTTGCTTTTTCACACACCTGGAATGCGAATATTCACCTCTAGTTGTGTGGGATCTTTCAGGTTTCCCACAAAATAAATATTTATGAGTTGACATTACGTGTCAATATGTCTGGAAAAAAGCAGTGTGTCATGAAAACCGTTCTGTAGATGCGAATTCGCATTTCAATAAATGCTCCAAAATCCAAAGCATGAATAATATTTTTGTAATCCATGGGCAAAGGGACATACTTTTGATGAGGAAAGAATGATAAAAACAACAGAGACTTGAATGTTTATTTAGAGCCGGCGTTAAGCAAACATAACCAACCCAGGTTTGCATGCCGTAGTAAGCGAACTTCAATAGGAAAAAATTGAATTGCTCCCATTAAAATATTCCGTGGTTCCTTTGGAGCCGAATGTCTGCTCTCAAACGGCCACCAGGCTCCTTTAAATCTTCCAGTTACTTTTTCAAGTGTGTACGGTAGGTTTCATAAACCGACCGTACAACCTCCTTCTGTAGAAATCTTTGCACTTGCCACTTCTGAAAGTGTATGTTCAACCAAACTATTCGTCAAATAACCACTTTAAATAAGTAGAAGCGTTTCTAAATCCCCCCATGCGTTATTTGATATACGAGCCCGTCGGATTCTGCTCCACAACCACATATATTATCGTTAAATATGTATTAATATCAACAAGAGATTTTGTTTTCATTTATGATGAGACGGCACTGTCATGAATCGAACCCCTCACCTGAATGAATTTGTATCAATTTCGAATGGGACTGCGGCATATAAATATGAACTCCAGATTTACAATCCGATAAGGCATAACATAATTTGAATGGTAAATGACTCCTGAGCCATGTATCAAGCGGGACTTAAGTAATGTCAGAGGCTATTTCGGTTTACTCTAGCAACTGTTCAGATAAGATGTAAATTGGTTCATTCGTCACTTGGACGCAGTTAAAAGTTGCTACAAGTATCGCAGTCGACCTGCAGGTACACGCAGCGCAAATCGCAGGTTCACCTTAATGGAAGAGGAATACCAGTGGCACTAAAATCGAGTTTGTGACCAAATTCGACGAGCCACTGTCTGGCCAAATAAGTCTGAGGGCCAGAATACTACGTGGGAATATCGCTCTACAAGTGCAAATTCAGCTCCGGGTTCTTTCCAAAGATATAACACAGCTGCTTGCACTGGTTCATTTTGCGTGAAAGTGTGATGACCGAACACGTAAAAGTAATTTTTGTTCTACAGCAATTCTCTAAAATAACGATGGCAGGTGAGGCCCTTCGTATCGTAACAATGTCTGCGCATTAAAATAATAATAATTGTATGGCAGTTAAACAGACACAAATCCATTCAGACCTTTCAAGTGTCAATGAACCTTTCCAACTACCCATTTATTCTTTTCAGGCTTGATATAAAAGCAAACTTTTATGCCACTATCTATTTTCCTATTATCGTTAATGTGTTTTCTGTCCATGCAAAAAGTGCTCTGTCAAAAGCACTTCGTGAATTTCGTAACTCAAAGTCGGGAAAATATTTGTCAAATTTTAATGGAGTGAGTAGCTTCAAATAGCGTGACCTAATTCCACGAGAGAAAAGCCACACTAAATACCAGCGCAGAATTTTCATGTTATGAATTTCAAACGATGCCAGCTAGTAGCAAAGATAAAAGTTATGCCCCCCGGGGTCGTAAACCTGAAATGACCGAATTAAAATTAGCCTAGCAGAACAGTCAAGAGCGAACAAATAAGGCACCTGGAGTGTCCTCACGTCCATAAACCCTGGTGCTAATGAGGCACACTTCCTGAACTCGAGCATGAAATATTGAAAGGAAAGTGATTTGGGGCAGATAGGTTGTCAGGACGCCGTTGGTGATTGGGAAACTAGTTAAAACTAGCGGAATACTCAGGCAATGGTTACGAGCGCAAATTGGCCATTTCGGGAATTCATTGCCTAGTTGGAAGGATTTGAAAAGAGATCAGAGCTGAGTTATGCGTAATAAGCATGGCACTATGCAACATGACACCGAACTTACTAAACGTTGGAATATGTTAAAAGAATGTGGCATAAAATTATGCGGTGTGAAAACTGCACATTTTATAGACTGGTCCTGTCAATAAAACTGCCTATCTCATGGACATGAGTACTAGAGTGGAAACTCTGGTTGGCTAGACAAAAAGCAGCCCTCTGTTACAGAAGATGTTGCTAAGGTCATTGCGATTCTTAGGCTAGTAACTGTGAGATTGACTCAGATCTGTTTAAGAACGATGGCAAACATGAACGTAGGACGAAGCTGTTCGATCCTCCAGCTTGCATGAAGCCATGATTCTCAAAGAAAATGTTGAGTGAGACGAACAGACAAGTTCCAGGAAGCAGTTCAAACGAAGAATATGCAATCCCTGGAACAAGAAGTTTATTGGCCTGACGTTTCACATGCTCACTCTAGCCCACCATCAGAGACAGTGGCAGATAAGGGTGATAAATGCAGTGCGCGCAGTCTGCGCGTAGGGGCCACGCGATCACATGCGAACTACAATTAGCAGATCTCACAATTAACTCTGAGGGTCCTAATTGAATAAGACGTTTATTAGCCAAACCTTTTGGATTCTCAGTTGATCCCATCCACAAAGATCCCTATCTGCCACTGCTTCTGATGCTTAGTTCTAGTGAGGATCGAAGAAAATTGCCTGCATAAATAAAGGGTGAACTACGGGAAGTGCTAGATCGTTTCCCTTAATTGGCATGAAAACATTACGTGGTAGTAATTGACAGGCAGTGGTCAGAGTCCTAGCAGTAAAAGAGATTGGAAAATATTCAAATAAGAGCTATTGACTGGGCATTGCAGAAGCGATATTTGTAATTGAGAACACAATTGCAATTTAACTGGTAGCCCGATTGTGCCTGATAAGCAGTTTTCATACCCATGAAATAGCACTGAGATATTTCGTCGAGGTAACTAAGACATATTATAAACATGACGTAACAATGCAGGCTTTTCGGTATTCTTATATTATTATTGTCATCATTAGCCCCCCAAAAACCAGAAAAAATAATATATTTCGTTGGTCAGAGAATAATACGAGCGGCAAAATGAAACAAATATGGTGACAACAGTAGGTAAAAAATATATTAGCCATTAGCGAGTGGAACCTTACTTCGAATTCTAAACAGAAAACTTTAGCATCACAGCCATCTTTTATAATGTGCAGCAGAGTATTTAGGGTAACCCACTAAACGATAAATTAACAACGATCGATAATATGGTGATTTTTGAAAATTTATCGAATTGATTTTGCTGAAGGCATCTGTGAAGAGACAGGTGTTTAGAGTTTGATTGTGCGCACACGCCTATCACAATGATCATTTCGAACAGCCGTAGTGTTTGTGAATAAATTCAGTTATGCGTTTCGGGGTGACTCCGCAGATTGAAAAGCCTTTGGCTCACTTTGAGATGTCGGAATTATTTTTTCTTTCTTTCCCTTATCAACGGTATCCAAAATCCTATATAGCTTCTCCGCGTCAACTATCCATGAAAGACTACCGTGAAAGCTGAATTTCTAGCCAGACACAGTATTTGCTTCTAGTGCTTCCATAAATTCTAATTGAACATCCGAATAAGAAGGGGGTTTTGGAGCACACGATTGTCCGAATTTCAGTGTAACTAGAGAGAATAGTTATGTAATTTGACTGAGATAATCTTGCCAACGCCCAGTACTTACTCCGAGATTGGAGAGGGTTAAAGACGATGTTTACTTTAAGAAACAGTGAGAAAGAAACAATTTTATCCCATGGGCTTTAGTGTCTACTGATTCCTTGGCCAGGGATAATTTTACTGGAGGTTGAACGTCTTAAATGGCAGAAGGAACAAATTCCATGCATATCGGTTGTTAAGCTGATAAGAAACAATGTCCCTAATAGGCAGGTGCAGGCTGAAAATGTTTCTGGATTTTTTAACTGCATAACCACCGTGAGACTCAACGAATTTGGTAAAAAATCTGGGCTATTCAATCGGCGAACTTTGGCAGTCTGCTGAATACGGTGGATGGTTATCGAACTATTCAAAACTGTTGGCAGAGCGTATCTGAACCGAGTGATAGCACAACAGAATTGAAGTTCACTATTTTTCTGAATTCTCCATGGAGCGATTATATTAAACAGTCTAATATTATACGTGATTCGCTTGTTATCTGATAGTTGAATAGAAAGGCACTCAGTTTGCCTTCAGGTTACCGAGAATGAAGCCCTCTGGACGAAGGCTAGTTGGGCTGCAATTAATACCGGTAGTGTGCTATATGGTGCGTCAAGTTGCAGAGAGCGCAAGATCATCATAAACTATGGCACACACAAGCCACCACTATAACAATGAGATATGCATTTAGACGAGTAGGTTAGGTCGTCATATGGAGTCCCCAAGCCCGACGATCGTGATGCATCCCGCACGCTTCTTCTTACGCGTCCTGATCTTGTCATTATTTTGAGAGCTCGCAAACAAAGGTCACTTGGCTAGTTCATGCTTATAATGGAAATAGGATGCTGCTAAGCTTTTCAGTTCATGAAATCGACAATATGATGTCCACGACGACGACTAAACCCGTTTAAGATAGGGTAGCCCTGGGACTAATCGATTTCTGTTAGTTTTGTCCAGCGCGATTTTAACCATCTTTGGCAATTTGTGGGAGTCCTGGACAGTACACGGCTCAATCAATCGACAGAGATCTTGACAGCGTATATGACTGGCTGATAAAAACAAGTAATTTTGAGTGTTCTGCAACAGATCAATGTCATTTCATCCGCCTATCGACGTTTTAGCAAGAGGGTGTGCCAACACAAGGAATGGTGACACGATACATCAATAATAGCGTCCCTTCTTGCACTGTTCGATATAGACTAGAGCCATTCAATGTTGAGTCCATAGGTCTGTGCTAGGCAGACTTTCATTTCTTCTGCATCTTCAAATAATTATACCATCTACATTTAACGGAAATGGTCTTTTCTGTGAGTTGTGAGACAGTGCTGCAAGCTACACTCATCAGACTGGCAAAAGTCCAGTAGCCTCGTAGGCATAGAAGGTTCGTTAGCTATAGTATTAAACATAATGGACTTCAAAACCTGCATATTGGTATAGCTGGCTGATGAAAGTGGATCACAGGAAATGGCTACTTCAGTTTCCCTTGTCTTTGTCAGCAAACCCATTCTGACTGACTACCGTTGCTCAACAATCGCCGATAATTTATACATATAGCCTTGGAAGTCTTTGTGGGCAAGAAAGGAGACGTTTTTCTCTGCGCGGAACGCAATACCAGCCAGGATGTGGTGCGCCTTTCGCATAACTAACTTGTAGCTATTGTACAGGCAGCAGGATCCGCTCAAAAGAAATTCAGCGGAGCACATAAAGAAAAGGATTGCACCCATGAAGTAGAGGTCATATTTGACTAACTGCTTAAAAAGACTCCATGCAGGTGGTTTTTTAAGTGACCGTGACCACAAACGCGTCAGACCAGTTGGCACACACATCCCTCGACCGGATGGCCTACCGAAGATCCCCAAGGAAGGCTTACCGGTTTGTCCAATTTTGGACATGCGAAACTCTCTTTATCGTGTGATAGCACAGTGGTTAGCAGAGAAATTGAAGCTTATACAACGTCAGCTAGCGCCACATAGCTACGGGCATACCTTTGAATTTATTGAAGACGTCAAAGACCTTAACTTAAATGGCATGAGGACGCTATTTTTGTACGTCTCGTCACTTTTTACAAACGTCCCTGTCAATGAGACAGTCGATTAACTCTGCGAATTCGTATTGACCAGAAAGCAAGAAATAGGAATACTGACAAATGCTCTGAAAGAATTATTACTAAGGTGCACATTAAATGTGTAGTTCACACCCTTTCTTAAATGTCCTTCTAAGCAGAAAACCTGACGGCAGCGTCCGAAGGAGCGTTTATCGAAAGAAAACCTGATCTGGGCAATATACGAACTTTGGTAGTTTCGTACCTCTCCAACAGAAGCGCAGTCTAGTCCATTGCAAAGGGCTTGAAAAGTTTTCTCAGCAGATAGTATTGAGGAGAAGCTTTGAGAAGATCCTAGAACTACTTCAAGAGGACGGATACCCAGATCGGTTTGTTACAAAGCATATTTGCACAGGACCAGTGAAAGTTGTCAAGCTTATTGTGGAAAAGAACACTTTATTCCACAAAGTGCACTTTCAAGGCGATGTGGCTATTAAACTCCTGAAAATTCGCCTAAACCAAGCCGTTACACAAACGTTCCCAGCAGCGAGACTTCAGATAGTGTTCTCAACCAACCCTCTTTTACGAGGCAAAGGTAAGAATACGTTGCCGGCTCAGACCCCCTCCATGTGCATTTACTCATTTACTTGCTCCTGTGAAGCAGGTTCTATTGGTTGCAAGAGTCGGCGCTTATCCAAAAGAATAAGAGAACACCTCCAAGCATGGCTTAGAAAAGGGGAAGTTAAGAGCATAAAACAACACCATTCTTGCACGTATTGTTGACACTGGGTATAGTGTGGACCCCAGTGGAGCTTTCCATATAATTGATAAGGTCCCACCAAACTACCCTAAGCCACTGGGTCAACGTTTGCTAAGTGCAGCAGAAACGACTGCCATAAGGTTGAAGAGGCATTCTTGTGCGCACAAAAGAACCTCGTACAAGCTCCGTGCTTAGCTTGGCCAGCGGTCGCTTAACTGCATGCATTTCCCCGCGCAATCTCTGTCCGCCCGCTCCCCTAGAACGGCTCTACCAAACACTCACTACTGCATAACACATTGTTTCGCATCATCCTTCCACTATGCACACCGTTCGCATAACACACACAAACGGACGAACATTATCGATTTTGTGTTTTAAATTTCTACTATGTTCCAATGTTTCTCTATAACTGTACTGGCCTGAAAAGAAGTTATCGAAAGCAGCGCGTATGCTCGCCAAATTGTCTTTTAAAACCGTTTCTTCCATGCGTTCATTGTCGAACACAAACTGCTGCCCTTCACGTCACAGGTAGTGAGCTCCAATGTTTCAATTTTGTACCCTGGTGAGCTAACCTGCTGCGAGACTATCGTTACAGCTGCTTCTGAAAATGCCATCAACTTGGCGGCAGGAAAGTGGAGCCCAGAATGGTGGACAATATAGAAATCTAATTAAAAATGTGCGGTAGAACTCTTTTGCCCTCCTTTTCCTGTTTCATCTTCCCACCGGCCGCCTCCCCTACCTTGTGTGTAGGGCAAAAGAAGACAAACATTGGAGGTGGAGGAGTGTAGGAGGACGAAGGACAGAGTGTAAGAGGTAGGTAAGAGGAAGTGGATGAAATAGCGACTTTACGGACACCAGTTTCACACTTGACGCCAGCGCAAGCAATGACGCAGAGGAGAAGAAGTAGGCGCGATCGCTGAAACAAGAAGCTTATTCGCCTGACGTTTTGGATTCATGCTTGAAACCATCATCAGAGAGAGCATCAGAAACAGGTAATTCATACACCAGACGTTGCATTATTTACATGAAGCAGAATATGCTACCGCGCACCTCTGCCAATTAACACTCACGCTCTCTTCATTGAGGATGGTTGCCCTTTGGTGCGATAATTTCTTGATAGCCGGCATTCGATAAGTTGTTTGGTGACCTTTCAATCTCCGTGTTGAACGTCTGTGCGAGGATGATTGGACCAATTGGCTTACCAAAATTGGTGTTGTGCTTACTAATAGACTGAGAACCGCTGATGAACGACTAAAACAGCTAGCGGCTCACGTGATTTTCACCTCTCGCAAGAATTTCAGCCTTTTCGAGCTTTAATATGTGGCCAGGTCTCGTCCAATGACCACCAAATTGAGAGTTGTGGTCACTTCTCCCCACTGCTGTTGTATGTTCAGTCATTCGCGTCAAGGGCAGACTTCTAGTATCTCCGTCGTAGGCTCCGTTCCCGCATCGGCAAATGCAGCGATTTTTAAGAGGCTTAAATTCATTTCCGGAAGCTGAAATCCTGTGTTGAGGCCAACTTGGGATTCGGGGGGAGAGCAATTTCATAGGGGTAATCCTCCTATTTTTCACATAAAATCTGCCTACTGGATGTATGCAAGGTACTATGACTGATTGATAAGCGTCTAGGAAATCGAAAGAGAGTTACGGAAATAGTAATCATTGTATGTTTTCTAAATTAAGAAGGTAGGAACATACTACGGTAAGTGAGTGATAGTAAGCTGTAAAATGTTACTGCTCTAATTCTCACAGAAAATAAATAGTTGCAGAGAGTTTGGTTACTCTTGGTTATAATATACGCGCCATACATTCAATAAATGCAGGATTCCAATGTGTAGCATTTAGCAATACATTCAGTCCTACCAAGATCGTCTTTCAAAGACAAACAAAAAATCGTTTTCCTTTTTTAATAGGTTACGAGCTTTTACCAATAGGGAATCCATTTAAAGGCTTGTTTTCGTACTTTTCGCTAAGACGTTTCATTAGGGTGATTCGAAATGTATTTAGAGTAGGAAAATTATTTACCAACATCCACTGGGCTACATGTTGCAACAGGTATATTCTTAAATTTTATTAGTTTGGCTTCAGTGAGCTGGTATGAGTAACTTAAGTCACAAATGAGCTACGTAACACGCATAGTCAGGAAAACAGGCAACAGAAGATTTGGGTCAAGCAGATAGCATAGTTCCCTACCATGGCCCAGAGGAGGATCGCACGTTTATGTAATTCGACTTGTTATACGCTCCGCAACTATAGTACAGTCAATGGAATGCTGATATATTACACGATAAGCGAGTGATTTACCCCTATCGTGCATATAGAACTTTCCATGGTGGTTACTCATTAAAGTTGCTTCAATATTAAAAGTCACCTGTTGGGTTTAGCGCCGTGGTTATTATTAGTCAGATTCACAAGCCTTAGCGATTTGCATATGACTAACGGCACTCGCTTATTAATATTACCAAAAAATATTGCAATCGCAACTTCACCACGAGATCAATCGATTCTTTCTACCGTCGCCCTCCTACGAACAGTTTCACTTTTCGAGGATTACCGATTATGTAGGCCGCGAGTCAGGTTTGTGATGAGTTTAAGCAGGACAAATCAATCAAGCTGAATAAAGAATAAAAAGCGATATAAACTGTTTCCTAGGAGTATTTTCTGCGGCTAACACTGAGCTGGCAAATGCCTGTGCTTTATTCATCATAAAGGCATAACGGCAAACGTTGTTTCTTCTCTGAATCAACAGAAATCTCAATCATCTGAATCAAAAAAAGAAAGTCCGACATACTTCGAATAAAATTCATGGCATCACTCTACTGACTTGCGTCGTAAAACTATGGTAAGATGTTCTTAAATATACTCCAGGATTCATAAATTTGCCAAAATCAACAACAAACATTTCGATACTGGAATGAATTGTTACGGGAACGTAATTTTTCCCCTAGCTATTTGGATTTGATCTATTTCTAAAATAACGGTGTTCTACGAGAGGTTTTGCAAAACGTTAGGTATTATTCTGGAACATATATCGTTGTGCAAGAAGGCTTTGTCACTCGACAATATAAATATTCCTCCTTGAAAGCGGACAGCTACAAGGAACTTTACGTTCCAACACCTGAACCTTTATTCTGCTAAAATGTAAGCCATGCAAGGACAGTTTCCCCTTAAAATCGTTATTCTTCGCAAACAGGCGCAAGGCTCCGAAGATAAGTGTTGACTACTGTGTAATGTACGATAGGAAAGTTTTCGCCTTTATTTACTGAATCTATACATTTTATGCTATTTGTCTCAGGAATTACGTAATTTTACCTTCCATAACCCCAACGGATGCAACAGACCTTAAGGTTAAGTTTGAAATTAACTTTTTAATTCGTTCCCGTAAAAATGCATTTTTAAGCTTTGCAAAAGCACAGTCGATTGACTGTATTGTTGAGGCCTCTCACAATAGAAAATACAGTCAATTATGTTAGTAGGGCCACGTTGAGCTATCTATAACTGTATACTTACCAACAAGAAATCATGAAGAATCATTTTAGACAATTATTCCGTTATTTAAAGGAGAGAGGGGGATAATTATGCAAGGCCAAATTCTTTTAGGTTACAGTTTTGGCGTCACATATCATATATGCGGTTTACGTATGACAGGAAAATTGTGTTCAAAAAGCAGTCCAAATCATTATGGTATGCTAACCTGCCACTTCGGTTCCAATCGAGGCACTGGATAATGATGGTTCTGCAAAAAAGGAAAACATTTAATCAGTAACTGAAACGTCCATTATGTGAGCCACATTACCCATACCTTAATTTTATCTTTCACCATCGCGTGAAGTCAGTAAGCTGACAACAGTCATTTGTTGTACGAAAATCTAACGATTTTATAAACGCTACTTAGTGGGCTCACGCCCTACCTTGGTGGAATTCAGCCTAATTAGTAGTATAAAAATTTCAGTCCATCCAATTTTTACAATACGCTAAGGTAAACGCCGGTAGGGCGAACAAACCGATGTTTTCCCAGTCTAAAGAAACATACAGACATAAAACTGTTATCGTGGGACATCTTCGGTCAGCTACCGTCCGGATTCTAAGTGCACTAATTGCGCAATCAAATTGATATGAATAACTTCCCACGTACAACACAACTACAGAATAGCGATCCCCTGAAGAACGTATGCCTCGTTTAGATGAAAAGTTTCTCAGCTCTATTTTGCTCGAAAAGCCCTATCTACAAAGACATGTCAAACTATTGTGACCATTTTTTGCGCCAATTAGCCCCAAGTAAGAAAGATCCTGGTCTCGAGCTCCGAACCCATTAATAAGTATTTTTCATTTGACAGATTACTTCAATATTAATTGATATTTCTCATGATATTGCCAGTAGGGTCTCGAAATATACGATCCAATGCTAAATGAAATCTTTATTCCTCATTACTGTCCGTCTAGATAAAGGAACTCCACTTCCATTCAACTTCAAAAATCTATTGTATTTGAAGTAAGACCATTTTTATGAAGCTAAATTACTCGGACACGTGGTAAATACCACCGTATATGAAAAATTTAACCTGCATCTACAGAAAACATAAACATTTCAGAAGACAAAAAGGCGGGCTTTACCAGTGAGCAACTGGAATAGCCATAAAAGAATAACATAAATCATGCAGCTGTTTGAGTTTTTCCAGTATTTTCGAACGCCAGGCATGGGCGACAGAGAAGACCTTTCTGCAAGCATTGCAACGACGAAAACAAGGTCGATGCCCGCATTGGCAAGAGGCCCACCGTCTTCAGTAAGCGATACTAACAAACATTGAACCTCGTGATGTCATGGAATGCGCATCAATGCGAAAGCCCATAGATCAATGATGATGATGATGGTGGTGGTGGTGGTGGTGGTCAGAATGATGATTATTCTTATATACGCTAGCTTTCACTATTTGGGGCAAAATAGATCGAATAAAATGGCGTCTGTTAGCCTTCATAGGTACCTGGTTGCTTAAATTACATACGTCCCTTGCATGCTTGCGACCATAAATAAATTGTAACATAATACGCGTTTCAGAACTCATATGTATGCATATGACAACGCAAGTAGACGAATATATTTGAGCCGTAACCGACCTTAAAAGTAGTGGGATGAGGTGGGAAAAGAAAGTAGCTGACAGCTAAAATCAAACAAAAGGGTGATTTACTGGACTAAACGTCGAGACTGCTATTGAGACAACTGAGTATATCGCAAGGGAATTTACGGAGGGACTGCCTACCGGCCTGAACAATCTACGCACTGCTGTGCTATAAAAAGTAAATATCCGTTACTCCTTCGGACAATCAGTCGCAGGTTATTCAACGTAAGATCTGTACTGTTTGGGAAAGTTAACAATTCAAACAGAACGATAACTGAGTTCGCACAGTCATGCCAAAAAACCGTGAATCCATATTTGGCACACATACACTGGTACCAGGTGCGGTTTTTACTTTTAAACCATGGGGAGTAAATCTGCAATCTGATAAACAACATAAGCTCCGAATTTATTGAACTTTGGTCGCTTTATATTAACTCTGGAAATTGGCAAATTTATTTTCAACCCCTACACGGATTGGCACTAAGTCACCTCTAAACAGAACTTGGAAGCAACTTATGCATTGTTC
The DNA here is from genome assembly GCA_017591395.1 of Schistocephalus solidus. Classification (NCBI taxonomy): domain Eukaryota; kingdom Metazoa; phylum Platyhelminthes; class Cestoda; order Diphyllobothriidea; family Diphyllobothriidae; genus Schistocephalus; species Schistocephalus solidus. The sequence goes on along the minus strand of WEDG01000449.1, from coordinate 103,753 downwards.
CTTCTTGCATCTCCGACTATGGACTCCTGTACGGATTGGAGGGCCCAGAGAAGCAAACGTGTTGCTTTTATACTTAATTGTTGGTGCTTTTTACTAATGGAGTTCTTGCATCCTAAAAGTGAACAAGGCAGCGAATGTTTGTGGGCGCTTGTCTACTTAATGTCCCTTGGGAGATTAACGTGTAGGCTGTATAGGCAAAACATGACGCAGCTGCGGTTATTTTCTGGCCCCCCAGGAAACCCAAATAGAATAACATGATTCTCAGATCACCTAGCATGCATGTTTAGTTTTCAATAATATTTAAGGGTACTTTTTGAATGAGTACATCTCAAAATAAGGTTATCCACCAGCCTCAGGAATATAAAGGGATTATGCGCAACCGAGCGGTTTCACTGAGAACAATACAGTTGAATTGAATTAACATTTCTGATGCTCCTTTGCACACTTATAATATTGCCTTTTCAGAGTCATAATTTGGTCGAAGGAACGCGCTCCATTAGTCTCAGTTCCCAAAATCTGACCTTATTCTTTGAAAAATAAGTAAGTTCACAGAGCAATAGTTTGCACACGATGCCAATAGAGTGACCTGAGTAGAAGACTGAAATACGATACATCCTGATCTCGAGAAAAACGCACCGGGAAATGAATCAACAAACAACTTCTGTAAGCATAAGAGCTTTGCAATAATGAGTTCACGAAACTTGCAGTTTGGAAAAAATTGCCTACTGTTTTATGCCTCTGGGCAAATGGCTTAGGCGAGGACGAACTGTGTAGAATTTTCTGAGGACCACCTCCTCAAGTACTTGGTCAATGCAATCCGAGAGGATGATAGAGTTGATCGACGCAGGAAAGAAGCTTTTAAAATAAGCTAGCGAAAATTTTTACTCAAGTTGGTCAGTGCTTTTTCGCGATTAAAATTGCAGTCAATGGAATATGAGGCAAGCAGTTGCTTGCAAAATCTCAGCTCTGAATGAAAGTACAATTGCGAGCGACAAAGGGTGTGAGAGAAAATGATAGTTCAGTAGAGGGAAATAAGAGCGGAAACTCTCTAATCAACCTGGTTTTCGAATTGTGCACAGAACTGGTTATTCAGCCTTCTGCAACCACCTTTTGGTAAAACAAACGCCTTTGGAGTTTTTGTTTACCAATTGAACTTTAATTTAAAGGTGTTAGATTAATAATTGTAAAATTATGTGTTACTGTGAAAAGCATTGGAACGCAACAGGCATACCAGTGTCTATTGTGTGCGCCTGAAAACTCAAGAAGATAGCTCGGCTTTAAACTGCCGTCCAAATATGATACTGGCTTCCTTCTGAAGGCTTCAACGGTGATATAAGAGTAGAATCTTTCATAGAGAACAGTTATTGTCAAAGATTTTCTGGTGTTCATAATCAACGGACAAATGGATTTCACCTAACGGACTTTAAAATAAACGCCATTAGAGCATGGCAGATCGGCTAAATAGAATAAAATTCGGATTGCTTGTAAATAAAAGCACAAAGACAGACGTAGTTGTTTTAATTGCTCCAGCTGAATTCCTAACATCGTTTCTTCGATTATCAACGATCGTGGGAAACCTATAGAAATCTGACAAGTGGTTTTCATTGGAAACCCGACTACACGGGGATGAGATTATGGCCTGCATGTGGCCGTCAACAGATTAAAACTGTAAAAGGCTTTCGTTTACTTTACCTCATTTGCCAAACAAAATTTTGGCCAGTACTTTTAAACCATCTGTGTCTTTCTGAATCACCCTAAATTACTAAAACTTATGCATAAAAACACTCTTTATTACGGAAAGCCTACGATAGGCCACGCTGGGTTTTCTGGACAAACATTTCCTGATGGTAATGCATCTTAACTGGAAGATATGCCATTTTGATTCTTACTAACCGAAATGGAGGCGTCGGACATCGGTGACAGAAAACCCTCCCTTGCGGGGGTTTAAAATTTTGGAGGTTTTTTGGGAAATCTCTTAGCTTTATGAGGGTGACAGAACTTTTTCTAATGTCACTTCTATTTGGTTTTAAAAAAAAACAGTGTAAAACCTGTGCGGTGTTTGCATTTAACTGCGGCCACCAACAAGGAGGCTCAAGCATATCCGTATTGAGGATGCTTTAGGATCAAATATAAGAAAAAAGCACTGCGCGGAGTTGAGCTGGTAAAAAGTTAATACATTTAAGGGAAAATGCAAAGTTTTATTATTTGCTTATGCTTACGGTTTATTTAATTTTTCATATATAACTGTTCTTAACCCAAGAGGTCTTGCTGATCTCTACGCCCAAAGCTGTACGCGTGATCCCTCGGCAGTCTTAAACGCAGGTATTTTTCTTTTGAAAGCGGCACTAAATACCCGTGTGATGCTGAATTGCAAACATTATCAGTATCACTTCCAGTAGCTATTAATTTAATTCTTATGGTATTTACATAGAGGGAGGTCTTGGAGTTGCAGTATGTCAAATTCGTTACTTATCTTTGCTATGGACTCGGGTGCCTTGAACGAATATAGCTTATTTATTCCTTTTACTTGCAACGTGCAGGCGGTGAAAAACGTTGGCAGCCGTACTAATGTCAGATTTGGGATATACGTGATTGGCAGATTCTATGCAGGCTGGCCATTCGTATTGACTCGCAAACGCATCAAGGAAGTTCACTTCACTCTGAGCCCAAAGATGAGTTAAAATCAAATAATTAATTTTGATAAAACGTGTCATCAATGTATTTTTTCGCCGTCTGAGATGCGATTCCGAAACTGTAGACACTAAAGGAAGATTGTCGCGTGCGCGAATAAAACTTTCCACTGACAAATGAAAATAGCAAATAACTCAAACATAGCTACAGCATCGTCTTTCATTAGAGGGGAAGTTCGAAGAAAGACACAGGAAGCGTGACTCGCGTTGTTCATTTCCATCCGGATGAAAATCTGTTGATAGACAAACATGTAAAAAGGAAGTTCATGAGTAGCGGTGATTACCGGATGGTTCATTCTTTTGACTCCTTGATCTGTTTGTTGTCTAAATGTTTCTCCACCGCTGTCCATTTAAAGGCTCTTAGGGCCACAGCCATCCGGTCCGCAGCGGACATGGATTGCCTCACCGAGAAGGATACAGTTCGCTATCCGACAGAAGCCACATACCCTATGGTGACAATACGGTGTGACTCCACTCACGCGAAAACAAACACGAGTAACATTCCAACAGATGTCAATAAAACTGGCGGCGGTGTGTCAATGCACGCAGCTCAGCCAATGAGCTCTGAGTGTGGCCGGATAAGAATGCATCACCCACCTACATCCGGCAACGATGAACCACAGATTAGGCACGATGGGGCATAAGCTTGAACTTTGCGAGAAGGCCTTATTTGAGACTTAGGGAATAAGTCAGTTCAGCCCTATTATTACCATCAAGGTTATCTTCCCATATTGTAAAACGCCATTCAGAAACGTACATAAATCGAATAATAGGGTAAATGTTTGGGCAAAAGCACAAGGTAGGCCACATAAGATGCCGTTACCTAGAGTTTATAGTGCATGCTCAATAATTTAATTTTTTCTACTTATTTGCTAACACATCACATATTTTCAAGGTTAATAATCAAAAATAGTCATATAGTTCCGTTAGCTACCGGTGAGCGTTTATCAACAAATGCGAGTAAAGATTCCCGATCCAACCCTGCAAGAGAATGGGCCAGCGGCGATTGGTTAAAGCGTTGGACTCGAGTTCGAGCCTATGGTGGTGCCCCAACTGGGGTAAAGTATGGCTGATAAATGGCCATTCTAATTTATCTTTTCTTTGCCAGTAATGTTCTTCTGCTTTTACACTGAGATTTTCTCAAAACGAAGGATTTTCAAAAGTATTTTTCAAGGCTTATTAACCTTTTATCTATGTGGATCATCATAATTTTTACGCCTAAAAGAAACAAACAGTAAAGCGCAGTGAAGGAACGATCTGGCTAACAACAAAAAATACAACGAATTCTGTCTACTTAAAACTACAGCAGACACCGCAGGACTGCAAGAAACTGAGAAACTTGCTTAAAAAATCCTTGATATTAGGAGTAGTTTTCGACGTCAAAATGCCGATTTTGCGCCGCAACTCTTTGCCGATTTCTAGTTCTGATAACTAGTGATAGTTTATATGATCATGAGATGGGAAGACCGCCTGATAGGAAATGCTTTTTAATTGTATGGCTTCCGTTTTTAGATTTTATCTTTTGAATGTTCATTTTTTTGCCATCAGGTCAGTTTGCCTTAAGCGTCTGCAATAACGCCGTCGCAACGCTACATGTTTCTGTCCAAGAGAAAAAGAAAATTCAACCTCCGAGTACAGTTGCCATATCTCACTGGCGTTACAAAATAACGCTGGAGGTTACACTCACACAGTCAAGCTCCATAAAGTTAACTGTCTTTCTTTTGAGTGAGTGTCCAGTTGGGACACGCGCCAGATGGTGCAGGTGGTAAGTAGGGCGACAGCGGCGAAGTCTGATCAATAAATTGCCAGCTGTCTCAGTGGCCTTGCAGCTGTTGGGTAGCCTTCGAGTTCCCAATAAACATGTTTCCTAGATTTCTGTGTTTGCGCATACACGCTGGCATTTGGTGAAAAAACTCAATTTTCCGCCTCTTCAGTATTGCGCGAAAATATCAACGGTTTACGTACAGACGGAAACACAGGATTTAGCAGGTTATGCAAAGCTACAGCCTGCGCAATTGCAGCAGGTCATGTGTTTCACTTCATATCAAAGCAAATTCAGGTTTTTAAAGTAAGACTGAAGTCTACTTTATTATTAAGAAAGTTTCTGATAATTTTAAACATTAACTAAATATTATTTTTATACACTTGTACAAACTTTTCTCTACCTTTCCTTAGAAAAGCACTCGAAATAGTGCTTGTTACTATAATGCTTAAAGAGATGTGTTTCGATGGAAGCAACAGTGTGCAGGATTGAATCTTAAAAACCAGTAAATATTTGTCAAAATCTACAAAATACTTAAATCGAAAAAAAAGAAGACGAATGGCCACGTTAAATCATAAAATAGTTGAAAGGTTTTATTCAAGCCAGCGACAGTTGGTTTACAAATTTTGCCTCGAAGATTCGCCCCTAGCAAATTAAATGGTACCATCTGTTATATCCTCAGGCACCGATTAAGAAGGCGGCATTTCCTGTACCCTTCTTGTTAAAAAGATCACGATATTGTTTGACATACTCTTTGGACTATAGAACGTTCAGCGAAGTCACCTTCTTCCGTTAGGCGAGGCTTAAAGCCTAACAGTTAAACCTGTCTATTCGAAAATCAAACGCACTTATGCCGTTCTGATAAATAGTTCACAGTTGTAGTAATCCTGAATTCTATTTATACAATCTACTTCAGAACTCGTAATCAGGTGCAAACCCATCCTATTTTTGGAATAACTGCAACCAACGTTTTGGGCTCCACTACATATTTACTAAAATCTAAGACTGTTCCAGTCTTCATCGCGTATGATATGTAGTCCCTTGGCAGTAAGGCATTCAAAACTACCAATAGACCGGGTAAATGTGAGCCCGATATTGGTTGTAATTATGAAGAAGTGCTTTATCCTTTACATGCTTTGATTGTTGCTTCCAGCTTCGGGGGAGATATTAGGTTGATTCCATAACCATGTCAGTTTTTGCGGAGACAAGATTGAAATATACAAAGCGTAAACTTCTTCAGTAGATTTTAGGATACCATATTTTGCCCATAAGTATAAATTAATCACCCTGCCTCCAACTAATGTATGCCATTATCCTTTTGATTTGATTTCGACCCTTATTTGGGTGCACTTTTATAGGAGCAAACGTTTTCCTCTACTGCCTGTCAAATATTTTTTATGGGTACTGATTCAAAATCGCCAACTGTCAAACAGTTTCCCTGGGTGCTCCTGATCGTGTGCTTAGCCATTTTTGGAACGACTGCAAAGGACGTTTTCATGTCAAAGTACAGATTGTTTAAATCAGAAAACTGTATTAGATCTTATTGGATATGATATATTGTCCGTTTTCATCCATAAGTTCAAAATTACGAAAGTTTCAGGTAAAAGATAGCCTATTACTAAGTAAACTGAAGAAGGAACGCTTTATGCAATATACAATCGGAGTAATGCTGTCACGTTTTGATGATAGAATGGAGTTGGAATGGCAAATACGTCAAATTAACAAAACGTATGCGGGGGCCCACTTGCGATGAGCAAAGTCTAAATATCTCTGGGAGGGCTATTTTTTCACCATCAACAAAAACGAATCGCTATGGTTTTAAACTGATTTACACGTGTATAATAGAGTTTATTATTTGATTTCGGCCCTTATTGAACGCATTGCCGAGGGAGCAGTCTCGAGCAGAAATGTCAAACTTTCTGACAGGCTACTGCTGCGAGACCTTTCGCAAACGCGTGGATACTGACAGGTGAAAGAAAGGTATCCCAGTTATTGGTACTCTTTCAGAACAGTACATGATATACAGACTTCCCGGCACTTGTCCTTGGAAGGATACACTAACGACGGACGCATGAAAGAAGGACCACTCCTCCTCCACAACCCTAACATAACACATAGCTTGCAACAAGCTTATAAGCAAAAAACACGAAGTGAAATATAAAAACACACTCCGGCCCGCGCATTTTGTCGAAAGGGGTTTGCAATGCGGAAAAGATAGTCCTGTTTTCTTTCTATATTCTTCTCATCGGACATATTTTTAAGCATGCACACACCATCAAGAGGATTCATTCGACATGGAAGCATAAGTAGCGGCGGTAATTAGTCTTGATGTTGTTCTCCATGATCAGCATGCATTGGGGTTAGCTTGTGGGATCATCCGTTAAAAAACTATATCTTTGAAAGCCACGCTGCAATGAGATAAGTGACAAATCGGTTCTTATTTTCTCGAGGTTAATAAAGTGAAAAGGGGAGAACAGGCCCTTGTTTGAAGGCAAATGTTTAAATTTACCAAACAGTCAGGGCCGACGGGTTTTCCAATTTAGCTGCGGCCGAGAACGCGCATTTATAATCCTCAGCGTTGCATACATTGCACGTGAAGATGTTTCATCGCTTGGATCGACTGAGATATTATAACTCCAAAATTAACATGTGGGAAGAAGCAAGTAAGGGCATAAAATCTGCAAAAATTATTTTAGCGTTTTTCGTCTGATTGTGATGAATTTTATAGGATAGTGTAAACCAGTGCAGGTATTATTGAGCAGGCATAACGATCACCGCATTAGGAACTCTGCTTTTAACCGCCAGTTTCCTTTGTGTGCCCAATATGTTGCAGCCTTCTCATTTTAAAACCTACACCTAATTACCTTCCAGATTTCCAAAAGAGTCCTGTTTTTTTCCGTATTTTAACCTACTGAAGATTATTTAACCCTACGCATGCTATCGAAAATGGGCGCATATTAAGGAGCAGTTAGTTTGTTTTCACGCTGTCCTCCATGACCACCATGAACGTTGATTAATTTCAAGGCTGATCCTTGGAAAATATTTTGATCAAAATCCACCTGAATGCATTCTCTGGAACGAGATTATCGATAAACATGAGCAGTTTTTAGTGTCTGTTGCTTACTTAAGCATCATCTGAAGACCAACCCAAGTTTAGAGACATGTTTGATGTTGACCGACTGGTCAGGGCAAGGAAAGATTAACTCTAAATTCAAAATGATGAGTTTTTAAACTGTAAATGCAAGTGAGCCTTCAAGTGATCTGCGTTAGAGTGCGTGACATGCTGAGCACCAGCATTGTTTACAGTAAAACGGACCCATTAAGGAAGTAGGAGTCAATAATAAACATATCGAGAAAAGCAAGCAAGGGTAGAAAATATGCAAAAGGCCACTTGATTGATCTCGGTGTAACGGCATGCAAAGGTGCATCTACTATTGAGCGTGCGCAACAACCCCTCATCGGGGGCTATTCTTTTAGCCGACAACAGAATACCCTTTTCGCCAACCCTTCGTGACCCCTCTTCGTCAATTCGACTGCGCGCCCCTTCGCCCTACTTTTCCATAATCAGTCCAATGAAATGTTTGTAAATCTAACATTTTTGCTTATTGAACCGGTGTGCACTAAAATTTCCCAAGTAACAGATGGAAATTAATTCTCGCATTCAGTCCTAGTGCTGAGGGCATAAATTCCACGCAGGCGATGGCATAGCGACTAATAACCAATAATTTGGATGCACTGCTTGCAGTGAGTGCACCAATGGAAACCGCATTTCTAGTTTGCCCGACGTCAAGAAACTAGTAGGGTCCCAAAACCAAGTTTATCTAGCCTCCCAGTCATGTCGGAAAAAGCTCCCGAAAGTTTAAACGCTTATGCCTTTGGGCCTGCATACAGTCATGGTTTAATCGGGTAATGTGAGATTTTCTCAAAATGCAATTCATATCTCAGCTTATAAAGACCATTTGATACACTCAAACGTCGGGAAACGTTTCTACTCAACACGCATTACGAAAGAGGGAAACAAAAAAATAGAAAATATTTGTTAGAACAATTGATTCCGATTTAACTTTTATAGCTTTGGTCATTGATACACAATTGAGGACAATTTTGATTTGAAATGGCAGCATATTTCCAATATCCCATTTCAAACCCCTATTAAAATATCGCTTCTGTCTTACTTTACTCAGTTTTTGGAAACTTCATCCTAAAGTTATTTGATTTATTACCTGGACAGGAATATCTCATTTAATTTTTTCGGTAAAACGCAAAACGCAATTTTGAAATCACTTAAACCGTCATTTAAGAAATTGACTTTCACACATTTTCTGGTTTAAGCATATTACAAGGACTCCACGGAAATTGCGTCTTTTACTCAAGCAATGGGCACTGAGATTCAGCGACACTTCATTAAAATAATTTCAAGTTCGTGTGGCTGTACGAGATAACAGTCGGTTAAAGCAAACATTTTAAGCTGCCAAACGCTTAACGGCTCCCGTATTCACACTCTTAGTCCTAGTTTCAAGATATTTAATTAGATAAAAGACAAATATCGCGATTTCCGCGTACAGATGGTTAAAAATGGCACATGTTAAATTTCCTCTTACCACAACTATGTGGTAGCTTAGAAAATTGTCATTTAACTTGGTTCCATTTCCAATGTTACGCTTAAAACGCCAAGAACAATAGGAAAGAGTTTATGTTTATCAACAAGCACATTTCATAGTACAGTTCTAGGCGGGTTTCAAACAATTTCTTTCCAGTACGTGGTCCCAAATATTGAGCCTCGTCCACAGAGGCCAAGCAGGACAACATCAAAACCGACTGTATTTTAAAAAATCAAGTGAATTTATTTCAGTTTTTAACCTCAGAGGACTGAAATTAATTTGAGAGCCGACCATGATGAAGACGCTTAGTGCAATCGAGTGATGCCACAGGCGTTACCCAGCATGAAAATGGGTTTGTTTTATTGCAAAAAAATAAAACGCGTGTTCATGGCTGTTGGCTTCGAAATCAATTTAAAACGACGTTTTAGGACTCTCTTGAGGACTGAACATCTCTCCATGCAAGCAATAGAAATTAAAGAAATCAGTAAAACGTTTGCACCGACTTTTTAGCGCTCTCTTACTGACAAATTTCGAAGCGTGTCTCATTTATCAAGGATAAGAATACATTTGCAAAATTAAGCACGCTTAATTGAAGCTTATATTGGTAAAGTTTTTGTCATTAAAATAATTACCAGAATTGGAATTAAGTTAATTTCACAAGATTTAAAACCGTTTAAGGGCGCTCAAGGAGTCTTCGTTGCAATAGAACGGGTCTGCAGTGTGACCTCTCACCTCATATGTCTCCTTTGATGTTTGTTGCAGGTGGTACTCTAAGTAAGTTTTAAAAACGAATATTTGTCTTTGTTTCGCTTGTCCTTAATAAGTTCATTGCCTAAAGGAGGAACGCTGGCATGTTTGAAGATTGGGCCAATTTCTAAATGCCTTCGATGTATCTTTTTTACTGTCAGTATTCACAAGTTTGCAAAAGCTCTCACACGATGCAACCAGGTTGAACGCAAACTATTTTCGATCAGTCTCCATGATAGGTGTTTTGAAAAGCAGTTGATCAGTGGATGGACGCTCAATGATCAGTCACGAGACTCTTTCATCCCGTTCTGCCTTGGGCTTCACTCGCAAGCGCCATCTCCCAGCTCAATCGTTACAGTTTTGGACTTCTATTAAACAGGACATGGGTTCGATCCTCGAGCAGTGCGTCACCTTGCTGAATGATTACTCCTAAGAAACCAGCTTTAGCAATCTTAGTAGTTTTGAGTGCATGTATAGCCAAGAATAATATTTCATGCCTGATAAGAACTGGCATGGATATAGTTTTTAACTCGTTTGTATTTGAACCTCAAAACGGCAATCTTAGTAGTTTTAAATGCATGAAAAGCCAAGAATAATATTTCATATCTGATAAGAATTGGCATGGGTATAGTTTTTAACTAGTCTGTATTTAAACATCAAAACGGCAGTTATTGTCAGTCCGAAAAGACGATGGGTCTGCGCCTGACCAAGAGCTGTGAATTCGAAGGCGTAAATAGAATTTTGCGTAGATACGACTCCTTACTATTTATAACAGTGTTATCATTTTTTGCTGTTCCAATTAAAGGATAAACTGTAAGGTTCAACGTCTGGCCCAACGGAATTAAAGGTTATTCGGGCTGGGATGCGACTTTTCTGAACGTCCTCTGGTTCGCAACCACTATCCTGATCGTTTCTAACATATGGTAAAAAGGAAGCGCAGTCTTCTTATACGCTGGTTGACGGTTTGACTGATGATAGTACTTTAATAGGCAGGCATAGCAAATACTGGTAATCGTAGGTTATGCAAGCAGCAAGCAATTCAGAGACACCAGACTTGTGTTTAGCTTTATGATTGACGATCGAAAAGTGTTTTATTCAGGAATGTTTCACACCAGCTTAATTATCCTTTTTCTACCGATGTCGAAGCAACATGATTCTGCCGAAGTCTGTGTGGGTAGAACCAGCAATAAAGTAATCTCAGGGTTTTCAAGCCACCATCCGTTATGGCTAGCAAATTATTTAACCCTTTATAACAGATTTGCACTTCCGAATTCTGAAATTCAAACAGCTGAAAGAACTGCGAACGCAATTTTTGATGGATCATATACACCTTATATATCCAGCTATGATGCTCCGCCTGTAAAACCCCTACTACAACCGGTCACGTATTACAAGATTCTGGGGTTTCTGATTTTCTTGATGCTGTATCTAATCTATACTTATCCTGATAACTTGCTCTGGGCGAGTTTTCTAGGCTCAATCGGTAACACCTCTGACGTCTGGAACTGTGCAACTTTTGACAAATAAACGCTCGCGTTTCTGGGCTTCAGCTATTTGCTATCCAAATCACGCAATGATGCTCTTCAGTTTCTATTCAAGTCAAAAATGCTCGTGGCACCTTTCTTAGAAAAGGTGGATGCACTGCTTTGCTCCATATTAACTTTTACATAAACTGTGCTTTTTAAGCAGGAATGCAAAAAATTTAATTCTCGTTTTGTAAGTGCATTGCTTTACAATTGTAACCTTTTTGCCCATTAAATTGTGTGATGTTGTAATTTCAAATCCAACTGTTTATGCTCGGTCTGGAAGTTTTTTATCAAGGTTTGAGCTGGAGTCCAGCATCCATGGAAAAGGAGATACGTAACATCCATAAGTTGCCAACAGACATATACACAAATTGAATCTTAGGGAGTCCATTGATTAGCTGAACTCCCCCGCAGCTATGTCATGCAACGGCATAAGATTGGCAAAATACGTGATGATGAGCTGTCATGATGGTACAAAATTAGGTTCACTGTCCATTTACTGAATGTCTTCCCTTCCCTTGTGTCATTTAAAGGTCCCGTAAAAGACTCAAAATACTTTCCACTGAATATGGCTCATGTTAAATAGGACTTGAGAGGCATTGGTACACGGAAACATACAACTCCATTTGAACAGACATTTCATGCCATCACGAACTTCATAAATACCCCGATTTTTGAAAAACAAAGACTACCCTTCTTTTTCGCATAGAAACGCTGAAGGTCACATTATTTTGTGAAAAATGGGTTCAAGAAAGATGATTTCTGTGCAAGTATTTAAAAACAGGTTTCAATTCTGGCTAGAGCCGAAAATGAATGGAAACAATGTATCAGCATTTATTTACGTATCAGCATTTATTTATGGTGAGTTAAGTTTTGTAGGCAATTAGGAAGAATTTACATTGTCAGATAGGTCCAGTGTCTGATACTGTCTTTGATGATGGGTTCAAGTTGGAATCTGAAACGTCAGAAGTATAAAGCTCATATCCCAGCGATCGCATTGACCTCTTCTCAAGATGTACATAATTCTAACGAAATATTTTTCGATATGCTGCAGTTTATTCTGCTTGTCAATTTACATCATTATCACACCCAAGCAATCTCTTTTAACCGAACCACTATACCTAATCGCAGTTCACGTTTCGTGAGATATCTCATCTACTGTTCTCAGCGAAGGCGCTGACAAGATCTCTGGCTTAATTCCCTTCGAAAACAAATCAAACCCAAGGCCAAATTATGAAGGAGAAGCATGGGCGAAGCTTCTACCTTTAAAATTTTCATCTCTGTAAAACCATCTACGTGGCGTATGTATCATATGCACGAGCAACACAAACATCATGCACACCTCGCTGATTCAGCCGACTGCTAGCTGAACGCTCGCACCATCCTGAATGATATCTTTTTATTGCAGCCGGTAGACTGGGAACTGACAAATGAACTTCACGACCACTCATAATGTCCATCACGTAAACCACGACTGCTTGACCTGAAGGTAGATTGCTGCACTGAGGACTCGCTGAGAATATCATCCTCACAAGGGACACTGGGATACATAACCTAATTTTACTCATCTCGTCGTAGAGGTCTGCAGAAGTCTATCAACTACTGCTCGCCTGTTGACTACAATACCAATTTATGCCTGCCGTTTGAATATTCTAGGCGCAAGATACAATCCGCAAATTTCATATTCAGTTGACATTTTGTAAATTTACTTTCGGGCAATTTATTCTAAACATTTAATGCTGCCTTGCGTAGTAGCTACGTTGTTTTCGTTAACTAGCACAGGAATTCCTCTGGTCGACTTGTCTAATTTGCGTACTTTGGGGAAAATAAGTCTGATTCGGAAGGGGGGAACAGGTGAGATAGGAAAGTGGGACATAAGAAGACGAAAGGAGAACGGGGACAACAAATTGCGCAGACTCTCAATAGGCACAGCTGCACACACCAGCTGTTCGTTGCACCGAAACTCCGAGTCGCAGTTGACTTTTTTCGGCTATTTACTTTTTTCCCGGGGAAATTTGTTATGCCATTAAGGGCTTACAACTGGTAAAACCGATTTTATCTGTGTAGCCCTGTCAGACGTTTTAACTTCGTCGACATGTGACTGGATTTCCGGGGTGCGAAAAAGATTGAACACTCAAACATGTGTTTTACCCTATCGAAAGGAAAAACATCGCCAATCCAGACGAAGTTTGCATTTGGTGAATTTGGTCGTAATTTGAAATGTCCTAATTTTCGATGTATCCGCATTTATTTCGAGTTTAAAGTTAACTGGTTAAAATGTATAATAAAGATTGAAATGTCACATTTTCAGTAATTTATCAAAAGCTTCATGAGAAATGCCTATTTGTCAAGGAGTTAATGGCCTACCTTGTGCTTTCGGTGCCTATAAGGTCGAAAACAATCGCAAATCTTTCAGAGACGCTCACGATAAATACTCTACCATTTCATGCGAACCAGTCCGGAACTTTATCTTGTTTATTGTCGTTACCTAAAACAAATGATGTATCAAGTTGCGATATGAATGAAGCCCTCAGGATCCAACCATGCACTTAGTAGCCTTGAACGTTAAGCTATGACTTCGAGATATGGAGTTTGATATACGACCGCAGGCAAGTTCACAATATGATATTTTTCTCAACATCTAGGCATATTTCATCTTAAATGGTTACCTTCCTATCAATTACTGCGCTCCTTATCTGTTTTCTCTGCACCCGTGCATTTTATAAGATACAGAAAGGATGCAGCACAAATTTCCTACGAAATAGCGTATAGTTAAAGCTTATTAGTGGACAGTAGAAATTTGCATGTTAAAAGAGATGCGATCTTGATGGGAATAAATTGTGAGTCAAGGGTTTGGCTCCGAGGGATATACCGATAAAACTATGACAGATGCGTATTTTGGTCGTAAAAACCCGGGTTTACTTGCGAAAAACAATCCTGTTACTATAGACTTACGGACGTGAATAAATTTATAAAAGGCATAGCGTTTAAATATTCACGCTGACAATCATAAGAATGTGAGCTCGTATTTCAAATTGCACAGTGTCCGACTTAAATACGCACTGACCAGATACTTTAAGTTCATTTCTCTCTGCAAGAGAATCGGTTCACGGCTCGCTGAGGAGTACGAGAAATCAAGAAATTGCTTTGTGTTTAGTAAGTATCTGGTGACTTAGCAAGTGAATTCCTTATGATACTATTTTTTTAAGATCCTTACAGCTTGTCAGCTGCATAATGCCCAAAATAAAACTATTTGACCGTTGTAAATATCAGGCCCAGAAATGTGATTTTTATACTCTGTAAAAATAGGTTTTATCGCTTCTACATCGCATGAAATCATTTCGAGTATGTCCCCAGATTTTCATATTTTTATGATTTTTGCGCATAGTGATAAAAGTAGCGAATGTGTGACTTTTAAAATGATGCGTGAATAAAACTGCTGAGAAGTGTGAAAAATTACTGAAACGTGTCATCTTACACAACTGAAAATATAATTTCTAAATCCAAGTTTACTTATGCCATTCTTCAAAAAGCAGTGTTGTTATGATTTACTTTTGTCTTTACCCCTGAACAAGGATTTAAGGGCCACAGGCGAAAGGCATACATTAACGTATTTTTAAGCTTCTTTAATGATAAACATTTTTTCGTATAGAGCAAAAAAGCTACAATCGATAGTTGATACCCCTTTTGCTCTGGTGTGTATATCCAGACCTATTTTGCAATTTTCGTTAATTTTCAACAAGTGGATCCCAGAGTATTTTTATAGTGGTATTGTGCCAACAAACGAAATCTGGAAACTACAGGCTTGCGCCAGGGTTACGAATAACATTAAGCGGGCGAGTAATTTCTAATTGGTCGAGTGATCACGGACCCACCTCACTCCCTAAAATCAAAAGGCGCGTGACTAGTCAGCGCCTCCATCTTCAAAGAACACTCCAGAATTCATAGCTTCAGATACCGTTTGGCTATAGTTCTGGTGGTTGGGATAACTCAGAATAGTAAGCAATAAATTTCCGAACACGCAGAAAACAGCCTTGACTATTGCAGCTTTATGTCGCAGCTGGTATTCACTGCCACCAAGGCTTCCAAGAATTTAATCACTGCAAAATCGATTTCGCCGGCCTAGGCGATGAGCACAGCACAAAATAGCCGCATTGGTTATGGTTGTCTAATGATCGTTATGTTGACTGGCTTTCTGATCTAGCTGCTGTTATCTTGGAAGAGTGAGCTCTTCTGAGAAGTGCCAAGTAAAGCATTTGGATTATGGGTAATTCAAAGCCTGCGCTGAGGATCTGCTTTGGATTTTATGCGAAGAACTTCGAACAGGCATTCTTTAATCCGGACGCTGCAATTGATCAGCCACTCCCCGACAGTAGAGTCAGACCTGGCAAGTGAAACTCCAGACCCGAAATAAAAGCATTTCTGTGTACATTTCCTCACCCTCTTAATATCGCAGTTACTTCAGAAATAAGATGACAAACTGGCACAGGCAATTTCTCTGCATAGAGGCGGCGAAACAAACAACTTTATGAGATGGCTGAAGGTCAGCTCGAATGTGGCGAAAAACTATGTTCACAATGTGTGTCAGAGTGTTTGGGTGCAGGATGCTGACTTGTTTTATAATGATAGCAGACTTGTGCAGCATCTACGGCACTCTCTTCTCTCTCAACCCCCTAGACCGGGTGGCAACCAGAGTCACGATGACAGGAACCGGGTTTGGGTGCAATGGCTAGCAAAGCTATACAACCCGTCATCGCGTGTCAAACACAACCTGGTCCGCGCATAATGGACCAGTTGGCAGCCAATCACATCTAAGCTATAAGAGGAGGCAAATAACGGTGTCTAGAATCAGGACAAGAAAAAAGTAGATTAGACGTTAAGGATGCCTGACAGAATCGAACACTCGAGTTACAGGAAGCAATTCATGAGGCAATAGTGCGATCACTGGAGCAAGACGTTTATTGGCCCTATTTGAAGCCAACGGTTATCCGAAGCCCTTTATACGCAAGTGTCTTAGGAAGCCCAACCATGAGAGATCGAAAGGAGAAGACCCGAAGTTCTGGCTCGCAATCCCTTATGTGAAGAACGTATCAGAGGTGACGGCAAGAATCCTAAAACCTTTCGGGATCGGTGTGGCTCATAAGCCTGGATCAACAATCAGACAGCGCATAATGAGGCCCAAAAAACCGCTACCAATGACAGAGCAATCAGCAGTAGTTTACAGCATACTATTCCAAAGTTGTGATGCGAGGTATTTTGGTGAAACGGGCAAACGCCTTGGTACAAGATTGCATGAACACCAGTTTGCACTCAACCGTAAGGACAAGCTGTCTATGGTCTATGGCCACATACAACAGAAGAACCACAGTTTCGCCTTTGATAAAACGAGGGTAATCGGCCGAGCCAACTATAAGATGGCCAGACTGCTGCTCGAAAGTTGGTCCTCGACGGGCACACTTAACAGAGCCATAGACTTGCATCCCGCCTACCAGGCGATACGCAAAAGGCTCGAGTCAGTTCGGGCAGGGCCAATGGGACAGTTAAGCAAAACCAAGCATGGCAGACAACGGACAGTAGAGAAAAAGAAGAGAGGAGCCGGCCGGAGGCCACATAACCGGCGTGGAAAACCAACTCACCACCACGCCCACGAGGCTGAAATTAACTCACGCGGCCGTCAACGACTGATCAGTCCGTTGGCTGACGAGGGACAGGCCACAATTCATGCTGACTTGCCAACAAATACGACGGCAGCAACAGGTACTTATGTCACGCGAGGGGAGAGATTAAACCTGATCAGCAGCAAACAGGGAGATCAAAGTTCATACTCCGAGCAGGGATATAATACCAGGCAGGCGTCAAGGTTGAAAACGTCAAGACAAGCAGAACCACAGAAAGCTGATGATGGAAACGAGGGGGTTTCCAATACGTCAGTCAAAATACATTCCAGTCCACGAACTCGTCCCTTCTTCTTCGTCTTCTTCGGGGGATGATGAGCTCGATATATATATATATATATATATATATATATATATATATATATATATATATATATATATATATATATGATAGTGTGTGGCTCACCGATCTGCTTAAGGAACATTTATGTTCCGTTGTGCCCTGGAGCTCAGACTAGAGCCCTCGCAGGCGGTCGCATAGCGACATGTAGCATATGTTGATAACGTGGAACCGACAAAGACAAGGGAGACCGGAATGGCCATTTCTGGCTTATTAGCCATCATCAGCCAGTCATACCCAATCCCAAGTGTGGCACACCTGGGATTCGAACCCGTGACCTTTGGTAATTGAGTCGAACGCTCTACCATTGAGCCAAGGGCTCGTTGTTTTGTCAGGTGCGATCGGGTATTTGATGATAGTGTGTGGCTCACTGATCTGCTTAAGGAACATTAATGTATATATATAGTGTTCACGCGATCACATGTGTACTACAATAAGCAGCTCTCTCGATCACCGCTGGTGATCTAATCGATGCGATGATGGCTTGGCCGTCCGTGTCTGAGTCGATAATAGCCGTGATTTCATCATCTATTTTGGATGTTGGCGTGATATTGACCCGGAAATTTCACTCACTGTCATTGGAGGTGATGGTCACACGCGCTCTTCCCACTTGACTCATACCACTGCCCGGGCGATGCTTCAGTCCAGAATATGGGAACGGGAGGTCATTGCACTTGTTGATGGACTGTGGGCCTGAGTACCATGTTTCGAGCAGCTCGTGGCTCACACTTATGGACACTTGCGAGGATTTTGACCTCGTGAAACTTTAAAACTGGTTAAGGACGGCTTAAAATGAGAACAGGAACCGCCCGCAATGCTGGTATCTTTGCACCAAAATCAAGGGAAAGTCGAGTTTGGTTTAAGGTTAAAGTTAAATGCAGCGTTAAGTTGAGGTGGGGTTCAATTTACGGTTTGGCATTAAGGTAACAATTTAGGTTAACTGTAAGGCTGTTGTTAGGGTTAGAAAAGGGGAATATTCACCATTCCTGAAATTATGCAAATTTTACGACATAGATAGGCGTTCCTATTCCTCTGTCCTATTAAGTGGGTCATATAAGCAGTCCTTACCAATAAGTTATTTAAGGGACTCGGAAGTGCGGTGTTTTCTCTGAGTTAAAATGTTACTGTGTTCTGCGGAACGGGTCAAAATGAGTTTATTTCTTGCAGACAATGCTAAGTCCGTTGCCTTAAACTGACTCCACAAGCGCTGCCTAGCTGAATGTACTGAAGAACACTCTGAAGCCTGAAGATTGAAATTTCAATTTCAGGGAAGCCTTTGAATCTTGCCGCTTTTTCGCTCACACACGCACACCATTTGCAAAAGATAATTTTCATATGCGAGACGTTGAATGTTTTGAAAGTCGCTCGAAGACCACCCATATTAAGTAAGAACTAGTGTTTGATTTCTTCTTCATGAGTTAGGTGTTTAGGCGTACGCATAAAATATAACCGTTATTGTTAACGCAACATAAATAGCGAATATCAACTGACAGACCTCATGCAGGCTGTCTACTGTTTTGTGCGTTTTACAAAGGCACGATCGAGAAACTACCAAGGCTCTCCAGCACGACTAACAATTCCATGAACATCTAGGATGAGCTGACTTGCAGTTGACAATGATATTCTTCAGTCATTATTAAATGTCCACCTGTGAGAATATGTTGCTTGAATGTATTAACAACTTAAAAATTTACTTTCTATAACTGTTTTTGTTGTCACACTGTGAGATACCCCTATAGTTATTAGGCACGGTTGGGCGAAGCTTTTTCTCAGTACAAAAAAACTGAGAGAAAGAGGATTTCTTTGACACAATTACGTTTACCGTCTGTCATTCCAAACATTTGGGACCATATTATTTCACTTGTCAAGGTCATTTCACGTTTACAGATCGCAAACACAAGATACAACTGAGAGACACGGCTTCTCTTTTGGAAATCATTCCAGTTGCAGTGGCGTTGTCCACACCAGCTCTAAAAACCTGTTCAAGGCTCAGAGATGCTACCAAGACTCTCCGATGAACACACACATGAGATTTGAAGACTCGAACGGAAAACCAACACTGTTGTGTATTTCGTGTCTTTGACTGCTGAAGAGTAACTGCTTAAAGCAGAGTCAGGCTGAAACCCAAACGACTGCTAGTAAAGAAGGCGTTTATAGATGCCAATTCGCTTAAGAAGCGCCGTGAGCAACCAGTGGCTTGCCAGGACTTTCGCCATTATCACCACTGATAGACGGGTAGGGTGGCCGTGGAGAATTTAACCAGGATAAAAGTGAGGTCTACCGGAAGTGACCTCAAAGTCAACACATCTGTCAGGGCAACTGACGAGCTATCCAAACCATGCTCTGAGGCTGACTGTCCTACGCATCCAGACCAGAACGAAACAGGGCCACAACACACGTTAACGGAAAAGACAGACAACGACAGCGAAGATAAAGCAAATTATGAAGAAATCTACGGAAACTTGTTTTATTTTCTATGCAATGCTGTTGTGGAATTAAAATGTTTCCCAGTAGCTGTAACTGTTTAAACCCTCTGATAGTTGGCGTTGTGCTGAAGCTTCTACTTCTGTCATCAAGTACATCTCTATTTGAGAAACTGAAGTTGCTTACCGAAACAGATTCGTATTTTTGCTGACGTTTCAAATAACTTGGTCAGTACTCCATTCTCTATGCGTTTCTGGCAGAAAATTGAGGAGAAATTTAAATGACTGACTGATGTAGTCGGGTCTGGACTGCTCATTTTTTTCCTCTTTCACCGTCTCAGTGTTTTTAAGGATGTTTGTGTGGCCTGACGGGCGCTGGCCTTACGCATCTTCACCTCCATTGAGAATGTCTTCTCTTCGGGTCGGTTCGTAACGGGGCCGAGTTTACTTTCATTTCTAAGGTTCGGTATAACAATCTTGTCCTGGTCATTAGGTATCTAGTGATTCGGAAGCTAATAAGGCGCAGGAAGGTCTAGATGCCTGTTTCTAGATTCGGGATCTGCATGAGGCGTGAGTCGTTCTGCTTTTAACGTGCCCCGGCCCAAGTTTGTTTCGCTCCTTTAATATCCAATATCCAATTTCTCCAATATTGATTGCAAGCTTTGCGTTTCGCTCATGACTCCGAGGTGCTTGTTTGTGCTGATGCAGGCAGGTCACTTATTTTCGCCCAGTTTCCTCAATGTAGTTGCAGTCCCAATCATTGCAACATATTTGGTAGACAACTGCCGAGGTTTCGGCTGGGGCAGTCTCTCCTAGGGTTGCATCAAAGGACGACGAACTGTCGGCTGGCATTGATGGGCTATACGTACTCCGGTGGGTTGTGACAGTCGAGTGACTGCCTTGGAGAATCGTT
This sequence comes from Schistocephalus solidus, assembly GCA_017591395.1. NCBI lineage: Eukaryota > Metazoa > Platyhelminthes > Cestoda > Diphyllobothriidea > Diphyllobothriidae > Schistocephalus > Schistocephalus solidus. The sequence continues at coordinate 83,076 of WEDG01000449.1, read as the reverse complement.
TTATGTAGGATTTGGCCCTCCAGACCGTGGGTTTTTGTTTTTATAACCATCGTCTCGTCATGCGACACTTCTTTTGTTTACTTAAGTAGCAATAGTATCCAAAAGCTCAGACGAGGTCGTTAATGTACTCTCGTTCTGGTGTTGTTCTCCAAGATGTTTCAAATCTGTGGAGTAGAGTCCGTACAGAGCTACCTCTGTGAGACGCAGTGTAATTGTTGTTGAAGTGCAGTGTTTGATTTTGCCGGTGGCCTTTCTCAAGATGGTAGGCTGCAGTAATCCAGCTGCTCACCAGGACATAGAGGAAAGGAAATTGGTTTTTCTTGCAGCTTCCACCATGAATTGAATAGTCAGGTCAATCGACTTCACTTATTCCTTAAGGTGCTCAATGGCAGATGTTCTGACAATGATAAAAGTGTCGTCGACAAAGCAAGCCAAGATCTTTGGCTGATAATTGGTAAATACCAAGTGTTCCCTCTGTGAAATGACCACTTTAGTGATCGGGTCTGGAACGTCAGCAAAAAGTCTAATTTGGTCTGATAAGCAACTTCAGTTTTTCAGATTATCACTATGGAACCCTCACCTTCGCGCATCTGATCCCATCTCTTTTTATATGGCTGAGTATCCCGGTCTGCATCATCTGTCGAAGGGAAATCGATTGAAGCCTCTACACAAGACCTCGGCGCCAGAACTCCATATCATACACTAAGGCTCAGTGCAAATTCTTGGATATGACCACCTTTACTCGGCTTACTTCCAGGCCATAATGTGTACATAGAGAGATTTTAGCATAACACTTTTAAAACTCTCATCAATGTTTATATTAAAGTAGATGAGCTTTCTCACGAAATTGTAACCAAACTTCTGAAATGTGATTTTGGGTTATAATATTAATTATCTTGCAAAATAATAACAGGATGCCGAATTGTGAACCAGCTTCAATATGGCCACCACCAAAAGCCCACACTGTAAATATAATGGTTACTTAAGTAGCTACTTATTTTTCTAATTGATTTTTGAATCCCGTATAAATTTAATAATATTTATGGAAACATGCATTAAAATATACTTTCTGGTCTTCGATTGATATTAAATTCCGTAGTCTTTAAAGTAACAGTAGAAAAATGGGTATCTTTTGCAATTACAGAATAATTTTCAACCCCTCCTGCCGTTACAAACTGCATGCTGTATGCATCCACTTCAGAGAATATCACCAATTTCCCTACCTTGTAAGGAAGATGCCACTAATTGCTCATTATAAGTTGACAGGGGATATGGACCATGTTGTACTCGTACTAACTGTAAATGCACGAGGATTTATGAATGGGTATTTTGCAGTCCTAAAAATCTTAAAATTCGAATCTTTTTAAACCGCATGGTACACATTCCTCAAGCATAACTTTAAAGAATACGAAATCTGCCTCCAGAGGATTTCAAGAAAGGATTTCTAGGCGTATGTTTCTATAAGCTATATTTGAATTTATAAGGACATTGAAAATTAATGAAAAAAAGAATGCCCGCTTAATTAACCATTTTACAGAATGGCGCTTTTATAGCTGGCTGGAATGAAGCCCAGTCAAAAGCGGATATCCTGCATTTGCTGAAAAACCGTCGGATTTGGCTGCACGATAATTAATATGCCAGCCCTATTAATTTGATTCTTTTTGAATTGAAAACACCAGTTCAGTATTTTGACTGAAATTCCCTGAGCTAGCAAATCTACTGTGCCTTTACTTGCGTTGAGCATACTACTTGAACATGAACTACTTGAACTTGAGTTCAATGGAGCGCTTATGGTTGCCTCAGTAAGTGACTTGATGGCTTAACGAGATTATTTGCAGTCCAAAATCCTAGATCTTGTCATCAAAGAAAGCAACGGAGCAAAAGCTTATGATCAATCCAACGAAGCTAGAATGGCTAGCTTGAAATTAGTTGTCATCCTTAGCCAGTAATACGTAAGATCAGGCGGTTCAGCTGCGATTCCAAGCCCCTTTAACCACCATAGTGTCAATATTGCCCTTTATTGGTAATTTTACAGTTCTTTATTTAAATGGAACTAGAACAGCCAGAGAGGCGGAAGAGAAAAACGAAACTGCTAACAAGTGCCATCAAAACCAATTTTAGCCATCCTCGTCCACTTTAGCAATTTGGTCAGCCCCTAGGAACCGCAAAAGTACGGCACCGAGGTTATCACGTTAAAATCACTGAATCGTTACCAGGTAGCATTCCTCTTCAAATAACAGACAGTTGCCGCTTTCACAGGTGTGACTGTGTGCGTGCGTGTTCTTCTGAAAAGGAGAAAGGTACGCATGTCTTTGTCAGACACAAGGCGGCCTTCGGCGTCGTGACTTCGGTGACTTCGGTGTCTGTGGGCAGGGGGAGGGAAGCGGGCTGAATTTTGTCTTCCTGTTAGCGTGGTGGTGGCAGTGATCGAAATCGCAGCAAAAGTCATTCCAGGTCAAGTCAATGGCTGTCGTACAGGAGCTATTACAAGCCGGAAAGTCCGAGTTCAAGAGGTCAAGGTTTGTTTACTTAATTCCACACTTTTCGGAACTGGCTGCCGTTGGAGCCACGATACACATGCTCCGAGCTGAGAGGCTTCTTAAGCTGGTGGACATTGAAGTCCGGTTCGCAGCATAGTCACTAGACTGTGCGCTGAACGATGAGTCCGCCAGTGGACTATCCGCCCATTAACTTGCGTGGCCTTCAGCCAGACATGCATGTCTTGAATCTGGATTAACAGAGCTAGGGTATTTAAACAAATAATTCAGTTGCGGCATAGCACAGAACAGTTAATCCTCTGCTACTTTTAACAGTTGAGACTTTTTCGGCTATGTGCACAGATGTCGCTAAAACTAAACTATTATTCCCCTTTCACCGTGCTTTTGGCCAAATCACTATCTCATAATTCGTAATGGCCTTTGAGGTAGAAGTTGAAAAGGCTTATTGTACTCGTGCCTTATCGTCTGCTCAAATCTTTTTTCCTAGTTGGATGTTATAGGAAGTGGAATGCTGTCCAAACATAGCAGAATCAAAATCAGTCAAGCCGGTGATTTCGGTAACGACTTGCGATATTGGAGTTTTTAGATTATTAGTGAGGAAGAAAATTTCAAGCCTTATTTAATAGAGGAGATTGCTTGAGAGACAACTTATGAGCTATGGCCATCATTGAATTCAGCACGTCATCACAGCACGCACATGCTCATCTTGTCTGCCTTCAGATTATAACTTGGTGTTCATCAATGGGTTAGTCCCTTTCGTGAAGTGCTCAGAGTTTATTTACTCAGATAAAGCTTTCCGGCTTTTGTACTGCCACTAGTAGGATTTTCGCATTGTAATATAGTATTTCCATATGGTAAAATATAAGTTCAAAGGAAATATTTTCGCTGTATAAACAATTATAGCATAGTCCAGGGACCGTCAAACACCATCTTATAATTTATTGGTGAAGTTTTTTTTTTCGATTGAAAAACGAACAAACTAGAGCGCTCCATGACTACTGCAGTGCCACCGTAAGCGAAAAACGAACAACTGATAGACACAGCCAAATACCTCACCTTTCGTAAAGTCATATTTTCTGAGTTTGTGCATAAATACTGCATAGCGATAAGCTGAAAATAGACACCACGATAGGATCTTTTCTGTAACCCTGAATCAAATCAAAACCCGAATAATTTCAGCTGGTATTAAAATTATTACGAAAGTATGCACCAGAAGGGCTTTTGTTCTACTGGTTTTTCAAAACCCATTCTTCAACAGAAAAATGGTATTCCGAAACATTATTTTAAAATGAAGTGCCTTGTCCACATTCGAACACAACCACGTAAATATGGACTCCAATTTCAGCATCTCAATGCATCAAATTGTTCAAAATAGTTATATCAGTGATTAAAAAAGGTAGGAAAAAACACCACTGGATATTCTGAAACCGAAGACATAAAATTCATTCGGAAGACTGCATCAGGTTAAAAGAAAGGTAACGTCCTGGTCACTCAAAACGAGTACTATATTTCAATTGAAAGATTTGCAGTTTTTCCGGTAAACTACTGTAGCAAGAAATTAATTTTGCATGTATTTCCTTTACGGCCAGGCAGCCCGGGTGAAAGGGTACCCTGCCGAGTTCAACGTCCAAAATCCCTGAAGCTAAAGATCCTTAAAGATAACAGAAGAATTCGGGAACCGATTACAACAGGCGCGTATTCATTAGGATAGGTGGATTCGAAACTTCGAAGAAGTCAAAAAATTCTTGAACATCCTGAAAAAATCTATATGGACAACACAAGGGGCAGGCGTTTTAGATTTTGGGAAACTCTTTTCCTTTATTGTTGAAGCATTAAATTGCTGATGGATATTTGAAAAATATCAAAGTTTGAGAAGTGGCATGTTTTATTTCTCGCCTGCCAGCGCTTACTTCTGTACGCAACGTTGGATGTGAAATACTAAAACAGCGTGGCCCGAGTGTGAATTATGAGTGCAAATGGCGCCAAAAAGCAACCAAATCATTTCATCCTTCAGTTTATGGGCCTTAACCCTCACACAATCAAGGTAACGATCGGATATGTCGCTCCATCTAGTCTTTGGCTATGTCTACACCACTCTTCTCTAATTGAGGACTATCGTTCGGCTTAGTGTTGAGCTTGGGGTTAGCGGTTAATGTTTGGGCCAATGTAAGAAGGTAGGACTTATGTTAGGAGTTAGGATTAAGGTAAGAGCTTAAGATTAGGGCTAGGCGTATAGGGTTAGGGTTAGGCTTTAAACATAAATTTGGCGCTAGGGTTGACACTATTAAGGTTGTCAACTTCAGCGATATCTTCAGTCGCGGCCATCACCAGTGTCGGATTTAACGATACGTTCTTTTATCTTTCTCTTTTATTGTGATTGGTTTGCACGTGCTGGGATCAGTTCGCCTGTAAAAGCTTACCACTGTGCTCGGTTTCCATCCTTTTTTTCTCGACTGCATCGCCCACGTTTTAGTATTTCAATTTGCGCGATCACTTATTTACGCTTTATTGGTATCATCGAACAAACTGATGGGGTAAATGCAAGTTTTTAACTTTTTGCTTCTCGAAAGTAGCTTTATGTCAGTTTGGTTTGCTCCAACTATAAAACCCCTTTTACAATCATTTGCATATTATAGGAGTCCTTGCCTCCCTTTTCCTGAGTGGGGCCACATATCCGATCATTGATCTTACCATGAGATTTTTGAGAATGAGCGGGAAACACCCAGAACGGGGGGCAGGGGGCGGTTCCTATTCTCTCTCTTTCCTTGACACACTCACACTGGCATGATAAGAGGCAGGACGGTTATAATGAAAGCTCACTGCCTGGTGATCAGAGGGGGAAGACGACGAAAGGCTACAGTAGTCGGAATGGTAAGAATTGTGACTGTGGGATAATAGTTTTCTTTGTGGTGGAAATAGCCCATCAGTATTCTCAGTGCTTCTAACTTTAAACCCTATATCAGTAGGTCATCACCACTATGTGATGAACTGTGAATTTATTGGACGGAATTCGAAATAGAAAGTCTATTGTTGTGTTTCGTGCTGCAAGCAGATCAGGTCAGCGAGAGCCACTAACGGGTAAATTGAAGCAGTAGAGCCCGTTCCTCAACAGGTTATGCAGACGAAGAAAGAAGTCAAATACAGCAGAAGGTAAGTCCCTGTCAAATTCCCGCAGAGAGAGCCACACGGTTAGCCAGAGTTTATGCACGCCGTTTTTCGGCAAAGGCGCCTTTTTTAACACTGGACGACTTTTACACCCGAGTTGGACCAGAGCCAGCATCCTTCTTTCAGACAGCGTTTTCTCAATTCAAATATCCTGCGGCAGACAGCAGTAGAGCCGTTGAGGTAGGGCCGTTAAAGGACGGAAAATGGCGGTAGCGCGACGCCAATGATGACAAACTTATATGCCCAAAGTCCTCATTCAGGTGAGCTGGTTTTTTAGTACTGAATTGGACCGACAGTTCGACCGTCGATTACGACGAGGTCCACCGTGTGCTCAACGGAAGGGTAATGCAGGGACGGTGACTTGCGAGTGATTTAGTTTAAAGTGATAGTAGACTTGCGCTGCATCTACCGCGATCTCTCCTCCTCCCCCTACCTGAGCCCGGTGTCATGACAGAGTCAAGAAGACTGGATATTGGAGAGGGCGCAGGTGGCTGGCGCTCCGTACTTCACACCACCGTTGTCGTAACCCTAAAGCTAACCCCAATCCTAACCCTTTTCGTTGTGTTCGTTACCAGGAGAATGGGGTTACGCAATAATTCCTTGTCAACAATTTTTCTCCTTATATTGAACTCGCTTGCGAAAGCAGTTTTTTTTCTTTGCCCCTGCCTCAAAATGGCTGGTCTATGATGAGCCAAAAGTATCCCGCCTTCTCACACACACACAGTGAGCTTTTATTTGATCCTTTCCCAGCTCAAAGGTTTGATGGTTATCGGAAGTTCTCTATTGTTTGCATCTCAACTCCCTAAGCCTCTCAAAGTGCAAAACCAGTCGCCAAAATTTATAAGTGGATTCAGTCTTCCCAAATGACTCGCTATTTCTTTCCTTCATAGCATCTGAAAGGAGCCTCGGAAAGAATATATGAGAGAGTAGTCGCGAGATGAAACCTTCCCTTGAACACGCTATGAGGATAAAATGGAAAATCTTCCTATGGTCAGCGGAAAAACCAGCTTAAGCAGTATCTGGACGTTTATAGAAGGAAGCGCACCCCGATCATTCATGAAGTTGGGCGTGTTGAAAGAGTAAGTGTAAGAATGCGCATTACGTATTAATTGGAGAGCCGCCTTAAAACTAATTCCTTCTGTGCTATTGAGCCGCAGGGGGTGTGCAACGGATTATTAGCTTGCTTGGAGGATCTGGCCATGAGCGAACCTGGAACATAAAAAGGAGTTCCTGTTGGTAGTTTCTTATCCAACCCAGGTTTTTTTATGAAAATTGCATAGGCTCAAAATACTTTTAGGAGATGCACGAAGCACTTAAAATAAAGTAAGATGTAAATGTTATCCGGATGACGGTTGACAAATACCTTTCAAGCCTTAGGTCAATCAGATGACTATAAGCAAAGCAGCGTCTGTACTGGTCGTTGCTATAATAGGCCTTTATACTGTAAATAACTAACCTTTCTTTAATCACAGAAGTAGAGAATTTAAATTTTTTGCTTCAAGTTAACATTCCTGACGCTATATGACTCAAAAATCCGAAAGATTAATTTGTTTTTCGGCCTCATTTTGTTTCTGTATTCAGTTTTTTAAACATCAGCAGTCACATTTTGCACTGCGTGACGGTACTTTCATCGGACTATATTACAAAGGTGACGATTAACACAGGGGGCAGGAAAGAGCACTAGGTACATCCCATACTATATGTTGCCTTGCACTAAGGTTCAAGTGATGTAGGGATTACTGTTAGCACTAGGGTTTGCCTTACGATTAAATTTAGGTCTATGTTTAAGGCCTGGGAATAGGAGGCTACTCCCGTAATGCAGCTGGTCTTGCCCTTAATTCCAGGGAGTTTAGAGTCGAGGTTAAGGTGTGGTTGGAGTAGAGTTTGGTTTAGATTTATTATTAAAGAGCGGCTGGGGCTTAATGTTAGAGTAAGACTACGGGAATAGGTCCCCTTTTTGGAATTTAACGCAAACCTACCTGTAGACATGGGGCGGTTCCCCTATACTACACTCGAATCATTCTCTCATGAAATTTAGCGCAAGGTAAATTATGATTCACCAGTCCAACCCCTGAGGAAAGGCTTTCGCCCAGTTTAAACGATTTTTTATTCATTTTGGAGACTGCTAGAAATGCGAAATCCATACATTCAGAAACGTTCCTTCCAAAAATGCCGTGGGTTTGCCTTATGGGCTGAAGCGAATTTCATGTCAATAATGTTATGTAAAAATCTGTACTAGTACTTTGGCAAAAACAATAGGAAGGATTCTAATTAGTTTGCTTCTCCTGAGATATTTAATGCTGGAATGAGGGTCGATATAAACAATTATTCCTTCAAAGCACTCCTATTTGTTGAATCTTAATCTCAGTGAAGACATTTTCTGTTGAAACTTAACTTGTCGTAGTACTCCCCTTGTTTCATAAAACCTGCTGCGGATATTGGCAATTAGCATCAAATTATGCCACTGACATTGTGCTTTTGTTTGATTGCGCGTACTTACGGCCACTGCTTTTGCGAAAGAGTTTATCTTTCACTCAGACAGGCAGAGACGGATTTGACTCGAGGCCAGCTGGGTGGGAACTATGAGCAATAAGAAAGAAATAGCAGCTGGCGCCCCCTCAGAAAACCGCACAGTTAAGACCGTTAGCCGTCCCTTTAACCCAGTTTGTTTGTGTTAGGGCGATTCCTAATAGTACGAAAAGGGGCACTAAAATTGTAACAACCATGTAAACTTTCTAATAGTACTTCCTAGTACAATTTAAATGGAAGACCGATCGTATTCGATACACTCTTCTAGTTATCCAAGTTTCCTCTCAGCAACGAAACGTTTCCAGGAGGAGGAAATCCAGTTTGATTCTGGGAATTCCGCTTTTAAGAAAACTTCTTGCTAGCAAAGTATAACTAGAATCATGCAAAAAGTGCAATTCACATATTGCACACAGTTATAAAGTTAGCATTTGGTTTTTGTGTCAGTAACTATTTAACCTCCAAGACTAACAGCTTCCGGTTTATACAATTGGACAATTTAGTCCCTATTCTTCATAGGGTTGAAAACATAATCGAAAGTTTAAGAATTGATGGCCATACCGGGCTTGAATAGCTTATTTTCCAGCGTAGAGATACGTTTTCATTGACATAACAGACATTTTTACCTAGTCACCCTGAACTGTTCGATACGATTCCTACAAAAAGGACTACAAGTATTAGTTTGAATTTTGTCAGTTTCGCTAGTCCCTACATCATATCACTTTTGAATTCACACAATTGATACATTTTCACATTCATCAATACAATCATTTCTGACCGGGGCCCCCTCCAGTTTATGGCATAATAAATCAGTATACAGTGTCACCAAATTGGTAATTTTGTCGGTTACATTCCTCTGATCATACCATTAAGTCAGCTTTTTCAAAATTTATCTGCATTCATAGAAATAAGCGGTGCTTTCTCGGACGGACTTCATAAGGCATTTTTGCTGATTTGTATGATTTCCAGTTTTAACGCAAGCACTTCATTTATTGCCATAAATAACCTGGATTGGTGGACAGTGAACGCAATAGTTGGCTCTTATTATTAACTGGGAAAAGGATACTGCCTTACTAAGCCTCGCATCAGTGTGTTGCGCCTCTCCATCACTGAATACTCATCCCACGAGAGGAACGAGGACAGCAAACAAATAATTTTTTTCCTGTCGCCTTATTTGTAATCAGGTAGACAGTTGACAGCAGTGAAAGTCAAGAGGTGACTGGCATAACTCAAGCAGGCAAGGAAAGGCTTTGCTAATTATTTCCTCCAGGGCAGTCGATCAGAAAAAAACAAGCGCGGTCTGAGGAGACGCACAGATATAAAATATCAATCTCCAAAAACTGATAAAGTGGTGCGCAGGATGATGGCAACATGCCTCCCTTCCGCCCAAACCCCTTAGTCCGCCTCATCCTGCAAAAGGATACTTTCTTGCACTACGTTAGTCGGGCGCGCAAAAACGTATTTTGCCCGGCGGGGGCAGCGGTACACAGGGCTGGAAAGACACGCGCTGTCCGCTAAGATGCTGTCCCGGCACCATTGAATAAGAAGCGCATAAATGAGTGATTAAATACAGGGACGGAAATGTGGGCTGTTGGCTAAGGTTTACGAGGTAGTTTGCTATTCAGTGCCCATCAGGCAGTGGGGAATGTCTGCCCTTGATATACGGTGCTTGCTAGCAGCGATGAGTCATGAGGACGACGATGTTTGTGTTTTGCCCCAAAATTGGTCGGATTAACTACACAATGCAGTTACTATGCCCGTCATGGTATCTTCTAATAGGTGCCCAATGTGGACGTCAGGTGATCCTCAGTGGTCCAATAGAAGGGCCGATAAGCATTATATTCAAAATACAGAAGGCAAACAAGTATCTTGACCACATGGGGGCAGCATTAAAAACCAATCCTAAATACAGGAAGTAAAACTGGCATTTTAATTCTACGGATATGAAGTCATCACAACTGGCGATGGGTAATTTATACTCTGGAAATGTCATCGTCACACTCTCAGCGATTCAGGGTAAAACGGATATACCCACCTCTGTTCTGCTGTCAAAACAGAATTAGTAACATTTCGCCCATGGAACTTTGATTATGTCAGCCAGCGAACGATGTGACGTAGCCCAATTGGCCAACTAGAGGATTATTTGATTTGAAATACTCGACATGAAGCTGGTTTGGGGTCGGATGTCAGACAAACGTTTGTAGTTTGGTACTGGTTGACAGATGACAGCGAAAGAATTCGAGACAAGTAGCTTATACTTCTGCGTACGCTGCATTTATCTCTATTCTGCTAACTTGGGAGTTAACAATTTGGTAATAACCGGTGCTTAAAGGCATTTTTAAGCAGGCTTATGCATCCACCACTTAGAAAAATCAGGTTTTGCAACAAGTCCCAACTGAAAGGCTGTTATTAATTTCTTGATAAATCCAGAGCATAGTATTAGCCTGCCATCGTTTGTCATCACATGAACTGGTATATTTCGTCGCTGCAGAACTACGCGCTAAAGCGGACAGCCAGGTGTTTGGGGATTTTTTAAACTAAAACATGGCAGGAGCAAAAGGAAACATGAAAACTTTCTGCAGAGGGAATGACTGTAAATCGCGTCCTTCAGAATTGACCGTTTAACAAGGAACAGAGGGCATCATGTGAGTGTCATGCATGAGCTGGCCACGACAATAGAACGAATTAAGTCCTTATTAATATCCTCCATGTTCGAAGAAATACAAAAAGCCTATTTTATTTGTAATTCTTTGACACATATGGCAATGTTAGCCAATCAGATCGAGCCAAATGCGGCACACTAAGCCAGTCTTACTTATTATAGTACAGCAAATGCTTCTGTTTTTGTGCTATGGAGCTCTAATCTACAAAATACGCAAGTAATCACTATACTTTTCAAGCTTGGTCTTTTTCAATCCTACTCTGTAAATTGTTACCTATAAAGCCTCAGTATTAAGCATCTTCGGTAAAGCGATGCGTCTGATTGTGTGGAAGTATATATATGCTCCCTTACAAAATTGTGTAAGCCAGTGAAGTATCTTCCTTCGATTATCCAGTAACTAGTTAACCATTCCATGCGGATAACTGCTTTATTTGAAAAATGGATAAGATAGACTCAAAGGTGATGATTTTCAATGACTTTAAACAGTACGGAGACTGTCCTTTATGTCACAGTGATTTTGGGCACTTTTTTCATCATTGTCACCAAATCATCTAAGAACCAACTAAATTGTCTATGCAATTTAATGTTTCGCTTAGCGGTTAGACGCTGGCCTATCGAATTGTTTTTGAAACTCGTCTTTATATGAAAAATATTTAATTGAACGTATCCGGACAAAATCTATTTAGCTTTAATAAAATTAGGGATGTGCTTGCTTACTCTCAACTCCTATTCTTCAAGCTTAACTGCTCAATCTATTTGGTTTCCTATTCATCATAATATGCCATGCTTTGGTACATGTTAAGGTGTGTTTTCGACGACCGTTTGCTTCTAGTTGACAAATTAAGCGCAAATTTCGATTTCAGTAACTATAACTACACCACTAGTGGTTAAACAATTGACTTTAAAATAAGTCGTTCCTTAACGATCGATGCATTTAAAAGAGGATCGTTACATGGCTAACCATGGTTTCTTTGGAAATTAGGTGAATGAGCGCACTTGCTAACCTGTTTTTAGTACGCTAATTGGACGCATTTCTAAGATTTTTATATTACTTCCGTCAAATTAGTTTGATATTTTGAATGCTACTGGACACTAAGCATAAGTGAGCGGTTATTTATACCTGTCGTATTTAATATTTCTGGTTTGAAAATTCAATCTTAAATTTAATTGTTGATGTCTGATATATACGCGGAAAGTAGCTACAGATAATATCAATAACAGCACTTCAAATCATCGTTTTCCAAGACGTGTGGTTTGCCATCTGCGGATCGCAACTGATCTAGGCAGCATTTAAGTATCTTTATCCAGATGGAACGCTAATTCTGGGGTAAAATTCTCAAACATGCCGTAGATAAGACCAGACATGGAAAAATCTATCAGCAATTGCAAACTATGTCCTGTCACAAATTGCGAGTAAATCGACGTATTTTGCCGTAAAACCTACATGACGATGTGTGCTGCAATAACTTATGACATACTAAACGGTCTTAGTCTTAATAATGATAATCTTATATGCAAAAAACAAGAAGTGAATAAATAATCAATAATAATTCCTATTTCTAATAATTATAACATAGTATGTCATACCTGTCCAGATCCCCATTACAAAGAAGGCGAACAGGCAAGACCATTGTATCCCATGCAGGATTCAAAGTATGCTTTATAACTTCGGTTCGGTGCACAGGAATTATGCTACAAATACGAGAAAAACTTCATTAACATAAATAAAAACGAATGTACGGAAACCTCACGTATTTTATTAATATATCTAAATATTTCATGCACTTAAGAAGTATACAGTAGTGGATCTCTTGTTAACAGGTGAGTACGCCGCCGAGGTATGAGGATTTTTTACAAAATACTAAGCTACAAATGAGCGTGAATACATTCCGTATTTTTTGCGTTAAGTTTTACTTTCGACCGAATTCTCTGACATTAAACCTTAGCGCACAAACTCAATGACATTTTCGAAAAAGGTTAGCAGGGCGATAAAAAACGTCAAATTGCATTCACAAGATTCCATATCGTCATTGCTTTTGCAAATGCACATAAATTCATCTATGTTATAAAAACCAATGGTTTTAGTCCTGTATAAACTTGCACCAAACAGCACCTAATTCCAAGTATCCATGGTGAATTTTCAGAAAGGCTTAAGTTATTCAACTGTTAAGATAACCGGAGTGCTGAGACTCCATTTTCTGCACGTGATCAAACAAATCCATTGCATTTGACGGTGAAAAAAATTTTTCGTAGGTTCTGGACAATACATCTATGTCAAAAGACTGAATTCGATTTAATTTTTAAAATGTCAGTTGCATAGACCTGGAAACTTAATAAATAATTTATATAAAAATTAACTATGACATTTGCACATAGTAAAAGAGAACTGAATGTTTTTTCAAGCATACGTTTTCACAAAATGGAAAATATCAACCTCTTCTCTCCACCCTTATAGACCAAGAAAAGTCTCTCGTTTCAGTAACAGCAATAAAAAAGATGAACGTCAAAAGATAGATTTAGTGCTTCAGATTTAATGACGTTCGTACTTTGCCTGCTGCAACGATACTTCAGTTTTGCCTCATATCTTCTGAATTGATTTGAGTATTCTGGAAGAATTTATTAACCAGATACACCATTAATACCATCAGTTACGAAACCTTTTAAAAGATTTGGTCTTTAAAAATTAACAAGGCTAGTTTGATGTAAAACTGTTCGAGTTGTTTAACATAGTTTACAGTTAAAACTCAGTTTCGCAGGCCTATACTCTAACCAACATGTCCTTTTATTAGGGGCAACTCAACTTGCCATTCCATGGAGTGTTAACTGGAACGGCTTTCATATTTACCGGCTTCACATCACAGGCTAATACATGAGTTTTATGCTGTTCCAATCAATTTTGCTGACATGTGATACCTTTAAAGATCACCCAAGAAGAATTATACACGTCTGCGCATTTATGCGCTTAGTCTGATTCGTGGGAATTCTTCATCTTCAAGTTAGTGCGACTTCTATGCTGAAGTTGTCGTGTTCTACTTCAAACTGTTTTTTTTTGCTCACATTTTTCACTTTCTTCTCAAAAATTAGTTTGCAGTAGTATCAGTTATATCAGTAATATCAATTATTATAACACGTATAACCAGATTTAGTCGATTTATTATCTCCAATTATTTTCAAAACCATAGTTTTATATTGTGGTTTTGACTCTTAGACAAAAGTTTACTTAGAGTATCCGCAGTTCGTCAGAAGCTTGCATAGAACAATAAATATTTTTAAATAATATCTGAACATTTTACACACCTGCCATTTTCGAAAGTCCTGTAGAAGGTTAAGAAAGGGTCTGATAATCCAAATATATCTTTTTTGTCTAAATTCTTCCCGCAGATATTAAGAGTCAGTTCATCCTATGACAAATAACTGCAAAAATTTATTTGTTACGTTGCACGAAACGGCTTCCTCAGCAACAACTAAAAGGATTAAAGTGTGATTTCATAGTGATATCTTACAAATTATTGATCCTTTGTTATTCGGTGGTCCACCCCTGAAGGATTACTAAATAAAATTATGAGTTTACATCAAATAACGTTCTGTTTCGCCTGCTGAGACAATTTCACCGAGTGTCGCAACGCACGATCCGAGAAAATCCTACAGCTGAGTTTTCTAAAAGATGAAGCCTTACTTGTTTTGAAAGCGTATCATTTGGATTATCAACATCGTACCTAAAGAGCATGGAATTAAAAAAGGTGGACAAACACTTCAAATTTAAGCTTTCGTTGTTCCTCGAAGTGGTATTTTAAAATCAACTTCTTCGTGAAGTTCGGATTAAGATTATTTTGAATGGTTTCTGTACGGAAAATTTCATTCCATTTTTCTTTTGCTCCACTGAGTTCATATACAACAACCACTTAAAGCATTGATATTTAAATATCGGATGAACTTACAGGGATCCGATTTCGAAAGCACATCAGTATCGCTCAAATTTCTATATTTATATAGTAAATATATCCTTTCCTACCTGCATGATATGGAAAGTTCAACAGATGTTTCTAAGCTTGAGTCAAATCCGAAGTCCATTGTTAGAGAAGAACGCGTGCGGACATCATGTCGCGTCAAAAAGGCTATGCGAATCGGGAAATCAAATTTGGGGGTTTTCAAGATTTAGAATGACCTTCACTAAGATATATTTCAAACACTGCCTCTTCATGTGCGGGGTTGAAAAGCCAATTTCAATCAGTTATAGATGCCGATTCTGTCCACTTTAATGTTATTTTATTTTTTTACAGTCAGCTCATAAGTAAAAAATAAGGTTTATACTTAATAAAATACATGAATGATTACAAAGCTGTCGGACTCTAGATTATTTTTAGATTGTTGTTGCCTTTCCCTGAATACCGGATAAATGTAGTCAAAAACCAATTCTTATCTTAAGGATTCTTATAAGCTAAAAACTATGACAACTGGCTCCCTCAAAAACATCCGTTCTATTTATTTTCTCGCTGTATTTTTGACTCTGCTGCGAATAATTGTGCAGTCCATTGGGTTGTCTACGATTCAGGTTCCTGTAAGTTGTTTGTAGTATGTGATACACAAAGCGAGGACTTAGATATTTATTTGACTGCAAACATGCTAGTTCTGTTGTGGAATACAAATTACCTAGGTCTTTCAGTTTTCTTTTATGATAAAGTTCTTTATGGTTGTAGGCATTTTAAGAAAAGAGTAAGTTCAGATTATTTTTTTGTGGATGTTATTTGATAAAACCTCCAACTCTCTGGAGGATAGTGGTCAACAGATACCGCATTTGGAATCCGTAATGTTAGCATGGATGCCCTGAAGGAAGAAAGACAGGGATGCAAATGTGTGTGACAAATTGATGGATGGTATTAGGACGCTGTCATATCTAGAAAGACTTATCAATCCCAACTTTTTTCCTTTATCCTATAGACAAATGAGATATGGCTTGTTATTTGACATTCCGAGTTATCCAGGAACATGCCTGTTTGCTGAAATCGGGAGATTTCTTTGAGTTTACAAACAAGACTCACCTGCGTGGTCATCCATATAAGGTCAACCGCGGATCCATGTGCCTAGTTCAACCAAAAGTTTCTTTCCTTCAGTGAGTGGCTCGACCATGGAACTCACTTCAAAGCGAAATAATGACATCGAATACTGTAGATATGTTCGAACGTCAGTTATACTGCTTAATATTTGATAACCGAAGACTCTCCCTGCAGGTTTATCTTTAGCCAACCATTAGCTTTACTTCAGGATTTCAATTTATGTGCATCGTATCACTACACGTTTGATGTAAAATGTTTTACTGTATTTTACGTAGGCAGTATAAACTTGCATTTATACTTTCGATATTACATAAAAAGGGTCAAATAGGCTACGCCCGTAACCCTCAAAAATATAAAATGTACATCCAAAAATGCTCGGATGCAGTTGATATGATAAACTTTTGCCTTGAATATGAGTCAGCTGTTATCCGACACGGAAAGTCAAACAGGCAACCATATGGCTCTTGATAGCAATAAAATCGGTGGCCTTACCAAGTGATCCGTCAAAACGATAGGACGGATTCTTTCTTAGTATATAAATATGACGTTGCCAATCCACTACATAGTAAAGAAATCTCGGATAGGGCACGCAATGGAAAACGCATTTGTGTTACTTAATATACTAGAGCAGTGTATAATACATTGCAGCAAAGCATTAATTTAATTTAATTAATTTAATTGTTTTCTATTCTGACTATCTTTCATTCTGATTTTCGATGGGAATCATCTCATGGGAAACACCAGATTGGCAAAAACCGTACTAACACAGACGGGTCACCAACGTATTCTCCCATACATTGTTAGTCGAATGTTTTTGTAAATGGTGGTTATGATTCTACATCAAGCATTTCATAGAAACTGGAAGGGCAGAACCTTGAACCTCATCGTAAGTATGTCGAAACGGTCTTGCAGGAAGAGCTAATCACCATATACAAAATCTTTCCGACTCACAGACATGTTATAATTTTATAAGTTTATTTGGTGTGGATGATGGCAATGCCTTTGAAAACCCTATTGTTTACATGCCAGTGTGTCATATACATCTGTGTACGTCCTCTTAATAACGTTAACTATGCAAATAGTCTTCACAAATGTAAGAAGAAGTTTTACAAATAACTCATGTCTGGAGGTATAGTGATAAAACTTCGTGTTAAGTATACATACTTATGCAAACGATGCTTGAAAAGCTGAAGAGACGTTGCCTCCACAATTTAGTGTGGGAGATCATTCCATTGTTTAACTCCCCGTTGCGTTAATAATTTAGAGCGGAGGTTTAGCCAGACATTTTCTTGCGAGGCTTCATTGCCTATCCGTGAAAATGAGGCGAGTGGTCCCACTAAAACATGTCCTCAATGCGCAACTCTTCCTCAAGGCTGTGTATTATCTTGTCAACTAAGAAAAAATCACCTTGTTGCTGCCTGTAACACAGAGGAAATAGATGTGGGTATTCCAGTCTCTATATATGAGAGTGATATTTTAGACCTCTTACTTGCTTTTTTGCATGACTTTGAACTTTCTCGAGATATATTTTGTCTTTTGTAAGCCAAGGCCACTACGCCTGTAGGCAATATTCTAGGTGATGTCGAACGAAAGGTGTGGTTTGACTTTACCAAAGAGGTCTTCGTCTAAAGATACAAACGCCCTTTTGATGGATTCAAATAAATGCATGGTGGTGTTTGCAGTCTTTAGACACACTTTTGCACATCGAAAGCTAGGAGCCATTTCTCGGACCATGTTTGCAGTCTGTGCAGAATATTTTGCCGAACATTCTTATACCTCGGGTCTTTCATGACTTGCCACAGTTTAACGTTATCGGTAAACATGATCTTACAACATATCAGTTCCTGAAAACTGTCATCTACATAAAAGATGGAAAGAAGGGGACCAATAACGGAGCCTTGATGAAGAGCACTAACCAAGTTCGCCCAGTCAGATTTATCCTCTCCAATGAAGACGCGTTGTTTTTGACCAACCAGAAATGACTGTATTCAGTTCAAAAGTTTCCATTGATGCCAAGAATGCTCAGTTTATGTAAAAGGCGTTGATGGGACACACTGTAAAAAATTGGCGGAAATCGATTTACACCACACCTATTCCGAAGCCCCCTTCTAAAGCACTGGTTTAAACGTTAACAGAAGTCAGAAAGTTTGAAAGGCAGGAGCGCTCTCGCCGAAAACCATGCTAAAAATTATGTAAGTCATCACTTTCATCAGAAAATTTTGGAATAGCACGTGTTGCAAGGACTCCCATAGTTTTGCAGGAAAGGCAAGTCTAGCTAATATGTCTAAGCACTTTGATGCCATCGTGTAACCTCCTTTATATAAGGGAACGATGTCGGCTGTCTTCAACAGTGAAGGCAACCTCCTTGTTCTCATTGGCAGCTTGAACATAGATGAAAGAGTTATTGCTAGCACAGCCGATAGTTCTTTTAGTATCAGCTCAAGGATCCAATCCCGACCAGTAATCTTGTCTGTCTTGATTTGGTTGAGGACCCGTTTGACTTCGTCAACTGAAAAGTCTACGGTTTTAATAACAGCCGTATCTTCGCCCATTGCAAGTTCTGGGTTTTCATCAGATGATTATACCTTAAACGACAATCTAAATAATTGGGACAGAAGCTGGAGTTTCTGTGGTCCATCAGTTAATATGTTCCTGTGCCTATCCTTTAGACTCGAAATTTCGTCCCGGTGCTTGCTTCGACTGCGGATGTACCCATAAAGCTTTTTAGGTTATATTATGGCTAATTATATCATTTGACTCTCGAAGGTAGGTCTAGTAATCTGTATTTGCTTTACAGCATTCATTTCTTTGCCCTCTATCTTCGGCACATTATATGGGATATTGAAGACGTAAGCACTTTTCCACAATCTCTGATTGTCCTTTATGCTCCTTTTTATCGTCGGATTTATCCATGGAGGTCAGGCCTATGGTCTTAGTATTTTCATTGGACAATGGACTTCAATTAGGCGTGCTATAATCCCTTAGAAAAGCTGCCAGGTTTCATCGCTATCGTTTGTATTGACTTTCCTGGTTTCTGCGAATGCATCACATCTCACTGTTTCTGAATCCCCTTTCCAAATGTTTCCACGTCACTTTATTTTTGGTTTTGGAGATAAGAGGAAAACACGTTTCCCAGGATATCTCTGACATTTTTCTTTTCATAAGTGAAGGTGGAGCTCATTATTGAAAAGGATTGTTTACCTCAACTGTCTACTCAATAGAAAGACAACCACAAACCGCCCAAAGTGGATAAACTCAAACTTGCGGGCCTCTTCAAACCGGCTCCGATGCTCACTTACGGGAATATAAGCCGCAACGCAACATTTGTAAATATGAGGCTATTAAGCTGCGGAGAAAGTTCAAACTAAACATACTGCAAAAATCGTTGGAACACCCCAAAATGCTAAGTGGCTACATACGAAGTATAAAGAGAATTCGGGAATTGATTTCTATCCTAAAGTCTGCAGACAGAAAACTGGAGACCTTTGACCAGGTTAAAGTATGTCTTCTTTCCAAATTCTTTTACACCATCTTCACCCGAGAGCCTAATAATATTTTCTCCTATTCCACCAGTTTGACAACCAATATGTACCCCTCCTTTCCTTCCTCCTCCACCTCCTCCTTATCCACAACAGAGATCCTAGACCTAGAATTTTCACCGACCATAGTAAGAAATGGATTACTCCCTATAAATCATGCCAAGTCACCTGGATTGGATAGAATTCCTGTATTAGCACTTAGAGAACTTGCTAATGAACTGTGTGTACCACTGTCCATCATATTCCAAAAGTCCTTTGAAGAAAGCAAACTCCTGGAAGAATGGAAGTGTTTATTCATCGCCCCGATCTATAAATGAGGTTCACGACTGGATTCTGAAAATAACCGACCTGTCAGTTTAACTTGCATGGCATGAAAAATAATTAAGCGTTTTATCGAAGGTCACAGATAAAGGTCATCCAGTAGATGCCATATTTTGACTACAAAAAGGCCTTTGAGTGTACCACACGGGCTTCTTTTACAAACGATTTGTAACGTAGGAATTCGAGGAAAACTTTTCAATTGGATCAAGAGTTTCTTGTCTTTCGAAGTACAGAAAGGTGTTGTTAGAAACTCTAGCTCGGAATGGGCAAAAGTAGAAAACGATGTTTCACATGGTTTTTTTGGGCCCCTTACTCTTCCTAATCTACGTAAACAACTATATCAATGATCTAGATTGTGAAGCTGTCATGTTTGCAGTTGACATAAAATAAAGCCTGAAGTCAGCTGCGCTGATAACGCAAAAGGGTAACAATCGAATATCAACAAACTAAGTGCCTCGTCGGCTAAGAGGCTTCTTAAGTTTAATGTATCAAAATGCGTGATCTTACACATAAGCGCCGGTTGAAAAGTATCCCTGAAACACCAGGACTTTATTGATGGCACTGCATTAAAATAAGTAGAAACACACAAAGATCTGGGCATGTGGACAACTGCGAATTCAAAGCCCTCAGAACACTGTTAGAATACAGTCCAGAAGGCAACATGTACACTGCATTGGATCAGACGTGCTTTTAAAATATTCTTGCCTGGTCTCTTCGGAAAAGTCTATGGTGTCTTCGTAAGATCGAATTTAGATTACGGCATACCAGCCTGGATACCGTGGATGAAGAAAGATGTTGATCTCCTCGAACAGGTGCAACGGAGAGCAACGAAGATGGTCGATGGACTTAAGACTTTACCGTACCAAGACAGATTGAAAAAGCTTGACTTATTTCCTCTTTCCTACACGCACTCACGGTGTAAACTTCTCTGGACATTCCGGATTATCCGGGCCCATGATTCCTTCTTGAGATCGGAGGATTTCTTCGGGTTTACCTGCACAACTCGTCTGCGTGGTCATCCTTACAAGGTCAATACCGAACGCACGCGATTGAAACTCAGGAAGTTTTTTTAGCCAGTGAGTGGTACGGCCTTGGAACTCGTTATCAAGTGAGATGGTTACCTCTGACAGCATTTCTGATTTTCAAATAAGGCTTGATGGCACAATATTTGACAAAAGACGACTCTCACAACAGGATTTCTTAAAACCAGCTTTTTAAAATCTTTCGGGCTCTAATTTTTTTCCATTATATATATATATATGTATATTTTTTGAAGGGTTACAGGCATTGCCCTTGATGACCCTATTAATGTTAAGTTATCATTGCATGTGTACAGTCAATATAAAATGTTGTTCATTTTAAAATGTTTGAGTCAAAGCATAAGATAACTTCAAATGCGTTTTCACAGCCATAGGCGAAACATTGTGGAAGAAAAGTAGAGCCCGAAAGATTTTAAAAGGCTGGTTTTAAGAAATCATGCTGTGACAGTCCTCTTTTGTCAAATATAATGCAATCAAGCCTTCTTTTAAAATCAATAATGCTTTCAGAGGTAACCATCTCGCTTGGTAACGAGTTCCAAGGTCGAACCACTCGTTGGCTGAAACAAACTTTCTGAGGTTCAATCGCGTGCGTTCGCAATTAACCTTATAAGGATGACCACGCAGATGAGTTGTGCAGGCAAAGTCGAATAAATCCTCCGATCTCAGGGTGGAATCATGGCCCCGGATAATCCGGAATGTCCAGAGCAGGCTGCACCGTAAGTGCCTGTAGGAAAGAGGAAATAAGTCAAGCTTTTTCAATCTGTCTTGGTACGGTAAAGTCTTAAGACCGTCAACCATCTTCGTTGCTCTCCGTTGCACCTGTTCGAGGAGGTCAACATCTTTCTTCATCCACGGTATCCAAGCTGGTACTCCGTAGTCTAAATGTGGTCTCACAAAGGCGCCATAGACTTTTCCGAATAGATCAGGGGGGAATATTTTAAACGCACGTCTGATCCAATGTAGTGTACATGTTGCCTTCTGGACTGCTTTCTGACAGTGTTCTGAGGGCATCAAATTCGCAGTTGTCCACATGCCCAGATCTTTGCATGTTTCTGACCTCTTTAATGCAGTGCCATTAATAAAGTACTGGTGTCTCAGAGATACTTTCCGACCGGCGCTTAGATGTAGGATCACGCACTTGGATACATTAAACTTAAGAAGCCACTTAGCCGACCAGGCACTTAGTTTGTCGATATTCGATTGTAACCCTTTTGCGTCATCAGCGCAGCTGACTTCAGTCCATATTTTAATGTCATCTGCAAACATGACAGCTTCACAATCTAGGTCATTGAGACAGTCGTTCACGTAGATTAGGAAGAGTAAGGGGCCCAAAACAGAACCCGGTGGAAGACCACTTTCTACTTTTACCCATTCTGAGCTAGAGTTTCCAACAACAACTCTCTGTACTCTGAAAGACAAGAAACTCGTGATCCAATTGAAAAGTTTTCTTGAATTCCTACGTTCCAAATCTTCTGCAAAAGAAGCCCGTGGGGTACACTATCAAAGGCCTTTTTGAAGTCAAAAAATACAACATCTACTGCATGACCCTTATCTGTGACCTTGTCCATTTCTCGTGCGACTGAAGGGCACTCGTGAGACAGGAACGTCCTGGACGGAAGCCGTGTTGGGCATTGCATAGGATTTGGTTGTTTTCCAGATAGCGCATTAAATGCCTCTTGATAATAAGCTCCATTATTTTGCACGCTATGCAAGTTAAACTGACAGGGCGGTAATTTTCACAGTCGAGTCGTGAACCTCCTTTATAGATCGGGTCGATGAATGCGCACTTCCATTCTTCCGGGAGTTTGCTTTCTTCAAAGGACTTTTGGAATATGATGGACAGTGGTATACACAGTTCGTTAGCAAGTTCTCTTAGGGCTAATGCAGGAATTCTATCCGGCCCAGGCGACTTGGCTGGTTTTATACGGAGTAATTCGGTTTAAATTACGGTCGGTGAAAAGTCTAGGTCTAGGTCCTCTGTTGTGGATGGGGAGGAGATGGAGGAGAAAGGGAAAGGGGGGGTACACATTGGTTGACAAACTGTTTGAATAGCAGCAAAATTAATAGGCTCTCTAGTGAAGACGGTCTGGAAGAATTTGGAAAGAAGGGATGCTTTAACCTGGTCATCGGTCTCCAGTTTTCCGTCTGCAGACCTAAGGGCAGGTATCATTTCCTGAATTCTCTTTGTACTCCGTATGTAGCCATATAGCATTTTGGGGTGTTCCAACGATTTTTGCAGTATGTTTAGTTCAAACTTCCTCCGCAGCTTAGTAGCCTCACGTTTACAAACGTTGCGTTGTTGCTTATATTCCCGTAAGTGAGCATCGCAGCCGGTTTGTCTGTAACGCCTCCAGAAGCGATTTCTTTTTTTGAAAGAGGCATGCAAGTTTGAGTTTATCAACTTTGGGCGGTTTGTGGTTGTCTTTTTCCTGAGAGGACAGTTGAGGTAAACAATCCTTTTCAATAACGAACTCAATGTCGTCCAATCTTTATTGGTTTCACCATGTTGTTCTGTTTCCCAGGATATCTCTGACAGTTGTCTTCTCATAAGTGAGTGGTCCCCCCTTCCAAATGTTTCTTACCCAAGTATAGGGTAAATTTGGTTTGGAAAACAGTGAGTACTCGAAGCACAGCGTAATGTGATCACTTGAACCTAATGGCGGTCCATCCTGCAGGTCTAGCCTATTTTCCTCATCTCGGGTAAAAATCAGGTCAAGACAGTTTGATTGTTGTCCTTCTCTCGTCCGTGTTCCAAAGGTGACGTACTGAGAGAGAAATTTGTCTGTTGCCCATTGTAGTAGTTTGTGGTTGAAGTTATCTGGCATTCCCGGCGCAGTCCATGTTTTCCAGTCAATATCAGGAGCGTTAAAATCCCCAACAATGAGGACAGCTTTCTTCTCGCTGGCTTTGTAGAGTTCCGTTATGAGAATGAGATCCTGATCAGAAGTCTGATAAGGCGAACGGTACACAACCGATATCGTCAGTGGTCTAGAATACTTAGCGGATATAGTAATGCTTAAGACTTCCACATCGCGTAATGGAATATGTATGTCAGCCATTGCGGTCAGCTTGCGAGTGACATAAACTATGACTCCTCCTCCTCGACTTGGTCTATCTCTCCTGAAGTGCTGATATCCTCTGAGGGATATTTCGGAATCAGTTATTTTTGCAGTAAGCCACGTTTCAGTGAAAGCCATAACGTCTGGATTTTTTCGTCAACAACGTTTCTTAGGTCGTCCAGCTTGTTGAACAGGCTTTGTACATTTGCGGAGATGACTTTCAATGATCGATTCGTCGGGGGGACCCAGCCTTCATTGTTACAGGTTTTAGCCACAGGAATGACCCATTTATGTGGACTTTTTGACCGTCTTTGATTTTCAGCCGTTCCTCTCCTCTGCCAATTCTCTCGATCAATTCTTTCCGAAGTTCCCTCATTTTCAGCCGTTCCCTCGGCTCGTAATCCGGCTGAAAAAACACTTGTTTGTGCGATCCCCGTAAGTTCCTTCTTCCTTCTAACAGAAGTGCTTCCTGGGTTTCATTTTCTAAAATAATTTTTTAGAGGCCTTGGGGATATTCTCATGTCGCGGCTGGGGTCTGCTTTGCCTAGTCGGAAAGCTTTTTGCACGGTGTAAATTTCCCCTTTCTTCAGGACTGCACTAGCATATTCATAAAGAAGATTTAGATCGTGTGTCACTCGTTCCTTCGGAATGCAGGACGTAGATTCTGGGACACCCCGTATTACAATATTTCGTTTACGATTTATGGGCGAGGTCCTAATTTGCCCGCCCACGCTAGGTTGGGAGTTCACAGAGGTGGTGTTACTCGTGGATGCTGGCACGGAATAAATTTCCCCTTTCTTCAGGACAGCACTACCATGTTCATGAAGAAGATTAAGATTGTGTGTAACTCGTTCCTTCGAAATGCAGGACGTGGATTCTGTGATCCCCCTTTTTACGATATTTCGTTTACGATTTATGGATGAGGTCCTAATTTGCCCGCCCTCGCTGGGGTGGGAGTTTACAGAGGTGGCGTTACTCGTGGATGCTGGCACTTCAACACGAGAGGGATTTTGTCCGATGCTGGGATTCTGGGACTTATATTTTTGGATGATATATTACCTGTGTCTTCTGAAACTCGTTTCTGTATTTTCTTGGATCCCTGCCGGTTGCCCTCTTTCCTTACTGGATGCTGTTTAACAGCTACATCGAGCTCCATTGACGTAGCATCATCTTCCTTGTGGGATGTGATGGCTACGGAAGCTGTGCCTGCGTATGTGCATTTGTCTCCCTCGGGTTCCATCGTATGGGACTGCTTCTTTTCAGGCAAATTGTGAGGAAGTTTCTTTAACTTCTCTATCTCCATCTTCGGCCCCTGCATATCCTTTTCAATCTCCGAAATTTTTTGAAGAAGTTTAAAGCATGTCGCACACGCTTCGTCCTCGTAATTGACATCCAAAAAACTTACTAAACTCTTGGCCCGTTTGGCGGGAGGTGATTTTAAGGAAGCATGTCCGGAAATGAGGCCATTCGTATTATGATTTATGTCTATTCCATCATTAAAAATTAGGTCAGAGAGTTTGTCGTGCGCCGATAGCTCAGTGGTTTCACCGTCGTTCCCCGCACGCTGGTGCCCTGGTTCGAATCTCGGCAGCGCCACATACTTTGCACGATTTCCGAAGGGTATATTTTTGACTTCCATGATAGATCGCAAAAACGATTAAGGGTGTTAAAAATATGGGACGAAGGTTTTAGCGGAAGCAACTTTATGAATAAAATATCGAAAGGACTCAGCCCTCCGTTGACTGGAAGATCTCGTGGAGTTGCTGGCGAGAAGTGCACAAGAAGAGGATATCGGGCGTATCTGCTGTTTTGCTGCAGTATTCTTGTGAGGATGAAGAGTATGTCGAACAGAATCCAACACTTGATAAATAAAGTCCGCAAGAGTGACCAGAAGACTGAAATCTCAAAAGTAGTAAGTTCCTCGGCGGTCGAAAATTTTTGCCTTCAGCTGTGAAAATTCATTTGAAATTATAATTCAGTATAATTCAGTATATATAAGGGAGATAGGCAGAGCCTTTGAAAACCCTATTTACAGATAGACGCTAGCAAAACAAGCAAATGTTACATGGCGATAGTCGTTTTAGTATATCAATCATTGCTGTCGACTAATTATATGTTCATCAAGTAAAAATGCATCAAGTCTTCTTTTAAACATTTCAACGCTTTCAGCCTGAACAACTGAGGCTGGCAGTTTGTTCCATTCGTCAATCACCCGTTGGGAAAAGAAGTTGGCCCGCACTTCAAGTTTGGCGTAATTTCTTTTCATTTTGTATTGGTGACCTCGGAGACTTGTCATGTTTGCCAATTCAAAAAAGTTGGCCATCTGAAGGGCACAATCAACTCCTCTGACCAGTTTGAAGACTAAGATCATATCCCTCTGTATTGCCTATAAGAGAGGAAAAATTTTAAGTCTTTCTAGGCGGCCCTCATAGGGTAGGCATTCCAATCCGCTGACTAGTTTCGTTGCCCTCCGTTGAACTTTCTCCAGCAGAGCGTAGTCATGTTTCGTCCAAGGGCACCACGCCTGAACGCAATATTCCAACACCGGCCGGATAAATGTTCCAAACACGTGCCCAAAAAGCTCTCCGTCAAAATTAACGAAGGACCTCCTGATTGCGCCTAAGATACACATAGCTTTCTTTGCGATATTCGCACAGTGCGATGATGGTTTGACAGTTGGTGTTATCCATATACCCAAGTCCTTTAGAATGTTTACCTCCTGGAGTTGGTGACCACTGATGGAGTACTGGTATTCAAATCTAATCAGCCTTCTGGTTCTGATTTGACTCAAACATTTTTAAGTGTACACCATTTTATATTGACTGTACACATCCAATGATAACTTTACATTACTAGAGTCATCAAGGGCAATACCTGTAACCCTTCAAAAAATATACTAATATACGTGTAGGTAGAAGCAATAAAGTCACTTAATCCTTGTGGTGGTTTTGAGTTCTTTTCCCTCATGACTCGTTCTTCTTTACTGAAGACGAGATCTAAACAATTTGATTGTTGACCTTTTCTCAGCCTGGTTCCAAACTCTATGTGCTGGGTGAGGTATTCTTCCAGGGAAAATTGTAGCTGTTTATAGTCGAATGACGTTGCGGCGGCATTTACTGCGGGATTTTTCTAATCTCATGCCAGATGCGCTGAAGTCATTCACATAAACGCTTTCGTTCGAGCTACGAGACCGATAAACAACCCGTAGGTTAAGTTTCGACAAGCATTTGATTCTTATTTTGCAAAAAATTATTTCATAACTTCGTAGTACTAAGTCGGACATTTGCCTCTGACATGAAGCTAATTCCTGGGATATATAAAGTGCAATGCCTCCACCTCTACGTTAAAATCTGTCACAACGGACCATGTGGTAGCCCCCGATACTGACGTCGCCAAGGCCTATTTCTTCATTTAGCCACGCCTCTGTCAATGCAATTATCTGTGGTTTTCTCTCAGAGGCTAGGGATTTGAGCTCATTGAGTTTATTGAAGATACTCTGGCAGTTAGTAAAGTATATTTTGGGACACCAGCCATTAGTACTTATAGTAATATAGAAAGCGGGCATTTATATTGGTTAAGCTGTCAGCCTGACTGCTTTCGGCTAAAGAAATTCTCTTTTCGACGTAAATTATGCCCCCCTCTCTGAGTTTAAGGTTTATTTTGTCATTTATCCTTCGCTCTTTTAGTCCTTTATCAGTTGATTCATCGTCGTTCTTCTCTCGGCTCGTAGTCCTGTTGAAAAAAGGACCAGCATGGATATCCCATAAAAACGAGTTTCTTTTTAAGCAAAAGGTTACCTTTACTAGGCTTCTTGGCTGCCACCTTATGCTGCTGTATGTGCTTGCTTGCGGCTTTGTTAGACTCTGGTATTGCGGAAGGTACTGAGGTGCATGGTCATGCTGCAATATGCTGAGTCTGCCATCCTTTATACTGTACTCCAGATGAGTCTAGAGTTTGTTGCAAGGGCATAGTTCTCTGTCTCTCCGGGTTCCACACGAGGTTGTGTTCAGTTTTTTTGTTAGATTCTGGCAGGTGTGTGAAGACCAATTTTTCAACTGTTTCCGTGCCCACTGTATACTTGGCATCTTGTGGCGAATACTTGTCGAGGCTTCCCTTTAAACGTCTTACTCGTGTGGTAAGATCAAGACACCCGTCGCAGTTAGCATGCGCAAGTGGAGTTTACTTCATAAGTGTGCGGTTCTGAAGTTATTTTATTTTATTTTTTTAATTGCCAGTTAACAGGCAAGGTCAAAAAAATATATACAGTAGAGGGTCAAGCTGACAGCGAAAAAACTCCTGATCGTTTTCTCGGGTGTTTTCAGGAGAAAAAACTGCAGCTTATTAAGTAATTAAAGTTCAGGACAGGGACGCGTTGACACAGGTGCCCGCCGAGGAACTTCTCCATTCAGTGTTATGGATCCGGTATTCTGCACCAGCGGCCGAGCGGCTGTTCGCTGTCGACTGAGAAATAAGCCAATTGAGGTCTGCAGAGCCAGAAATATTGCCCTCAGCATGAAGTCCGGCACAGGATTCATAGTCCGTGAACGCCATCAGAACCGAAGAGAGCTTCCACAGAGTCAGCACCCAAAAGTTTTGGAAGGTGTCCTGAATGTAGAAAACTAGTGACAGTTCGCGTAAACAAGGGATAGCTTTGCTGAATTTTGATACTTCTAGGTAGCTTATTCAAGATTGCTATAGCGTTTACCGAAAAAAACTGTCGGTATCTAACTGTGCGTGCTAAAGGAAGAAATAAAATTACATCTCGATGACTGGTGCGCCGAGGGTGGTCGAGGTGCTTCAGAGATGTAAATGGATCAAATGTTCGACTGTTTGGAAGTTTAAACACTAAAAATAGTCCCTTCTGTAATCTGCGAAGCCACAGTGGGTCAAGGCTAGTAAGCTCACAGCGTTGTTGGTAGGACAGGTTTCGGTGTTCTGAATAGAAAACTCTTTTTGTAAAAAAGTGCTGGACTGATTCTATTTTTTTTCGTTCACTAGCGTGCAGAAGGCTAAATAGAAACGAGCAGTATTCCAGACTAGGCATGACATACATTTTATGGAGGCTGATTCTAATGTTGACGGTTTTAAAATTTCTGAGAATAAACCCATTAGTTTGGCGTGCTTTCGAGACAATCAGGGCGCAGTGCTCTGACAGATTAAGACTACTAGAATATGATATGCTCAGATCCTTTTTAACTCCGGGCACATTTATATCGTGACCGTCTATGCTTAGGTGGGACTGATGGTTGTCGCTAATTGTTAAAAGACTGCAACTTTCTTCGTTACTGGTGACCCGGTTTTTCAAGGCACTACTGAAAGTGATTGTAATATTTCTGGAACTTTCACGAAGGAAGTAGTGAGCAATTTATTTTAGCTAAGCGTCATTCACTTAGATTATATATCAACGGCTTTGCGGATGGGACACCGTGCGATAGTCGAGGGATCATTACGCTCGGCTATTAGGGCTGAGGTCGGGGGTTCGAATCTAGCCGGGGATTAACATTTATTCTGCCTCCCGTACAGCTGGATAATACAGACTTGCATCAATCAGGCTTCTGAGGACTATATGAGTTTGCATTAACTTAAAAATCGGCACGGCAACCTATTCCAATGAAACAAATGTATTGGGAAGAGATGTGCTTTCTTAATGAATTTTAACAGTCAAACGTTTAGAAATAAAGCGACTCAGCCTTTTTGTAACGAGTCCTCCCACTGTTTCGAGCAGAGGCAAGACGCACCGATGTTGGTTTTCGGAGCAAGTGAACTTCAAAGCTTGTGCTGCACATTGGGATAGCCTCCAGAGCGTGGTATAATCAACAGTTCAGTAATATGGTGAAGTGCAGCTTCATCTTAATCTAAATAGATATTTCCAAAGGTCGGAGAATATGAAACTCACACGTCGGCTATTTCAGATACAAGTGTCTTATACACTGAAGAAAAGACAAAAACCGCGTAGGATCCAAATGCTTGACCGACTATTATTTCATGAGCCCTTCAAATAATATTGGAAGACGAAGCATAGGCCACGTTACAACTAGAACGAGGAATGGACTTTTAATCTTCAATCGAGATTCTAATGGCTCTTCTTCATCTCTTCTACCCATATTCCTCTATTTCGTCTGCAGAGGAACTAAATTTTTCGCCTGCCCTAGTAAAAATGTAAATGCTCCGTTTGAACCCCGCCAAATCACCTATTCTGAACTTACTACATGTACATGTACATCTAGAGCTTGCCAAGGACTTGTGTGAAGCATTCTTACCTGAGCTCTCGTACACAACATGTTAAGATCTCCAATGCTACTTCAAACTCGGCCCGTGTGAGGAGTGGAGTTATTCGGGTAGTGTGCTAGGCCTGCATTTATTTTGTCTTTTTGTCAGGTTATTTTATGCCGACGATTTAAAAGTTGCCTATCGATGAAAGCCGGCAGATCGCGACACCGTGCTTGTTCGATTAAAAAATGATCTCGAGGCCTTTGTCCAGTGGTGCTGCACATGGCGCCCTTCCCTTTTTTGGCATAAATGTTCCGTTAAGGCTGTTGGCGACGACCATCAGCCTTATCTAAGCATAGATGGCCACGATCTAAATGTACCTGGCGTTGTTAATGACCTGCGCATATCATATTCCAACGGTCTCAATCTTTCAGAGCATTGCGCCCTGATTGTCTCAAAAGCACGCAGAACTACCGGGTTTATCCTCCAAAATTTTAAAACTTTTGATATTAGACTCCGCCTTTATAAAATGTACGTAAGACCTGGCCTAGAATACTGCTCGTTTCTATTTAGCCTTCTGCGCGCTAGCGAACGGAAGAAAATAGAATCGGTCAAGCACTTCTTCACGAAAGGAATTTTATCGTTGGAGCACCGTAATCTGTCGTATCAAGAACGCTGTGGGCTTGTAAACATTGATCCCTTATCGTTTCGCCGAGTTCAGAAGGGAATCTTTTTTACTGTTTAAGCTTTTAAATAGTCGTACAATTAATCCCCTTACCACTGTGAGGCAGCTTGACCACCCTCGGTGCTGCAGTCATCGCAATGTCTTTTTATTTCTTCCATTAGCTCGCACAGTTAAGTAGCGTCAGTTCTTTTTGGGTAAACGCCATAGCCATGTGGAATAAACTACACCATAATATAAAAATCCAGCGAAATTATTCTTTGTTTAAGATAACTTTTACTAGTTTTTTTGCATTCAGAACAGTTTCCAAGAATTCTAGGCGCCGACATGGTAGAATCTGTTTTCCTGTTCGACGGAGTGCGCGGCATCTGAACCCGATCCCAGGTGTTACCTTGAGGGATACTGCACCGTCTCTGCAGCCTGCACCCGTTGACTCCTTCGGCAGACAGTGAGCAACCGTACACGGATGCACTCTTGTCTGGGGGAGAATCCAGGTTCCTAGCAAAGACAGAGAGAATGCATACAGACTGCAATTGTGTAAGCCCTTCCCTGATCTGAACTGCTATCACCCTTACAGGCGGCAGTTTTTTCTCCTGAATAACATAAATATAGGAAAAACACTTATAATGATATAAATTCAGGAGTTTTTTTCACTGTCAGCCTAAACCCACTGAATATTTCATCTGACAATGCCTGTAAACTGTCATTAAATACAACTTTTATTATTATTATTATTATTTCAGAAGTCATTTGCAGAAATGGAACTCCCGGAAAAATAGAAAACTACATTCCTTACCCTCGAGTTAACAAGGGAGGATCACAGATGGACGCTGAAAATAACCGTCCAATTATCTTAACCTGCATCGGCCGTAAAATAATACAAACCATTAAAAAAACGTCTAAGGTGGTTCCTTGAAGAAAAGAACGTATTATACAAAGCAAAACATGGATTTCGTTTTATTTGCATGATAAATGGATTGGGGCCACAGAAAAAGGTATTCCTGTAGACGGGGTTTCTTCCATGTTCCTTAATTGTTCGATATCGTACCTTACCGACTTCTCTTACAAAAGATTTAGTTTAATACGAATTGGAGGTGGAATTGTGAAATGGATCGAAACCTTTTGTCCGCTAGTGTACAGAGAGTTGTTTGCAATTACAACTCGGATTGGGAAGAGCTTGGGTGTGGTATCCCAGAAGGTTGTATTTTGGGCGCACTGCTCTTCCTAATCTATATGATGGGCTGCCTTAAGGCTTTAGAGTTTGAAACTGTCATGTTTGCCAATGTCAGGAACATAGGGCTGAAGTCAATTGCGCTGGAAACTGCAATCGAATCTCAACAAACTGGGTTTCTGATCGATCAATTGGCTGCTTACGTTTATTGTAGCTAAATTTGTGGCCGTCTGCATTAGTGCCGGTAGAAAAGTATCTACAAAACACCAGCTTCTTATTATTTGCACAGTAATTAATGAGAAAGCAACACACAAAGATCTGGGAAGGTGGAAAATTCTGGAATAGATGCCATCAAAATCCTTTAAGAAGATGGCCCAGAAGCCAACAAATATGGTGCCGAGTATCAGATGTGAGCTTAAAATGCTCCCTCCTGAACTCGTTGGATACACCTTCGGCGTCTTCGTGGGTCAATATTTGGATAACGGAATATCAGCCTGGATACTATGGTTGATAAAATATGTTGACTTCCTCGGGCAGCTGCAACGGAGGACAGCTAAGATGGCCAATGGTCTTCAGGATATATCGTACAAGGATAGGTTAAAAAAAAACTTGAATGATTTCACGCATCCTTCACACACCTAGCTTGCGAGTTATTAGGGTTTATTTGGGATAAACCATAGCCATGGTTTCCAACAGACACAGGAGTATTTCTCCAAGTTTTCCTGTACAAAACACCTACGCGGTCTTTCGTATAAGGTAGGACACGAACCCACACGATTGGACCTCAAAACGTTTTTCTTCAGCCAACGATTCGTATAATAATTGAACTTGCTACCAAATGATATGGTGACCGCCGACATTGTTTTTGATTTCAAAAGACCTGATGACCTAATTTTTAATGACATGCGTTCCCCACAATGCGAAACTTTCAGCCAGTACAGCCACGCTGCTTCATATTGGGTCACATCAATCAGTTTAAACTTGAGCTGTACTTATGGTAAAACGCATTGCACATGCCTCCAACTTGTATTTACTTACTTAAACTATTAAAAGGTGAGCAACCTTGATAGGGTCACCATGGGCAGTGCCTATAATCCTTCAAAATTTAAAATAAATTATATGATTCTTTATCAGTATCCTCGGCTGCCCTACTAGAAATGACTGCATATTGCTGTAAAAAACCTTTAAACTATTGATTTGGAGATTTACCGACAGGCATCTAGTCCGAGTCTAGAGGATTTTATTGAGAATTTGGCCTTGTACACGAAAAATCTAGTTTTTATTTATTTTCTACATAATTTTTCTCAAAGGAATATTATATTAGGAGTCCTGGCATATAAATAAATAAATAAATTGTATATTTAAGGCCCAGAGGGCCCATCATTACAAACTTAGTACCGTGGTATAAATAAATAGAAAGTGGATAATTGCTGCAATATGTGAGCATCCATATGAACAGCAGAAATGAGTAGTATGGTAAACATATCCGATTCAAAACGATTTGCCATTTTTAAAAAAGGTCTATGTTGGCACATGCATAGATTTTTGCTCCTGTATCCATGCTTATTTATCCTCTTTTAACTTTCTGATAGGCATTGTAGCTTTTCTGCATTATTAATCACTTATTGTAATATGCCTCTAAACGTCTGTGAGTATTTTCATAATAAAAGGGATAATACCATTTCCAAATCTATTGTTTAAATGTTACATGTTGTTTTCTTTCAAACTTAATCGTTTTGGGTACTTTGTCTAAAATTATTTCTTTGTTAGAACTCAACAGTGGGATAAATTTCTTCTTTTTGTAGATTTTGCGTCCGTTTAGTATTTTAGAAGAAATTCTGCGTTAGCAAGCTATTTTTTGAGATTTCTCTTGATCGAACTGCTAAAAAAATTTACTTGCGTTTATTTAACTGGGTAGATTTCGTCATAAGGGTCAAACAAAAAAGAGGGAGTGGCCATGAATTTAAACGATCGATAATGGAGAACTGCCAATAAATCTATTGCTGCATGATATATTTGCGTCCAGTTAACTGGACCTGGACATTATGCCCAATCGATGCATTGGAAAAAAATAGCGCTTTATTAATCAGGACGGTGGCTTATTCGTAGCACCTTCAGTCTGTTTAAGCCATCTGTCAATCACTGGTTAGAGCGACGCGAAACTTGTCACCAGCGTAGCTACAGCTACAAGCTGATCGACGCTGCCTATTGCTGATTGGTTACGGGCTAATGACACCAAGGCCCAGGGTCTTCGCACTGGGGATTAAAGAATCTCAGTCATTGCCATATGCCTGGGCTGACGGTGTGTTCTACCTACTACCTCAGATGCGTGTACACTCTGTTGCTTTAGTGAGGCGTAATCATCTACCTGTTTTCCCTGCCTTCCGATTTCGGAAACTTCCAGTTGTCAACAGCTGGTTCAACAGCCCTAGCAAAAAAGGCTCCTTCTTGCCCGTTCTAAAACGTGTTTTGTACAAGAAACATAGAGGGATGAAGGTAGGCCTTTAGTTTGAAATATGCGCCAACACGATTAATTTGCGAAGATATTATAAATACAAAAATCTAAAGCGGTCTAGCGAGTCCATAAGCTAGCTTTTTACTATGTTTGCTGGTATATTGTTTGGGCCCGAGAATTTCGATTCGTTAAGCGCATAGAACGACTTCATAGATTCTCTTGAGAAACCGTTGGTTTCTATGATTGCATCACTACTTATGAAGTGTCTGTTTGATTTCCGTAGCATCGAGGAAAACAAATGTCAACCAGCGTCTGAGGTATTTAGTCTTAATGTTATTTTCAGTAATATTTTCAGTATATACACTTTAAAACACAGATAATATAACTGAAGTGTACGTTCCATTTTCTGCTGGCTCTTTGCATAGGTTATGTTTCAGGCGCATTCCGTGATCTCCGGGCATTTGACCTAGCTCGTTTCGGTTTTGGCACAATTCTTCAAAATTCAACGGCCATGCTGTCGATACTATCTTTTTCAAAGTTTATTATTGTCAATTTCACTGTTTAGATTTCACATTCCACAGATAGAAAGACTCATTCTTTGGTTTATTTTAAAGATAGCTATGAAGCACAACATCGCATGTGACTCCGTTGACGATTTTCCATTGACATCCGGGTTTCCAGTACGAATGCCCTACCCTCCACAGCAATGTTTCACTTCTTGTGGCAGAGAACTTTCCTCACGGGAAATTTAGTTAAATCTCATTTGTGTCTATTTGTCCGGTGAATATGTAGTCGTTCAACGGGAGCACCACATACTCACTTTTGACAAAAGGTGCGAAGAAACTAAGGTCGTAAACCTTTATAAGGTCTTTCTTATGGATGAAAATCCTGAAAAACAAGCATAATTATTATCAGCTCTAATAGTTTGGAACGGAAGGATTTAAGCGAAGGTTTCACTGAGAAATTGTCTTCACCGAACGTTTAGATGTTGATATATTCGTTGTTCAGTGCAATTTGATGTTTTATCACCTCTTTTTAAAAGTTTAAGCACCGCCGCATTGGCATCTGGAAATATTTGAGCAGGCTGTACACGGAAGAAGAACATTCGATTGCTGCAACAAGCATTTTATTTTCCTGGTGTTTTGGATTTTTACGCGAATTTGTTATCGGAGATCGTAGCAGAAAGGGCCTGTAGAATATTAATAACTGGAAATTTTAGTCCGGACGGACGTGTTCTTTTAACTCTATTGCTTCATGATCACCTAAGAAAACAATTGCCCGTCCATTTGAAACGGTTCTTCTCTTGGCATCGTGTCGTAGCCCACTTTCTATCTTATGCGAATAGTCACTGTGATAGTCCTGGGATCAATCGAGGATAACTTCTTCCGGTAATGCAAACTTCAGTGAGGTTTCTGATATGGAAACGATACCCGGCTGTTTTATATTGTTTATTATATTTTGAAGGGTTACAGGCAACGGCCTTGATAACCCTATTAATGTAGAGTAACTTTTCCAAAGTTACAGTCACCAAAAAGTTTGCGATTTAAAACAGGACGCAACATAAAAATAGAGGTTTTCGTTCAGTGCGAAAGATTGCAAATGGAGAGTAGGGCCTTGAAGATTTTAAAGGGCTGGCTGTAAGGATCCATTTTAAAGAGTCGTCTTTTGTCAAAGATTTTGCATCCAGCCTTCCTTAAATATCAAGAATCTTGTCGGCGTTAACCATCTCGCATTTTAGCGAATTCCATATTCGTACCTCGTACTGGCTGAAGAACAACTTTCTGAGGCCTGATCGCTGGTGTTCGCTTTGGACCTGGTTTATCCACCATCCATCATTTAAGCTCATCCGGCTATTAAAAAACGCCAAAATTTTAATAAAGAAAACGCAATTTTGACTAGATTAATTTCCGAACGCTTTTTTAACATATGATAATGGGTATTTCTTATGCATAACTTGATAATTGATGTTATTTGACAGGCTCTATATTTTTTGGGAAATTATCCTAATAGATCGTATTCTCATTCAGAACCTGTCCTTTTTATGAGCAATGTTTGCTGCGGGAACCCGCTATGGATCTACGTTAGATTCCCATTCCTTATGTTTTACCATCCTTTCCTATAATTTTTTTTCCTCATCAGTTCTCTTCTAAACATTCACATTCTAGGTCTTCTCATTGTTTTGTAATTCGGCTTAAAACACTATCCTGTATGAATAACAAACAGTTATTCTTCCTTCTAGGACGTATGATGTCGGGCTTTGTTTTTGAAAATCTCATAAATTGGTCATTATGATGATAGCTCAAGCGATGCATCTACTTTTCTAAGAAAGCAATTGTTGTGAAAAGTACCATATTCGTCATTTTGAAGTGGGAATTACAGCATCTTCGGAATAGACAGAGGTCGTTATCGATGCCTTTATTGGTATTAAATAAGATGTACTTAAGGGATTTCAATTATAAATAGATTGCATTTTCAGTTGAGATGCCTGTATGGTTATTTTAGGTTCTGGATTTTTAATGGAGTTTCGGAAATGATTATACTTTTTCTTGGCTGAGTTCGCTCTGTAGTGGTGCATTTACATCCAACGATCTTAAACGATTATGGTTCTTATTAGGATAAGACTTGTGTTTCTGGTTATGTTTATACTAAGCTTAGGCTTCGAGCGTGCTTATAGTATCATATTAGATTTTGAGCCCACGTTGAGATCGAGATTAGTGTTAACGGTTGCTGTCGGCGCTCCATTTCTATTACGGTTAGCGTTAAATATACACTTGGAGGAACTGTTAGGGTTAGGTTTAGGTTGAACTTTATTTTTCGTTTCTGCTCATTGGGCTACGGACAGAGGTCTTGCTAACCCTATTCATGCAAACACTAATTGTTTTTCAGATTCATTTCCATTGACGGAATTGCTTTAAGGCAACGGAGAATGAACAAATTAAGGCGGCATGCTGATAATAACGCTTTGAAACGTCTTGCACCAACACGGGCTAAAAATACCCTTGACATTCTCGCAAAAGTTCCAGCCGAGGCTACCTCAACTATTTCCAAAATTTTTATAAGTATGTATTAGGGGCTCACTGTAGAGCCAAAAATAATTTTCTTTTAAGGTATGTTCGGTAGTTTAGTTCGAGAAACATGAGGTTACAAATATTCTGCGAACAGAAGTTGAAAAATATTTTTGCAGGCCATCTAAAGCTCACCTTTTGCGGAGTTCTTTGTCTTGGCAATTGAGGCGAAATAAAAGGCATCGGAATCTGATATTCTCGATTTGAATTCATTGAATCCTACTTATCCTACCACCACCAAACTAAGTATCGGAAATTTCTACCCCACGCCTCTCCTAATCAAGAGTTACTCACTTCAAATACGGCTCTGCGTCAGTTACTCTTACTTCATTTTCCAAACAGCATTTCAATAATAACTGGAATTTGGCAAAAGTACATATTTCTATTTGGTTTCTGTTTAGTTTGTGAGGGTATTAGGCCATGCCTTTGAAACCCTTATGATAAATTATAACGAGAAGTTCATGCCATAGCAGCAGCTGGGTTGCATTTCAATATTTTAATTGCAGCCTACTCGTGATTTATTAGCGTCTAATGTGCTGGGATACGTACCAATAACAAAACCTGCAGGGTCGCCATATGCAAATCTTTCGACTTTTCTTGTTCACCTAAATACGGATGAAACGTTTGCACGAGATGCGTTACCATCAGTGGGGGATGGGCATGAACAGGAAACTTTATTCGTTCTTATTTTTGTATGTGGTCATGTCTACTTATTTCCTAAAGCAGGCAAGCAGGTTCACCTCCAAGAACGCCAACAAGGATGTTCCCCAGAAATTGCTTGCCTTTCTTCGATAGAACATACATTAACCTTATTACTATCCATCTACCTCCTGCGATGCATACTGGTTGAGATTAAGAGACTTATTTCAAATTGACAAAATAGAACTGCCTTATTCGCCGATTTTTTTCTGTAAAACAATCCAAAAGCTAATTATTCTGTTTAACTTACCGCTCGGTAATGATTTTAGCGTACATACTTATTAAACACTGACTCGTTGGAATTCATTCGATTTTATAAACACCACCAAGTTATAAGACAAAAGCTACCAAGAGTGAGAATCTTCGCTGGCTTGTGTGGTCTGTGCGAACTCACCAGCGGTTTGATTACATTTTAAATTTTGGCTCACCTACATACTATTAGATAACAACTCGAAAGCATTAAATGCTGTCGAATAAGTCAGGCAACAAACGTGATACATTTTAATATGAAATCAACTCTGGTTTCCTATCCATTCCGTGCAACAGTTCGTGAGATTTGTCTGAATGACCTCTAAAACGGTCTTAACATTTCGATGAAACCTCCCGGTTTTTTCAGACAGCCACCGAAAACCTACTATGAGTGTGCAGAAAAATAGGCATTTCCAAGTTAACTTTATAAACCTCAATGTGGATCATTGTATAGAGCTTTTATTTAAATATATATGTATATTTTTTTCTATTTTTATACTATAACCTGGTCATTCGATTTTAGTTCCTTACACCTGCGGGAAATAAAAGCATGCCATATATGCTGAGATTCACAAGCAACTGGACCAACCAACACGGCTACAATGCATTTAATGAACGACAACTTAAATAGCCTACTATCGAATAAATTTGATTAACTCAACAAAGTTCCATAGGCTGCGTTAATATTTATATGACTTAAAATGTTCTGCAGAAAATCAGTTTGGAGATCAAAAAGCACTCAAAACCAAAGTCAAAATACACTATTTATACACCAAGTATGGTACAGAGCACACAAAGCATGCACCGACTCAGTTAAACTTTATACCATGTTGGACAGCGTACTTACGATATTCTTGTTGACTTTTCTGATTGATTTCTTTATTATTTCAGCCAAATGACTTTTCAAAAATATGAACAATGGACCGTGAACCAGTGCCGAAATGGTGCTTCCAAAAACTGCGATCGGCCCTTCTTCATTATTCTCATCCAGAGCCTTGATTGTTATGCCCTCGGTGTCGATGTCTTGGATAGCGGACAGTTTGAATATGCTTTCGGTTGTGTTATCGAAGTAGGTGGGAAACCACACGGTGAGATTGAGTGTGACACTGAGATTGTGTAGCGTGAGTTCGGCTAACTCGAAAGGGTTCTCCCAGTACAGATCCCACAGCTTTACAAACCCAACAGCACTTATATTTTCGCTTGGTGTCACACAGAACTGTAGACTAATTTCCTCTGCATTGGACGCTGTCGTAGTACGCATTTCTGTTGGGCAGGTGCGCCGGATAGATTTCAGACCAAATACCTTGGCATCCCTCACGGTCAGAAAGCCTTCTGGGGACTCATTCACAATGAACGGCTCTGGCAGCAAACTCCTTAAAACATCCAGAAAGTAGTCCAGAAGAAAGTTTAGACAGTTAGTGCAGGCAGTGGCAGACGCCGTCGTCATGGTAGGCATCCTATTGGTAGATGTATTCGTGGCAGACGCATTGGTAGCAGATGCCTCCGCGGCAGAAAGTTTCGCTAGGGCCAAAAGGACAGGTCAACAGCAGAAAACTGACAATTTTCAACATCTCTACGAACGCTTAAGAGGAGAGAATACAAAAGAATAAGGAATTAGAAGTTTCAGAAAGGCATTCTGGACATTGGAAGGCCATTTTCTGTAAAAACAATATGAACCACCAATTAAATCCTACTTATCTTCCTGTAGATTTAAGAGCCAAAAAACCCATGGTTATTTTAATTGGCAACCTTGGAAGCGAAGAGAAATGAGGCGGGAGATAGGAATTAAGGATTAAGTGCGTTCTTTTCTTTTGTATTACAGTCGATTGCTGTGAAAATCCCCTGGATCCGAAACTGGACCCTGTGGTGATTGTTTTTTCTTAATCCCATTCCAGGGGATCACTAACAAAGAAAGTACCTGCCAGTCCCTCGGGGGTCACGAATGTCCCGCCAACTTCATATATATAGTACATTGGGTGAACAATTGCATGTGAAGTGATTGATACTCAGTCGCAAACCGGCAAACGCACATATACGGAGCTTTGAAATAATAACGGATGACCCAATATGAATTTACAAACTTAAAGGAAATAGATAAATTAATATTAATTTATTCAGAAGGGTGGCACATTCTGAAAACGGGCTTAATCGCTGTAACTGTGACTAATAAATTTAAAAAGATTTTTCATTTCTTATCATAAATATACCATTTTATGCACATTAAGAGAACTTTCCTTTCGCCAAATTCCTTCATTGATGTTTTGACATTGCATTATAATTAGTGTCAAATCGTTCTTGAAATACCGATGAGTGTCTCACCATGGTCATGGTTTTCAAGCGACTGTTTACAAATGAAGCTTCGGTTATATATGTTTATCAAATCCTTTGAAATAAAATATTTCTTAAAAGTATTTGCCCTAATAGTGAGTTTTTGGATATTCTATCTAAAGCAGGTGGCCGAAAAAAATGAACATCCACAACAGCATTTGGCAATCAATATATATTTGATCAATTAAACAACTTTCCATGATAAGGTACCTCATTAAAATGTGCTCTAATTAGATATTAAGCTAAGGAATATATGCGCACTTTACCTTGTTCCAAGGTTAAGTCAAGACACAAATTTGGAGGTTTGACTGTTTTTTTTGACTTCCCTGAAGAAAGTGAGACATTTTCTGCTGAAAATGAGGACCTCACCTTTCGCTTTATATTGGAAAGTTTGCACTATATGTTCTAGTTAAATGCCTCCTCCTACGATTGTAAACGCAAAAAGAGTGACTGAATATACAATAAGATTTTGCGAAAAATGTTAATTTTCTGTCTATCACGTTCTTAAATCCCCGATTAGCGAAACCTCTGTTATATAAAAACATATAGTATCACATGCTTCCGTTTAGCATAGGTTGTTCTTAGCGTCCAACTCCACAGTTTATTGAAAATTTTGTTTTCTGTCCCTATTTTCGGGGAAGTAAAAGAAAATACTGGTAAGCAAGCTTAGTACTGCCTTTTGGGACAAAAAACAACAAACATTTGTGAAAGCCAAA
Organism: Schistocephalus solidus; assembly: GCA_017591395.1. Lineage (NCBI taxonomy): Eukaryota > Metazoa > Platyhelminthes > Cestoda > Diphyllobothriidea > Diphyllobothriidae > Schistocephalus > Schistocephalus solidus. The sequence goes on along the minus strand of WEDG01000449.1, from coordinate 41,637 downwards.
TTCATTTCTTTTTCCTGGAAAACTGCGATTCTTTAGATTTTTTCCTTTATCTGATTTTCATTGAATTAAGATCATATTTTCCGGTCACAGGAGGGATTTATTTGAAGCCTTTCTTGTTTAGATAAATGTTCTTTTATAGCACAACGCACAAAAATAACAGTTTATGTTATGTGATATTAAATCGCATAGGAATTTTTGGATATCCAACAACCTGCCCAAATCCTGCCTGCTTGCCTTCTTTAACATGCAATATTCTTAAGAAAACCAATTTTTAGCATGAAATATACTCAACAAACAATAACAACCCGACTAAATGTACGCTAAACTCATCAATCAAATGTCGATACCATGTTCCATGAGTTACGTCATCCACCGTTCATTTCCTATCTCATAAAATATTAGCCGAAATTCGTAAATTTGATTTTGATCCGAAAAAGTTAATAAAGTAAGGTCAGAAGATTGATTATCTCGCAGCCTAATGCCAAGATAATACGGGCCTGGTGGTAGGAAGGGGATTTGTAGGTGGGTAAAAAGGCCACGGAGGACTAAGAACTCGGGAAATGAAGGAATAAAAACCGCGATGTAACCCATTAAGCTGTTTAAACACACCAAAAAGAGTTAAAGCAAAGAGCGCGCAAATCAACTGATTATGTTTAAATGGGTTGAAAATTGGCTGGAAACGTGGAAGCCAGATGTAATCACTAGGGCCTGGTATGCAACAGACTGCTGAAAAGGGCAACCAACTGCTCCAGCTAAAGCCGCAACCCTTATTCTAAGCCCTAACCCTAAGCCCAAGCGCTAAGCCATAACCATTCCCCGTAGCCCTCCCCCTAAACATAAGACTCTATACCATAACCTTTAGTTCTAACCCTAGACCTTAATCCTTTCCTCCCCCCTACATCACGTAAAACTATCCTTAACTAACTTAACTACTTCCGAACCCTTACGTCAGCAGTAAAACCCAATCCTAACCGTAAACCCACAACCCAAAATTTGCTGATTAAACAGATACAAACCCGAGCATAACATCTCGCTTAACTCAAATAAGTAGCTCTCTTGCACTACAAGATGCATTGGACCTATACATTAGATCCTCACCCGAGCGTCTAATGATCAATTTGTCAAAAATTTCATAAAGGTAAAAAAAATCATCTATTTCGGTTTACATAACAGATTTACTAGAAGCGCCATTTGCTTACCCTGTCGTTGACCACCAGCCGCTGTACTGCGCGAAGATTCCGACAGTGACCGAAGCTGCAAAGTAATTGGTTCGTCCGGACGATTGCTGAGGAAAGTGCAATTCTAAAGCCAACAGCAAATGTTGTTTATTTAAGGCTGCCCACTTACCTTCGCAGTGCTGATATTTAACAGAAGCTTTGGTAAAAGGTCAGATGCCCCGCAGCTTTTATAAATTCTAGCACGGGTTAGCATTTTTACAAATACCCCAGAATTGACAGTGCATTTTTTACCAACTTTCTTGGCGGACGTCATGGTTTGGTCGGAGTTGGCCGATTTACTGCGAATCCCAAAGCTGCAGAGTCAAGGAAGTGTTCGAGTTTTAATGATATATGTATTTTCTTGCATACATTCTGTAAAATATATTTGACTTTATAAGGCATTAAAAACTTATTAAAATGTCATACTATTTATTTAGGCACTTTTCCAGAGTGTAGCTTTTCCAAGTGGTTTGAAAGGAGTTTGTTTAAAAACCTGCATCCTGGTGCGAGTGAAATATCTTGGGGTTATGCCACACAATAATTAATATTGCGAACCCACTTAAGTACTCGATTCGAACTTTAAACACAAATTCAGATCTTCTGTTAATATTTCACGACTTAGCCTATCTAATGTACATACTTGTTGGACTATAAGGAGACTGTTGTGTTGGATTCGGCGTACGATTCTTTCAGAGCAGAATATGTTTGACATTTTCCTTTCCCATGCTCTGTCTGAATAATTATATTTCCAAGTTGTTAAATCAAAGTCGATATATCTTTTAAGTTTCAGACAAAGCAACTATGTCGTAGGAACTGGGAGACTACATTAGACGCGAATGGCCAAGCCTGTGGCAGCAGTGAGGGGAAGGATGCCTGCTTTCAGGTCGCGGCCCATGCAATTGGACCGAAATGCTGAGGCTGAAATTCTTATAAGGTCTGACAACCGTGTGGGCCGTGAACTGCTTGAGTCATAGTTCTCTACCCCGCAGTCAAGTAACAAGCACAATAACCTCGCGGTTTGATATTCCGGATTTCAATTTTGCTCTGGCACCATTACTAGCCACGCGAGCAGGATGCAGCTGACCAGTAGTCTCGGTTACAGTGAACCAGATTACCAAGTAATCGTCACGCCGAGAATCGACACCGGTGATGAAATTACGCTCAGTATTTACTCGGGTACGGACCAAAAAGCCAGCATCCCATCAACTTCGAGCTCCAGCGATGAACACAAGTACTGCTTGATACACTAGGCGTGTGGTCGTCTGGCCAGCACGCCCTATAAATACTGCGCACTTTGTGCCTGCATTAACCCTTTTCTACAGTCTTCTCTGACGATGACTTCGAGAGAGAATCTGAAACGCGAAGCCAATAAGAGCCATTTACCAGCTATCGTATCTTCGTCTTGTAAACTGCTTCATGGAACTTGCCTGCTCGCTTCTATCAGCTATCGGTTTGTTATTCAAGGTAGCCTGATTTGTCTGACAACTAGCAGATGTCTGGGATTAAAATAAGAGGGAATCTTAAGGCGACTGTGCCTGAGTTTGATTTTATGTACAAACCATTCTACCGAACGTGGCATGACGACAATTTGTCCTCTTTCATCGTCGAAACCTCCAGCCGACGCTCGTCTGTCATGTGACCATACAAATTGTTGTTTGGCCTGCTCGCGGTGGCATTCAAACCTATTTTTTCTTATCAGGAAACGTCAACAAGTGCTCCTCAACTCCCCGGACGATTCCCAACCCCAAGGCCAGTCAACTACATTTCTTTTGCATGTAAACTGCTGGTTAAAACCTTAAAGTAACTATCATTCTCTACACGGTTTTGTTAAATAAATTTTACTGTTATTAAACTGCGGTTATTAGGAGTACTGTAGGTTTCCATTTTGGCTTGCCAGACTGCCTTTGTATTGGAAGAACATGCAGCACCCACCCTAATGGGTAAAACTATGCAATAAGTCCACCGGAGATGAGCGTGCCAAGCCCAAGGTAGGGCAAATATGACACTGTCGGAGCTCACCGATCTAATTCCAACCTGGAGCACATACGTTTGCAGCTATATTTGCAAAGCCCAAAGCCAGTATTGGCAGCCGGTTCCAGCTAGGTCAGTTATCTCAACCACTTGCAATACCTTCCTCAGTGTAAGTCTGCAATATGTGTCCATTTTACCTGTCCTCTTTTTCCGATAGAAAATGGAACGCTCTGTCTTATGTGTGGCTTTGCGCTCCATTCCAAATAAATTACAGTTAAGATTAGAGATATGCTTAGGTATAGATTTATAGATAACCCACGGAAATAAGTGCCCATCCTTAAATTTCGTGGAATTTGCCTGTATTACGTAGCGGGTGGGTGCTATTCCCTGTCATGCGTTGAGGTCACGGAACTGATCCACGCCGATTCGGTGTAGTTGAAAAAACATGGAAAACGTTTGCTCTTTCCGGAAGGCAGCATCAGTGGAAGTTTAGGGAAAATGGGGACAGCTAGACTCCGCTTCTTCAGCCCTTCTTCTGACTATCGCCCTCCAGTGAACGAATTATTGTGGGCGGAGGCCTAAAATACGACTCAAATTGGTCATTTCGTTTTGGCATTACCACTGAGATGCTTTTCGGTAGGCGTGTTGGCGTCCATGAAGCATTGAGTTGCAATAAAACCCGGTACGAAAAGGTGGTTAACGCAAGTCAACCGCGTGGTTTGAATTTTGAATTTTTAGTAGCAGGCAGAGAAATTTTTTTTAATTGTGTCTTCATACTGCAAACAGCAGTCTTCAGTCAAAAAGTGGATTAAAAAACGCTTTTCGTCAACAATCCTTCGCTTGAGATCTATCGAGATCCTTATCGTCCGACCAGAACAATTTTCTGCAAAACGGTCATTCTTTCGTGAAAGACTTCCGCGGAAATCTCGGCTTGAGCTACGCAGAGAAACTTGGTCAAAATAGGGCATCAAACTGTTCGTCGAATTAGCGGATCGTCATCTATAAAAGGCTGAGTCGATCGTTTCTGCACTGCTTAATGTTCTGCTTGTCAGTTTGTCCAAAAATAGGCTTAACCGAAAACATTCATAAAGCTTTTCCTCTTTACAATATTTCGAAAAACTTAACATAAGTATAGTAATTGTCTACAATTTTGCCGTAGAAAAAGCCTCATTACATTGCAGATTCTTCCTTTTTCGTAAATTCACGGTATGATATATATGTGCACTGTTACCCAAATCGTATGTCAGAGCACGGGGTCGATCTACCTACCCTCGACATTTTAGCCGTGCGCACTAACCATTCGGCCACCGCATCACGACAACGAGCGATATCGCAAACTTTAACTGACTGTATGGGCGTACCACATGCCGACAGAATTTGCAGTGGAAGCCAAGGGTTGGCCGGCAACATCAATCATGTCGAGGAAGAGATTGAGAAGATGAAAATCCTGCTACGTTCTAGGTTAGGCACGGTCGACGATAAGAATGAACCTATTGGGCGGATAACTAGAAGTAGGGCGAAAGGACATCACGTAAAAGGTACGCCAGCAACAATTTCAGTAGCTGTTACGGCAGCCCCAGAACAAATAGCGAAAATGCAAGATGAAAACAAACAGCGAGATAACTCTAAAAACAAGAAAAATATTAATCTGTCAGTAAAAAGGCCAAGAGTAATAGACCAGGGCTTCCGAGACATATCTACACCAAACCCGAACCAGAAACGTCGAAGAGCGTGCCACCTATCACTTTAAACGCCGTGGGTCATAAAACTATAAATGAATCGCAAAAAAATTCTAGCTTGTTAAATCAAGTACGAGCAGTGCTATCGATTCCCCCACCAGAACTACTGATTACAATGCGCTGCCCTCTGTGCCAGGTGCTTCTCCCAAGTCTGGCAAAACAGGCCACGAACAAGCATCTGCTCCGCCATCCCCAGCGAATAGTGTCCGAGCAATACATAATTTAGCAAATGTCACCCCAATGGTAGATGCAAATCAAATTGATAGCGAAAAATGCATCATTATACAGCAACTCCCGGAATCGAGTGCAATCACAACCATGGAACGAGTTTCGGATGACCTAGTGCTCTTCCAGGACCTACTTAATATCATTTTGGAACCCTCTGACGCAGTAGAAGTGATCAAAGCCTTCCACCTTGGGAAACGGACAGAAAATCCCACCGGAATCAACACGCCCTCAAACTCTCAAAGCCATGCTGGTCAGTAGCGAGCAGTCTAGGCTCATTCTTTCCAGGCGATTTAGAGTGTAAAGCTCCAACCCCGGCGTTTTTGTTCAACGGGACTTCTCACCAGCAGAAAGGCTGAAACGTCGTATACTAGTTCTAGAACTGAGAAAGCGGTTCAGCGAGGGGGGAGCTAAATTTTCTTATCTACAACAACCAAGTGAGGCAGCATCCCCCATTCTTCCATTGGGCTGGTCCGGTACGGATGACCACGCAGCCGAGTCATTAACTGAAGCCTCAAGTCGCATCGTAACCACATGTCCCTTAAACCGAAAAATTAAATTCATGTACACCAATGCGCAAAGCATGTTATCAAAGTTTGACGAGATGAAGATCCATGTCTGTGATCTCTCACCAGAAGTAATTGTCTTGACAGAAACCTGGTGGTCCCAACACGTGGACGACAGTGAGTTAACTATACCTGGCTACCAGCTATTCAGAAGAGACCGGGAAGGGCGTCAGGGAGGAGGCGTTGTAACCTACGTAAAACAGGGATTCCTAGTTTCAGAAAAAACAGAACAGTTTGCATTTGGCTCCGAAACTATTTAGCTCAGAATAAAGGTGCCGAAATCACACAGCCTTGAAGTCCTGACCATCTACCGACCACCAAGAAGTGACTTTGAGCTGACGCGCGCCTGTTAGAAGAGCTAGAAAGATTTGCTTCTCGATCTGACGTCTTAATAATGGGTGACATCAATGCACAGCTCACTGACTGGAGTTCAGTATATGCACGCGGTCCAGAACTAGCTTTTGACCGACGTTTTTGGACATGGCACTGAGGTCATTCCTCACTCAGCACGTCTTATTTCCAACGAGGGTGCGGGAGGGACAACAGTCAAACTGTTTGAACCTGTTGTTTAACGAAATCGCTAGATAATATTAATGAAGTGCGATGTCTACCTCCCCTAGGTCGGAGTGACCACGTCGTACTTAACTGAGACTACTCGATGTTTTCGGTGCCTGAACAGCCCACCAGATTTAGAAGAAATATTTGGCATGGTGACTTTGATCAAACGAAGACTCCACTCAATTAAAATCAACTGGGAATCAGCTTTTTCTGGCAATGTGACCGAGGATTGGGAATGGTTCAGTGTTATTGCATATTCTCCTCAGCAACCACTGCCCGATTTCACGTAAGAGACTGGATAAAAGACTCCAGTGGCTGACTCAAACGTTGAAAAAAGAAGTAAATAAAAAGCGTAGATTGTGGAAGAAATCACTCGCTGATGAGAATCCTGCGTCCATAAACGCATACAAAGTACAAAGGAACAAAGGTAAACGGCTTATCCTCAGGACACGATAAGACTTTCGAAAAAGACCTTTTGAACCGTGCAGTGGAAAATCCAAAGTTATTCTCTAACTATATTAGACAAAGCACACGTAACAGGGACCCAGTTCCCTTACTTAAAACTAGCGAAAACCTAGAGATTAGTGAGGATGGAGCAAAAGCGGAGCACCTTTCAGAATTCTTTAAATCCATCTTTACAAGTGAAAGCGCATTTAATCCTCCCGACGACGACTTCGATGAGGGTCCAACAATAGAGGCTGTATCTTTCGACGAAGCAAATTTTAATAAAGAGCTGTTGGCTTTGAATGAGTCTAAATCACTGGGTCCAGATGATATACCGCCAAACATACTAAAGGAACTCGCTGCGGAACTGGCTAAACCGTTGTCCATGCTTTTCCAAACCTCGTTCGAAGCCGGTACGTTACCTGCTGATTGGAAATCTGCACGAATCACACCACTATATAAAGGTGGCAGCAAGGTCTCCGCAAATAATTACACACCAATTAGCCTCTCCTCAACCTGCTGAAAAATAATGGAAAAATAATAAATCGAGAGCTAATGCAATTCTTAGCGGAGCATATGCGATTTTTTAAAGGATCAAGTCACGGGTTTATCAAAAACCCGACATACCGCTTTTGATTTTCTTGAAAGCCCCATCATCATGCTGTAGAAACAACTCGAAATGGCAGTGGAAACACACATTTTAGCTTTTGACTTAAGACACGGGAATAGAAACAGCCCACTGGAATACTTGTGGCACTGCGCAAAATTCCAGTCATAATAAATATTTTCGTGTCATAAGCCCCTACCATAGGCTCAACCCTTAACTTGCCTCCTACCCTAACAGTAACCTTAATGCTGACTTTAATCACCCTGGAAATCAGTGCAATGCCGTTAGAATCATAGGGTTTTGCCGCTCGTGGTTTCTTTCGAGCTGAATAGGCAGCTGATTGTAACCCTTGTTAAGGCTTCAGGAATAATCTAAATGGCAGTACACTTTCAATTACCTTGGCGACACCGCGCACACACTGTGCAGTCTAATTCACGCCTTACGTAGACCGCAAAAATGGAGGAAGTCATTACGTGAAATGAGATAGATCAAACAGGCCGTGTGCATAGAAGGGCCACCTCCTCAGTATCTTTGTTGAATTTAAAGTTTTAATTACTTAAGGATTTCACATGCACTGAAGGTGTACTAAAGGAAACAAATAGAAAACTCGCCCGTAATTGAAAGCAATATTCGATGCCTTTTCCTTTGTGTGTCCTGTTTACTAAACAAACCCAAAAGCTCTTTAGATATATGTTCGGGAATTGCAAGCATTTTAGTCTACTCTGCCTTTTTAGGAGAAGATAAAGGTTAAGATACCCTTTCTGTAAACTTTAAGCTGCTCAGCCATAAAAATCTTTTTGAAAGATGTTTACTGCAACCGAATTCATTCACTAGCCTGAAACCCGTTCCGCTACGCATATACACAGATTGAGCCAAAAGTTGTGATGAATAGCTCAAGGAGAAACAAGTCTGCGCCTTTACGGTCCAATTTATCGATCGTCTCGAATATACTGGATGTAGGTTATCCTCCACAAGAGGACCAATAAACACAGAGGAATAGTTGTATAACTGGCAGCCAGTTTAGACAGGATATTTGTTCCCACTGAGAGCCAATTTGGCAATTTTGGTGTGTCGTTATCCGTGGCGAGGCCTGTGGCGCCGTTGGCGTAACCTAGCGCCAATCAATGACTAGAAGATGTATCCTTTTGATCTCATTTTAGAGTATAGAAACGGGACGAAAATCCAAGAAATAAAATTGCAAATTTTCAGCATCTGTAAACGAAAGAATAACAGTGAGAACCTTCGAGCGATGCGCGCAGATGCTTCACGCGTTAATAAACAAATAGGTTCATGCGCGATCACAAAACCCTTAAAATAAGTCGAATATAGTTGAGTCATTTTCGAACTGCCTGTCAACAGGCACCGATACAGTTAGAAACAGGGTCACTGCCAGTGATGCATATTTTGCACACTGATTACATTTTTTGTTGACAAGGTGAGAATTCAGTCGCAAAGACGTACACAAGCAGCCTCCACAGTTCCAACGCATTTCACACTCTGTACTTGCGTCTGTGGGATGTCATGCGGCAGGTGAGAATGGAACATGTTGATGTGGTTGCGTTGGAGCTATCTGAACCGAAGCCACTGAGTCCTACAAGAGCAGCGGACGCATTTTGTCATGTCGCTGCTGTGTTGTATGGTTTGACCCGTTTTTGCTTCCGGTTCAGGATAGGAAGGGGTTAGAAATATTGAGACATGCCGATAGCAGTTCAGTCATCCTGCTCGTTTTCATTTTCAATCGTCGAAAATCTGTCCTGTTGCTTTCGTGTCCATGAAAGTACGCACTGACACTACTCCATTCACATGCGAAAGCATGACTTGCAAAATCTAGGTTTCATCAATAGGCCCAGTGAGGGGAAGATGGTTGCTGCACTGAAGATCCTGGTTGCATTGTTGTAGGCGAGCAGTTTTGGCTGTGCCAGGTTGCTATCCATTGCCACGAAACAGTGGAACCCGACAGCCGTCAGGTTTTAAAATTAGCTCAATGGCCACGGCTTGAATCTTGTTCCCATACTTCTCTTTCTTCAAATCACTTTTATCATCCGATCGTGGTGGAGAGCACTTATGTGTTACAGACGAAGGAAAAGTACACTAAACCTGCAACTGCACGTCTGTATCTGTCAGTACTAAAATGACTTTAGGGAAGGATCTTATTTTGCCGTTTACAAGCTAGTAGACGGAATCGCCAGTATAGTTGACATTTAACCACGTTCGGAGTTTGGAGCCATCGGCCAGGAACATCTGAAACTCGGATATGTAAGTCAAACATTCGGTTCCAACGCATCTAGTTAGAACATCAAAAAATCAACGGGCAAATCCAATAAAACCTTCCGCTGGCTGATTATTTTTAGTGAAAGAGAAGATAAAGGGAATCTTCAGTGGCTATTTCAGTTATGAGCAAGTGCAACCCATGTAATGTAAGAGGGAGTTGTCAGAAATTACAACAGTACTGTGTGTGGTATTTTAAATATCTGTGAGGCACAACGTAATTCGCAAAAAACCCGTCGTTTTTATCGTGAACCACACAAAAACAGCGTAGATTTACCCATGTTCAAAGTATTATACATGAAAAGTTTATGTGGGTGAAGAGATAAGTTCCTAATGAATGGAGAGCAGATTTATACTGCACTTCTAGAGAAGCCTCTTGAAGTAGCAACACAAAAGACTGTCCTCTAATGCAACCGTGGTTTTTGAAGTGATGTTATAAAGATAACGACATGAAAACTTTGCCGTTTAAAACATCAAAGTCAAATAACTCCAACGGTGGGATGGCTCTAGTGAAAACGCGTTCGGCCATCCATAGCATTGCATTGCTGAGGTCAGAACGTTCACATCTGCATAACGATGAAAAACCACTTCTGCGTGGTTAGAATGAACAGATTCGGAACCTTCTCAGTCGGTGAGCTTCAGAAGGTGAGAGGACCATGAAAAGGTTTTCTGCAACGCTGGCCTTAACCACCTACATATTACTAAAAGAGAAAACAGTATTATTTTCCTTGGTTGTAAAAAGAAATCTCCGGCATGAAACCCTGAAGTGAAACAAATTCTCCAACATTTTCTTCCTCCTTTTAGGATTTTATAGACGATGGGTAGGAAAAACTCCAAGAGATAATGACGAAATTTGGCTTGAAAAAACATGAGCGCATGATAAGTCAACTCTGTGAGGGCATTTATTCTAACGTATAGGATGACGAATTAACGTTATAAACTTTAGTATTACTATGGGGTAAATAGTATTATATGCTTGCAGAACCCCAACCTGTGACACTATGAGCTTCCAAGTTCTACGAAACGCCTAATAGCAGCAACCCATTGTTAAAGAAATGGGGTAGGAACAGTTCATATGCCTTCCCCCAAAAAATACAAGAATTAGAGTGCTCCCACAATACTGAAGGTTTTACGCTAAATTTCACGAAGGTAAAAATGCTCAAGTTCAAGCACCAAGATGAGCCTTCATCGTAGAACTTTTCATCACCCCCAAAATTTGCTGTTCACCTTAACCTCAATCCGTACTTCTCTGGAGGTTTGTGCTAAGGCGCCTGCGTTTGCAGACGCTTCCTCTTCGCATGTCCTGTCGGGGTGCCGTAAATTTATCACTACCTTTTACTGAAATACAGTGCCAATATTATCCCATTTTACATGTTATAAGTAGGAGTAAGATATGCAGAGACTTACTAGGGGTATCAAAGAAAATGAAATGTATTTTCAGTAGGCAAGCGCACAGGGCAGTGATTCCCTCCCCCCCCCCCCCCCGAGGTACGTTTCGTGATCAATCTTCTTGCCCGGTTGGCCACTTAAAGTTCATGAGAAAAAAGAGCAGCGAATTTGCGATGACAAACTTTAAGGACCAACGCGCCATTACCATTCATTTTAAAGAAACTAGCGACAGAAACAGTTTCAGTGACGCAAGTGTTTAGCATGCTGACAGCACGGGTGCTGGCTTAAGCGCTTATCTCGGGCCGCTGCAGGACACAGCTGACAGTTCGACCGTCGATTTCGACGAGATCCACCCTATGCTCCACACCAGGTGGGGCATGGACAGTGACTTGCACGCTGATTAGTTTTAAAGTGATAGTAGCCTTGCACTGCAGCTACCACACTCTCTCCTCCTCCCCCACCTGAGCCCGGTGTCATGACAGAGTCAAGAAGACCGGAAATTGGAGAGGGCGCAGGTGCCTAGTGCGGCCGGAGCCGCTCCTGGGTGTACCACCACACCTGACTCGGATCCCACGGAGTGGGAGTGCCATAAAGCCCACATTAAGAAGGAGCCATTGCAGCCTGACTCTCAGTCCGCCAGTCAGCCACTCCACACAAAACACACATTGGGCTGACCACGCGGTCCGAGTTATCCCGTCAGTTGGCAACCTTCCAAGCCACGGCTTTTAGCGCCCCATGATAGTTTCAAGCGCGTCAGATTGTTTATAGTGAGGAAAAATGCGCTGAGCTCTCGACTTCACTCTCTCCCCCACCCCCACAATCAGACTACCATCCGAACCGGTCAGTTGTCTGATGTGGGAGTCGGAGGACAAAGTTACGAGGTTTACGGCTCATCAGTCTCATCATCATTTTGCATTTTGATAAATACTTTCATAGTTGTTTACTACTGGCTGCCTGTTGACTGCTTGTGAAAACTACATGGTTATTCTGCAATGGCTGATGGATTTCAGCTCAGATAATTATGGCAACTTTCGGACTAAGGCTGGAAAATTTGGTTCCCATGGATTGAATCCGACCTCGCACATTAATGTTCTCGGAAATGAAACAAAGACTTGTTTCAATGCTTCGAAGATGATGGAATAAGTGTAATCTGCTGGAGTTCATTCCAATGAATCCTAACTGAAGGTAAGAACATGAGACGCATCGCGGCAAGTTTTTTCCACCACTTTTGAATTTTTCGATCCGGGGACAGGCTGCTTCACCATATTATCGTGCCTGCCGCACTTCTTTCAAAATCAACCAGTTTTGGCACAAATTGGCATGAAAACAGTTTCTCACCCCCTCGCTCTTACTCGCCCGACCTAGCACCATGCAACATATGGGCGAAAACCTAAAGGGGAGGTGTTTTCAGAAGCAGAAGACCCTAAGAAAAAATCGCTGGACTAATGTTTCTACAATGTTATCTTAAAGTTTAAAAAAGTTATATAAATAATTTTCGTTTTCTGGGTACCACCTCGTTCCCACGATTGGGCATTAATCCTTGTTAAATTCAGTTCAGTTTTAGTAAGGGAAATATAGGCGAAGCCTTTGTGCTCCCTATTGATGTCAATGACACTGCAAGTTAAAAAAAGGCTGACATATAATGGACGTTGGACAAAGGGTTATCTCCCCGACACACTGCAGGGCATCGGACAAACAATTATAACATAATGTTACTCACAAATGGGGAGTAGTATGTTATATGACGCGTAAATTGTGGATGGGAATATGTTTCAGGGAATGTGTTAGGTTCGGATGTCGTGTTGGTACTTATGGCTGTACTGGTCAAACTTCTGCTTAAAAGTGTCAACGGATGGGGACATGATTATGTCCGCAGGCAGAGCATTCCAGGCCTGAATCACTCTGTTGGAGAAGAAGAACCTTCTTGTGTCGAGTCTTGCACCTGTCACACGTAGTTTAATTGGATGTCCTCGCAAAGTAGTGGTAGTGGCCAGCTCAAAGAAGTCGCCAGATGCAAGGCAACAATCCTGACCCCGCAGCATGTGAATGGCTTGTATTAGGTCACCGCGTAGCTGTCTATAGTCCAGAGGAAACAGATCAAGATTAGACAATCGTGTCTCGTAAGGCAGGAAGCTTTGAACTTGAACAAGCTTGGTTGCACGTCTTTGGACCTTCTCAAGGGTGTTGTGGTCTTTGACAGACCACGGTCTCCAGGCTTGTATGGCAAATTCCAATTGTGGTCGCACGAACATCCCGAAGACCTTATTAAAGCACTCTTTGTCGAACTTTGCAAACGCTCGCTTAATTAGATACAAGCTTGACATGGCAGATTTTGCTACTTTTGAGCAATGGAACGATGGCTTCAGTGTGGGCGTGATCCATACTCCTAGATCTTTCTGAGCCTCTACCTCTGGGAACGGTGTGTCGTCCAGATAGTTAATTTTCTGGTGCCTGGAGCTGGTTCTGCCGAATCGCAGAATATTGCACTTGGTAGTATTGAATGGGAGGAGCCAGTTGTGCGACCGTTCCTCGAGTCACTGCAAGTTCGCCTGTAGATTTTCTTCATCAGCTGCGTTGTGGATGACCTTCCAAAGCTTTATATCATCAGCAAACATGGCGGTGTCACATTCCAAGCCAGTTACGCAGTCATCAATGTATATAAGGAATGGTATAGGGCCAAGGATGGAGCCCTGGGGAATCTCACTGTCAACCGCCACCTCCGCCGATTGTTGATCACCAAGACGGACAATCTGAGATCACCCAATCAAGAAGTTTTCGATCCACTTCAAAAGCTTGCCCCTTACCCCAATACGGTTGAGTTTGTATAGGAGACGTTGGTGAGGCACGCTATCAAAGGCCTTCTTGAAGTCTATGTAGACTGCGTGCACTACATTTCCTTCATCGACCGCTCGGATCCATCGTTCCGGAAAGTAGAGCAAATTAGTTAAACAGGAACTTCCTCTGCGGAATCCGTGCTGCGCGTCAGAGAGAGAAGATGATTCCGCTCCAGAAACTGCATCAGTTCACGTTTGATGATTCGCTCCATAATCTTGCAACATATGGAGGTGAGACTTACCGGCCTGTAGTTATTTGCGGAAGCCCGGCTGCCACTTTTATGTATCGGGGAAATCCACGCGGTCTTTCAATCGGGTGGCAATCTGCCTGCAGCGAGGGAGGCTTGGAAGAGTAGATACAAAGGATCTGCCAACTCTATGGCCAACTCCTTCAACAACTTTGCCGGTATAACATCAGGACCTGGCGATTTGGTTTCGTCCAGCTTCAGTAGTTCCTGCAGAACAATAGGTTCTGTTATGACCACTGAGTCAATTGTCGGGATCTCTTCCGCACTATAGTTATCAGCGATAAGATTGGCTTCTCTCGTAAAAACCGACTGAAAGAACTCAGATAGATGCTCAGCCTTTTCCTCGTCCTTGCAAAGTTCGACGCCTTCATCCGTTTTTAACAAAGGGATGGGGGTCTTTATTTCGAGTGCACTGCCTAATGTAGTTGTAGAAGAGCTTCGGGTTTTCTGCTGCACGGTTTATCAAGTTACTCTCAAAACTTTGGCGGGCTTTATAAACCAGGCCTTTTACTCTGTTCCTCTGCGTCTTGTACTTCGTCAGCGATTCGGCGGTCTTTTCCCTGAGATAAGTTTGCCACAGCTTTCGCTTGCGGTTTACTTCACTCTTCAGTGTGGTCGTTAGCCACTGGGGCCTGTTGGTGACCTTTTTTTCGAATAAGGACAGTAGTTGGTGATAAGTCCCTGTAATACGGCCTTAAATTGCAACCAATCCTCGAGAATACACCCGGTGATGGTTTCATTCCAATCGAAATGGCGCACATCAATTTTCATTTGGGTAAAGTCTCCACGCCATAGGTTGCGTTTGACTGTGATGCTTCGATCGGGGACAGAGAAGTGTGAATATTCCCATTGTAGGACTACGTGATCACTTTTGCCCAGTGATGATAGACAGTTCACAACATCTACGCTGTCAGGCGCCTTTGTCAATACAAGGTCCAAAAAATGTGCTTGTTGCCCCTCGCGTATTCTGGTCGGAGACAGGACGTGTTGAGTTAAGAAGCGTTTGTGTATAGCTTCTAGGAGGCGGTGATCGAAGTTTAATTCCGAGCCTGGTGCCGAGCTCAGATTCCAATCGATATTCGGAGCGTTAAATTCGCCCATAATCATAACTTCGGATCGACTAGCAAACGATTCTTAATCATCTATCAGTCTACTGTCTGACTGCGGATCGTTTCTCGGTGGTCGGTAGACCGTTAGGATCTCAAGTGGTTGGGACCCCAGCGTTCTGATGGTGAGCCAGATGGCTTCAGTTTCGCACGCGAGCTTTTCCTTTTTTCTGACACGAGCAGGCCATATCTGACATAAGTGAGCACACCCCCACCATGACGTCCTGCTCTTTCCTTTCTGAATAACTGAAAACCGGGGAGAACAACTTCACGATCGTCCACCTTCACGGTCAGCCACGTTTCAGTTAATGGAGATGATATCTGGTGAAGTTTGGCACACGTATATCTTAAGCTCGTCTAATTTAGGGAGTAGGCTTTGGACATTGGTATATAAACATTTTAGTTTATTTGTGTGTTTTAAGCCGGCTATGTCGCTGCCTTCTTCATTTGAGGGAGCTGGACCGGCATTCGCACAGGATGTGTCCATATTCAAGAGGCCTTACATATTGCCGCAGTAGAACTGGATTTTGCGTAGATTGTTGCATTGGATTAGTTGCAGGGAACAGTTAAGTGTGAACCCCTCCGCTTTCAGGGATGATGGGTGCCGCCCGAACGTTACTTCTGAGAAGACATCGCTTACGTTTGGCTATGTTTGGTTATGCCTTCGTAGTCTCTTTGCTCCCCCCCCCGCCGTCCTCTGCCAGTTGGGCACGGTATCGTTCGGCATTAATAACAGTTAAGCACAGATGCTGCCTGTAGAGTCAAGGAATATAAACAAAAGGCTGTCTCACGATTACCGTCAAGTACAAGTACGTCCAATAATTTTCGCGTGCACATGATCGGCTGCCAAAAGTCGACAGTTTTACCATCGGGCCCGAGCTCGGTATCACGTGTGCTGGGCGTGCACAGCATTTGAAATTTGCGTCCCTGCACTTGCGCTTAAATGAGCCGTTATCGCCTGAATGGTTTCACGCCTCTGATCGAACAGTCGGCATATGGAACGTCACAACAAACAGATCAGTCTTCTGTCATCGGAAAAGAACTGAATTGTACCGAAAATTTTCCCCAGCCATGCAGCCGCTTTTGTGGGTCTAAAGGCTTCGCCCTGGGCATGGAGAGTGATAATTGGCCCAGTGACAGCCAATACATAGAGTGAACTAGAAGACAAAGCAGCCTATTGGTCAGAG
The DNA here is from genome assembly GCA_017591395.1 of Schistocephalus solidus. Taxonomy (NCBI): domain Eukaryota; kingdom Metazoa; phylum Platyhelminthes; class Cestoda; order Diphyllobothriidea; family Diphyllobothriidae; genus Schistocephalus; species Schistocephalus solidus. Next base: position 25,278 of record WEDG01000449.1, on the reverse strand, counting down.
AGTTAAGTTAGCATTATTTCAGTAGTGATTTCAAGGGGATAATAACAGCGCCACGTGAGCACAAGGAGGTCCAGCATATGGCGCCTAAAATAACTTGATGGGCCCATACTGTGCATTCAAGGGCTACAATTTTGTTGCAAGTCAGATGAAGAAGAGGTTGCGATATGGGGGACCCTGTCGTCATAGGTAACCAGCCGTACTCTCGGTGCACCGTAAGGGTTCGAGTCGAGCACTCAGCTTGCTTACTTACTTTTTGTGCTTGCAATTGATCAGGCCTGATCCAACTGGCATCGATGACGTAATACATTGTGCTTCTCTATGTGTGAAGATCTGTGGCAGCATATCTGGGATGTTCCTCTCATTCTCTTCTCCATTGATGGTAACGAATACCGAAGGTCCAAGAATCCACTCCATGTTTTGAGGAACTGTGTAGAGCCAAGTTTTTACGTGGCCTCCTCTTCGACGCCATCAGGTGGGCAATGGCACCAGATCGAGTGCAGAAATGGTGATTTTATGAGACGGATGACGACGAACATGCCCACGCCTCCTCAATCACCTTTCTTGGATAGTGGGAAATATCTGCGCGATATTGGCGCAGCAAGTGCTGATTGATTCATTCAAGATGAATTCAGGACACTCAGTTGTCTTGAATTCTCTCGCATTAGCGACCAAATGGAACTTAACATCGTTCAAGACCTGACCCCATTCTCATCAAACCGGGCGATGGACGGCAAAGACGCAGTATGACACCTAATGCGAGACCAGTGTTAATAGGGGTTTTATGGGTAATGCAAAACGATGGTAAGGCGAGCGCGGTAATAGGTTAACATATAAAAAATACTGTATTTTCGAAAAAAATGTTCAAGTAAGTCCATCTGTAAACCTAAACACTGAGTGGAAAAATGAAAAATTGTGTTAATCAACGCCAAAACGCACATACCACATGAAAATTAGTAGCAAATAATGCCTTTTTCCTCTGATACTTTTAAATGTATTAATTTTCGTACCTAAGCTTTGAATTAAAATTACGGGGTCTCAGGAGCTTACACGCATCCAAATCATCCTTACCTGAATCGTCTCTAAACGAAAGGCCTATTAGAAAGAAGATGAGGCGAGATACGCAAAAAGTAATCACCCTTTTCCAGCGGTTTTGCGCTGCGTTCTAGAGAGATTAGATTTAGTGTTGACGGTTGGATAAGGGTAGGACCAGGGCTTAGGTTTGATTGAAGGGTTGAAGTTAGGATTTATTTTAGGTTTTCGGTTTAGGATAGCTTGAGCGTTCATTTACAGGCTAGTTCTAGGTTATCAATTTGGTTCAGGGTTAGGGTCATGACACCGGAATAATTATCAATCCTAGAATATTACGTAAGATAACCTGCATTACCAAGGGGTGTCTCCTATTGCCGCAACGGGGGTATTCATACCATTTTTGACACTCAGGTGTCGTCTGTCACGTTGACTAAAAGACTGACTTTAAACAAATAATGTATAATATTTAATTACACCTGAAAGTTGTGGAGAAGCTGCTAGCAGTCCTATGAAGCGCAAGCAAGAGAGGTCTGGAGTGGCTGAGGCAATAAAGCTGAACAAAGATGATACCTTTTTGTGCAATATACGCGGTTTCATGTGGAGTTTCAACACAAAACTTCATCATGGAAATGCCACAGCAAAGACCTGGAATGGATTACAAATTCTCTGTGCGTTTTCTAGGAAGATCCGCAAATATTAACCCTCCATATCCAGTTAGGCAGGTGGTCTTGCGCAAAATTCCAGGGAGGGTTAATATACTCTATTATAACCCTAACACTAACACTTACCCAAATATTAGCCCTAAACCTAACTATGACTCTATTCCTTACCTTAACCCTGAACCGAACCGTAGTACTAACCTAAAAATTGGTGTAAGGTCCCTGAAAACCGGGGTGAATTCTTGTTCCTGTGTTTTGCCCACTTTTAATGGAGAAGGGGACGGTCGCATAAACCATAATTCCCGTTTTCAGATGTCCAGAAGATAAAGATTCCATCGTCAGAGCTGGAGTTAATGTCACGCCTCCGGGTTTTTAATTATGTTCTTGTTCATTCTGTCGTATCGATGAACAAGGTATATTTGTCTAGACTCCACGGTTGGAGAGGCATGGGTAATTGCCCTTCAGCCGAGGTAATTTGAGGGCATGGGCGAGAGGGCTGCCCAAGTGAAGTAAGTAAATATTGTCCGTAATTGCGTGTTTTCTGGTTGTTTCAGTGGAGCCAATAGCGTGCACTCCTGTGCCTCTTGTCCTCGACGATCCATTTAGTTGAAGTGGAGCGTACTATGCAGGAATTAATGCTGGCGGGGACTAGAAACGTGTACCAGAGCCCGAATTTTCTTCGTCCTGCAGCTACCTCTACCATATGGATGTTGGCATCCTTAAGGGTAAACCCTTGGCCGGATGTTGTACTTACTCAATGTCCATACCACACCGGGCATAGTGTGGACCCCAGCGAAGCTTTCCGTGTAATTTATAAGGTCCCACCAAACTACCCCAAGCCACTGGGTCAACGTCTACTAGCAGCAGCAGAAGCGACTGCCATTAGGTTGAAGAAGCCGGTCTTGTGCGCACAAAAGAACCTCGTACAAGCTCCGCGCTTAGCTTGGCCAACGGCCGCTTAACTGCATGTATCCCCCGCGCCATCTCTGTCCTCCCCCCTTCTCCTAGAACGGCTCTACCAAACACTTACTGCCGCCTATCAAATTGTCTCTTATCACCCTTCCCCTATGCACGTTCCTCAGATAACCCACACAAATTGACGAACATTATCGATTTCATGTTTTAAATTTCTACTGCGTTCAAACCTTTCTCTATAACTGTACTGGCCTGAAGAGAAGTTATCGAAAGCAGCGCGTATGCTCGCCAAGTTGTCTTTTGAATATCCGAAATATTAAAATGTGTTTTCAATTAGAAAAGATTCCTTAAGTATGGTTGTGATACTAAATAATCCAAAAGAAGTCCAGTTAACTCAAGATGCCGGCACTTGAAAGGATTTTACGTCGTCGACAGCATCAACTAAAGTCTGTACCAAATTACTGCTTATGTACTATTGTTTTTCCCATTTAATTTCAATGTCCTTTAAATGCACTTTATGGAAAATGTGCACAAAAATATATCTTATTGTACTTATTTGGCAGAAAAACACGGCTAATAAGCCAGAAATAGCCAATCCAGTCTCCCGGGTTTTTGTCAGCACTGTTTATCTGACTCTACTACTACTTCTACTACTACTACTACTACTACTACTACTACTACCACTACTTCTACTACAACAACTACTACTAGCCGCCGTGCGGCTGCTGGTTGGGCTGGAGAATGAACCCCAAGGCAAAACGGGACAATTGAGTTTCGCTGGCAATCGGTGAGCGTTCGTCAAAGAATATTTCATAATTTAGCCTCATATTTCATGAGATAGCGTATCTTTTGTACCTGCCAAGTGAGGGATACTATCATCTCAAGTATTAAATCCTTGGAAGAAGATTTTTCGGTCACCAGGAGTGAGAATGTAATTTTTATATTTATTGCTTGGGTCCATTGTAGAAAACAGACAGGCTCATTCTCAAATGAACCAAATTAATATTTCCCGGTAATGGATATCATTCAAACGAGACACGAAAAGATGGCAGGAATACAGTGGCTACTGAATGTTGTTTCACTGGTCACAGGCAATTTTAGCCTATCAGAATATCTCATATTATGACACGTAAACACCTATCTTGTAACATCTACACTTTATTTATACTTTTTGGACAATAGGTGTGGCAGAATAGTCAATTCCGATAGATTGAACCGAGAAGGGCCTGAAGTAATTTGCTTATCACGGATTGTTAAAAAATCTCTTTGTGTATGCAAATGCCTCCATCTCCATTCATCTTCCGCTGCCTTCCTGTGTTCAAACGTTTTTCACCTAGAACACAATTCGATGACCGATGATGCGTTTCAGAGGTTATACATAATACTAACTGGATCGATCGCGAAGCGGTACAGAAGCTTCCCATTCAGCCTTCTATGGTTTGCCTCGTTTCCCGGTCGAAATTCTGCCAATTCCTCAGGGTTCTTCATTCCTCTATTTATTAATTATTGGGAAATGCATGCAGCAGAAATAAGATCTTAGTTATGCAGCAGTTTCTTGCTAGCCATCTTTTTCGGTGCAAATATCGGTCGCCACTAGTTTGATCTCGTTCGGCAGAAAATTCTCCCACAAAGTGAATATTCATAGTCCCTACAGTCGGTCAAAATACAACCTGTTCAGGTCATTATCAATAAAAAATGACCCAAGATCTCTGCCGGAATGAACTTGTATTCCTTTGGCGAAGAAAATCTCTGCTCTTCCAGCTAATTGCAAAAGTGGAAGCATCCAGTAACTAAGCTAGGCGATAGGCTTAACTGTGGTAACCGGGGGAACCACGCACTCGGGGATAATTCAAGTCAGTCATCCACTTCTCCTGGACGACCGGTTTTCAAACTGTGTGAGGTTTTCACTTTCGATGGACTAGCTCAATTAAAAATTTTAGGGATATAAAATTATGTTTTCTGAATAGCACAGATTGGGAGTGCTGGGGAGAAAGTTAGGTTTACTCCTACCCAAACCCAGCGCCGGATATGAAAGACGAGAAAACATGACGTCTCGAATGAGTTCTCATTTTTGAATTCCAAAGTATGCTTTTGTTTCCAGAGCTTAATTTTTTAACCATCACTGACCTCCTTTAATGAATTGGTGAAAAGGAGTGCCTATGGTATAATCTCTATGAAAGCGGAGCATGCAATCTCAAAACAAGGCTGTGCTAAGTTTATTTATTTCGGATTTAATTTGAAATCTTTGCAAGTAAAATACTAACGCCGTCGGTCATGCGTTGTAATTTTACCATGCGATAAAAAAAGACTAGAAGGGTTGAGCTTCGATAACGCAAACGTCAGTAAATTTGCTGTTTTTTTTCTTAATACAACTGGATAGGCTTTCCTTATTCACCTCAACCATATCAAACAAATGTTTTACTTGCTAGCTACAGTATTGGACCACTAATTTTATAAACTGTGCCAATTGGAAGATTTACTTTGATGCGGCAGCACATGTGGTCAACAGGGATGACGGCGGCGGGGGTGAAAGGAGCCATTGTGAGACGCAAGCTGACGTGGCAACGCAGGCGGTCGGTGAGGGGGGCGGCATCGGCGACCCAAGTGGGACGCAGCGCACAGTCAGTATTGGCAGGCTAGGCATATATAGGCAGAGGGGCATATAATAAGAGAGAACTGTGAGTCTGACGCTCCAGTCTCTGAAGATGGGTAGACGAAACAACTACCCGGAACGTCAGACACCTAATAAACCTCTACTGGTGAACGCCCATTCTTCTTCTTCTTTTTCTGACTTACCACCTAGGAATCATATTTTCTCTACTATTCAGGGAAATTGCATCTGCTATTAGGTTACTTAATCCTCATAAAGCATCAAATAATGCTGAAAAAAATTAAGAACCTATGCACTGTTATTCGTCTGATCGAACTAAAGTCTGCATTCTGTGTGTGACGCTGTCCTCAACCATATGAAAAGAAGCGCTTATGTCATAAACAATTATCTTAAGATGAGCCTTATGACTATTTACTGAAGTATTCGAGGCAGTTCATAGCTCATAGGGAATAACAACCTCCTAATGAAAAATAGCCTCCTATATTGAAGGGAGAAAGTCTTTGCACTAATCAGCGCCGGTCTCCCCTCAAATGACAGGGTATGACAATATGAAGTTTCTATTCTATGCATTCAGTGTTCTTAGAGCGCGCCATTATAACATCTTATGGTTGCCTAATTCGTTTTGTACATTCGCGTTTTAGCATGCCTTCTCTGTAGATGGCAAATCTGCGGTTAAGGACGCTCACGAAATGCACGGCCAAGTGCTTCCGACTTCATGAATTTTCTGACAGCAAACCTGCTCCACCTCCACCAAACTGCTTGATCTGTGTGGCTCTGAGTGTTTTGTATCTTCCGCAACCGCAGTTTGCGACGGCATTAGAAGAGGGTGACTGTGACATGGTCTGTTCTACGTAGAGATCATGTGGAGTAGGTTTTCCAAAAATCAATCAGTATCTCTTGTCCTCACCATCGTAGAACTGGTTATAGATTCTTCCGCGTGCATATCTGATGACTTCAGTTACCCTGGCGTGGATGGCATCTCACTACCCTTTCCAGATAGACGCGATATTTCCGTCATCCAGGTTCTGAATGTGGTCATAATACTATCTGCTACGCTCACCCGAGTCTACCATCATTGAATTCGGCTTCCGCGCTGACTTTTCCCTTCAAGCCGCCTCTGTGGCTGCATTTGCAGGCTTATTTTCGAAATAAAACCGACGATAGTGAGCCGAGAATTTTGTCCTGCACCTCACAAGCACCTCATTCTGATTATGCGATCTTGTCTAGTCCAAGAACCCAGCAAGCGTCCACTGCTAACGCATCAACCTACTTCGTAGGGATCAAACATCATCCAACCCAAGTGACGTAAGCTGTGCCTACAGCGGCGTTAAAATTGTTGAGGCCAACCGACAAGTCCGCCTTCAGCACAGGCACAAGGGTGTGCAGGTTTTCGTAGAACTACGCCTTTATTTTGCTGGGGAGGCTGAAAGGTGATGAGATAACCTGATTAGCTTCTGGAAAAGGTGTCGGACTGCAATAGCTCTTAATAGGGTTTGGAATATCTGCGAGATCAAAGAGCCTCTTGACCCAATTGAGGCCCGACATGCGTGGAATGAGGACGCATGTAGTGTGTGGCACGCGCAGACTAGGCGCTTGGCTTTCCCAGCTGCTACGTCCACGTCGATCACCAATCATCTTGTCTTGCCACTGGGGCACTGTGGTTGAGCGGGGTAAGTTTGATGGGGTACGAGTCCGCTGCGCCACAAACAAATTTACGCGCAAGTCAACACCGTGACAGTGACGAACCTTGTTGGTCGAAGTAATGTGTGTTTAATGTCCATGGGGACGATGATTCGATCGCTGCATAGACATCTTCAGAAAAGCTATCAGACAGTGCCACTAACAAGACCGTTGTGCAAGTAGTGGTAGAAACTGGTAGTATACATGGTAAATGTCTTTGGCTCCGTTAGTAATTGTCGTAGACTATTTTGGAACCCTACTGAGGTGTGGAAGTTTATAAAGGTGAAATAAATCCTGTCGGGCATACCGGAGTTATAGACAACGATAAAGAGCATCTTGTGAGATATGCTTCCGAAGCGCATCCGGAACATCAAAAGGGAGCGTGTACCAGTGTATGTAACGGTAAATTATTACATGCTAGTTAACTTTTGCTCCATACAAAATGTTGAGAAGCCTCGGGGAGATATTATCCTACAGTCAATTGGTTGCTATAATCAAAATGGCATAGACAAATACGTACATCAGTAGTATCATATACGGTAGAGTATGGTGTGAGCATCGACTAGCGATCAAAATGGACGCAGGGCCCAGCTGAACGAGGCGTAATAGGAGTAGTAAACGGCTGTGTGTCCAATCTCCCACAGTACTCTTGCAAAACAAAGGAGAAACAAAAACAAAAAGCAACACAACAGGAACACTGAGGATAAGGATACCTTACATGGCCGCCCAAGCAGGTCCTGAGCACAGGAACCACCCGTAATACATGTGGTTTTTGCCACATTCCGGGTAAATTAGGTTTTGGATTAAAGGTGAAGGGTAGGTTTCGGTAAGGTTTAAGTGTGGGTGTAAGGTCAGAGTTAGGGTCACAATTACCCTTAAGGTTAAGATTTGGGTTCTTGTTACCTGTAGAGATCAGGTTCCTGAAAGAGCTAGGGTTAGTTTTATGCAAGGGTTAGAGTTAGAGTTATAACACGGGAATATTAACCCACCCTAAAATTTATCGAATGGCCACCTATTCTAAGTGGGCGGGGCATTCCTGTTCCCCTATCCGATTTAGGTGGCCAGATAAGTCATTCTTACCTTACTGACTTCGACCACCCCGTGGAGGTAATAATGTCAGCAACGGAAATCGCCAATCAGCTTTAGTGTTACCGGCAACCAATCGACCAGCAGGTTTCAAACTATCCTATGACGACCAATGAGTTGCGGAGTTGGCTTACCCTACCTTCGCTTTTCTCTTCTGGAGGAGTAATTAGAAGGAAAAATGCAATTGGGAGGGTACGCTGGTATGAGATGGCGCACGAGGTGAGGTAAAAGGTACGCAAGCAACACTTTCAGTAGCTGTTACGGCAGCCCCAAAACAAACAGTGAAAATGCAAGATGAAAACGACTAGCGAGAGAACTCGAAACAACAAGAAAATAATAAATCTTTCAGTAAAAAGGCAAAGAGTAATCGACAATGGCTATCAAGAAATACGTCCGCCAAACCCGAACCAGAAACGACGACGATTGTGCCGCCTATCAAGGTAGATGCCATGGGCCCTAAAAAAATTAACGAATCGCAAAAACATTACGAGCTTGATAAACCCAGTACAAGCAGTGCTATCCATTCCCCCACCATAACTACTGATTACTAACCACTGCCCTCTGTGTCAGGTGCTTATCCCAATTCTGGTAAGGCAGGCCATGAACAAGTATCTGCTCCGCCATCCACAGCTAATAGTGTCAGAGCAATACATAATTTAGCGAACGGCACCCCGATGGTAGATACAAAATAAAACTGATAGGGAAAAATGTGTCATTATTCAGGGACTCCCAGAATCAAGTTTCGGATGACCCAACACTCTTTCATGGCCTACTTAAAATCATTTTGGAACCCTCTGAGGCAGCCGAAGTAATCAAAGCGGGGAGAAAGCCCACCGGAATAAACACGCCCCAGACCTATTAAAGTTGTGCTAATCAGTAGCGAGCAGTTTAGTCTCATTCTTTCCAGGCAATTTACAATAAAAGGCTCCAAGACCGGCGTTTTTTTAAACGGCACTTCTCACCAGCAGAAAGGTTGAAACGTTGCGTATTAGTTCTAGAACTGAGACAGCAGTTCAGCGAGAGGAAGCTAAATTTGGTTATCTACAACAACCAAGTGAGGCAGCGTCCACCATTCTTCCGTTGGGCGGGACGATCGCGCAGCCGAGGCATTAACTGAAGGCTCGAGCCGCATCGCAACCACATGTCCCTTAGACCGAAAAATAAAATTCATGTACACCAATGCGCAAAGCATGTTATCAAAGTTTGACGAGATGAAGATCCATGTCTGTGATCTCTAACCACGCGTAATTTCCTTGACAGAAACCTGGTTCTCCCAACGCGTGGACGACCGTAAGTTAACTATACCTGGCTATCAGCTATTTCGAAGAGTCCGGGAAGGGCGGCAGGGAGGAGGCGTTGTTACCTACGTACAACGCAGACTCCTTGTGTCAGAAAAAACAGAACAGTTTGCATGCAACTTCGAGGCTTTTTGACTCACTTTAAAGGTGCCGAGATCACACAGCCTTGAAGTCCTGACCGTCTACGGACCACCAAGAAGTGAATTTAAGGCTGACGCTCGCCTGTTAGAAGAGCTAGAAAGATTTTCCTCTCGATCTGACGTCTTAATAATGGGCGACATCAATGCACCGCTCACTGACTGGAGTTCAGTATATGCAGGTGGTCCAGAACTAGCTTTTGACCGACGTTTTTGGACATGGCACTGAGGTCATTCCTCCCTCAGCATGTCTTATTTCCAACGAGGGTGCGGGAGGGACAGCAGTCAAACTGTTTGAACCTGTTGTTTACAAAATCGCTAGATAATATTAATGAGGTGCCACATCTACCTCCCCTAGGTCGGAGTGACCACGTCGTACTTGACTGGGACTATTCAATGTTTTCGGTGCCTGAACAGCCCACCAGATTTAGAAGAAATATTTGGCATGGTGACTTTGATCAAATAAGACTCAACTCAGCAGCATCGTCTGAGAATCTGGCGGGCATTTTAAATTGAGCCGCCATCTTTTCTGCTCTCCATTCACATGTGAATCCTCTTATATGTACTTCGATTGGCCTATTTCACCCTTTATATACTGAATTTTAACCATATTTGTTTATTCGAACAACAAAAATGAGGTCATCAGCGCACGACGCTGGCAACATTTTGAAGCAAGTCCAAATTGATCGATATTTTGAGGTGCATTCAAGAACGATTCTTCATGGTTAATGGAGGACCTTTTTCGCTGAAATTTTTGGAATATTACTTTCAAAATAAAGCGTAGTTCTCTCTCTCTCTGTTTCCGGCAATGTGGCCGAGGATTGGGAATGGTTCAATGAGTTATCGCATATTCTCCTCAGCAACCACTGCCCGATTTCACGTAAGAGACTGGATAACAGACCCCAATGGAAAAAATATAATAATCAGCATAAATTATTATCCAATGTGCCACATGGATTCCGAAGTGGTAGGTCTTGCTTAAAGAACTTGCTCTATTGTTTGGAACAGTGGACTCGAGCAGTTGATGACGGGAATGCGCTTTACGCAGTCTAGATTGACTTTAAGAAGGCATTTGATAGGGTCCCACACCAGCGACCCAAACACAAGCTCAACCGAACAGGCACTAGGGGTAATCTCCTGAAATGCATCCAAAACTTCTTATTTGGTCGCTCTCAAACCGTCCATGCCGGTAACCAGCAGTCGGCGGAGGTTGCGGTTGAAAGTGGTGTTCTCCAGGGCTCCGTTCTTGGCCCTTCTCTGTTCATTTTGTACGTCAAAGACTGCGTCAATGAACTGGATTTTGATGTCACAATGTTTGCGGATGAAAGTAAGCTATGGAGGTTATCCGAACTGCAGCTGACGTAAAGCAGTTGCAGGAAAACCGAAACTGACTTCAACAATGGTCGAAGGACTGGCTTTTGCCGTTCAATGAAAACAAATACACTATTCTACGATTCGGTATAACTAGCACTCCAAACCTCATGGATAACTGCCTGAATGGTTTACCATAGCAAGTAGTTGAAGCGCAGGACTTTTGAGTGTGGATCTTGACCTCCCTTAAACCCTCGCTGCACTTTTCAAAGGTAGTCAGGTCTGCGATTTCGGCTCTGTACCTTGTCAAGCGGGTTTTCTCTGCCTTTGATGAAGACTGCTTTGACAAGGTCTTTCGAACTTTTGTGCAGCCACAATTTGAGGTTGCTATCCAAGCTTGGAGACCCTGGACTGCGAAGGACCTCAATATCCTCGAAGCGGTTCAAAGGCATGCAACCAAACTTGTGACTGGACAGGGCTCATTACCCTATGAAACCCGATTAGCTAACCTTGATCTCTTTCCCTTGAGTTACAGGCAGCTATAAGGTGATCTGATACAAACATTCCGTATAATGTACGGTCAGGACTGCTGCCTTTTACCTAGAGACTTCTTCCAGTTAGCAACAACCACGAACTTGAGAGATCCTCCACTCAAACTACGTGTGACTTCGGCCAGACTGGACACACGAAAGTTATTCTTCTCCAAGAGGGTGGTTGACGCTTGAAATTCTCTGCCTCTAGATGTTTTTATGGCTACTTCCGTTGAGTTTTCAAAGAAAAAACCGGCCGTGGCCACTATAATACCACTAGAACTTCATAGTCACGTCCCAGTTGAATCACATTCTTATTATTGCAATACTACTTTCTATATTGTAGTACCGTTATATAGCATTACGTATTATCTCAAACTCGTGGCATATACCTCACTCACAAGATTATTGCTATCGACAATAGCAAGTACGCATCATATGTGAGCACACGGTTATGTTTAATCTTCGAGTAGCCAACAGCTGCTTATTTTCCGCACGCTATTATGTAAACCACCTTTTTTTAATTTTCCTGATGTATCAGTGCCTCTTTAACCATACTGTAACCAAGAGAGAGTTCAAAGGCGTTTGCCTATATTTTCCTTCATAAACTGAACTGAACAAAGAGAGTGACATGGACGAGAAATCATGCAAGATGTCCTGGTTGAAAAGCAATGACAAGGTCAACAACTGTTGAGTGAAGTCCATTCATTTATTTGCGAGAGCGAAAAAAAAAGAAAAGACAGCGAAACTACGCAAAAGACGCCTCATGAGGAAGCGGAAATGAGAGAAGAAATCTAGGAGTGAAAGACATGTACGCCCTGTGGGAGGCGATGGAAGAAGTATGGGTGAAAAAAAGGACATAATAAATTGGCCCAAGACTCGAGTGGAAGCGAAAAACAGATACCGAGCAAAAGAGCCTGATGGAATCTCATGCATGAAAAAAGATTAGGTGATGGCAGTGGGTGAATATTAAAGGAAATCACAAACACAGGGAGACATGATTTGGGATTCGGTTACGACCGATTAGCCTGTACACATATAACTGGTCCCATAAACGCGGCCGGCTTTAGCTTGGTGGTAGGAGTGGTTGAGCACGCACGAGAACAGCCTCTTCTTCGACCGACCTAAAGGACAAGCGTGCGATAATAGGCCTGTAGACTTTAAAGAAGATGGGATAGGCATATACATTTACTCACAAATATAATAAAAAGGAAAAAACGGGCGCAAACCATGCATCTATGCAGTCCCATTTATGGTATTAGACAAAGATGACGAACACAGGCCAGTAGCTTCAGGTGACCCAACAATCAATCGATAGTTCGACCGGCAATTCCTATTAGATTCAGCGTGTGTAGCACACTAGGGTGAGGGCAGGGACGGTGACTTGCGCGTTAATTAGGTTATAATGGCAGTAGGAAAGTGCTGCAGGCACCACACCCTCTCCTCCTGCCCCACCTGTGCCTGGTTTTATTACCAGGGCAGAAAGACAGAAGGCGGGCGAGGGCGCAGGTGAGTAGCGCAGCCAGAGCCGCCCCTGGGCGTACCACAACATCTGGCTAGGGTCCCATGGAGTGGGAGCGCCATAAAAGCCAAATTAGGAATGAAACATTACATCCAATCACTTAGGCCAGGAAAATGATGGGTACATACTCGCACTGAGGCAACAGAACCTAAAAATTACCAAACGTTGGTGAACAAGGGGTGAGTGGAAGGATGCGAGCCGAACAAAAAAATGTGCAAAATGCTGTACAGGATTTGACGTCATTTTTTCCTGCTGCCATGAACGGCTGAAAATCCATTCAAATCAATACATCAGTCTATACGTTCCTAGCGGATTCAAAGGTAGGAAGGAAACCAGCAAGCGATATTAGAGCACAGGCGCCTATTGACTTATTCCGACTCCACAGGAGGCTATGGTAAGTCTGTTGCCATAAAACTCCGGTCTGAAGTTCATGCAAACGGTTAAAGAGCGACGAGCAGTCAGTTATCGCGACCTCTTACTCACTAAGGTAGCGGACAGCGAAATGGCCAGTTGAGGCTTGTTTGCAGTCTGTTAAAACGCGAACTGCGCACACGGAGACGTCAGAGTTCAGATAAAAACACACGTATTCCGTGCGCCAATCAGCACAGATCAGCAAATTTCAAACGTAAGCGACACTAATAAGTCCCGATTGCATCTGAGGGGATGCGAGCCCAAAACACAATGGTGGAGTTATTGGCTTAAAGCTAAGCGCCTCTGCTCATGCGGTATCATGTTTATTCCGCAACTAATTTGGTGCTTTTTTCAATGGATTTACTGATGTTTAAATATTCCAGAGCCAACCGCCTATCCCCTTAAATGTTTACTTGGTCAACAGGTAGACTCAGGTTGTAACTACTGAGGACAATAGTTACAGCAAAAATTTAACCTTGCGAAAATTGTCGCACAACCGTTCACAGCATATGTTTGCCTTCGACAAGTTCTTTTCAGACCAATATATGATTATCCGAGTTAAAAAAACACGCTGATAAATAGTTTGGAGACCCAAAATTTGCACATCTGATGCACCGAAAAGAATGCACCGGCATTTTTATTAAGCACAATAAATAATGCAAAAAGTTTAAACGGGCCACTTGGTGGAGGGAAATGCAGCCCTAACAAAACCAAAAAAATAATTCGGAAGAAGGGTATCGGCAGGGACTTTGGCAGGCTGAGGTGGTGCTGTTTGGACTTCCTCCACCTGCGGTTAACCAATCATAGCCCCAAGCGCTGAAGGTGATCAGAAACTCAAATATGCGCACACCAAACAGCGCAGACGGTCAAGAGTCGAGGTCTATCAAACACAACAAAAAGCGTTGCATCTAGCCCAAGTCATAGTCTGTTTTCCTCTGAAAATCCCATGGATCTGTATGCGTTTTCCCCGCCTGAAAAGCTACGGCTTCCCACTGCGGCTTGAACAATGAGAGGAAAACAACTACCTCCTGATTGGTTGTCCTGGCCGCTGTTCGATTCGTTTGGCCTTCAAAATGAGCCAGTGAGAGTGAAATGCGCTTAACCACTGGACGAACTGTAAAACACCTTTTCCGGACGATCATGCGAGTGCAGACGACCAGAGAGAAAAACCAAAGGAAGGAAAAAAAAAGCAGTCAACAGCCGAACAAGCGACATACTTTGCGGTTCTCGCGCGACAGCATAGTGGAGTCGCTTAGCGACGAGAGATAACTATTACAGAGGTACGTAATTACCGAAGACTGACTTCGACTAACAACTTCGGTGTCACACCGCTAAAATCGGAAAAGTTGATATCAAAGTCAGCTGTCAGGGAAGAAAAAGTGGATAACTTTGCCGCGAACATGAGTAGCCCTGAACCCGATGCGGCAGACATCCAAGCAGTTAACCAGTAGGTGACATAACGCAACTTGGAATGAAAGTGGTGAGAAGCCATCGGTTCTACGCATCCCACAGCTCAAATATTTCAGGTTATTGAGAAGTTTCGGCTTGGATTTTCCAATATATTTGCACTATAAAATAAATTGGGAGACTTTTAAAACACTGTTTTCTCGGAAGAGATTCGAAGAAGTGGAGAGTGGCGAAACGCTCAGAGTGTGCAGATGTCACAAGCGTCGTGATCATTTATTTTACTAACAGATATTGCTATTTCTATCCAAATCGTTATAACATTTCTCAGTTGAAGAATAGACCATGTTATTTACGAGCCTCTGACGAAACAAGAGGTTGTAGAAATGTTGATCTAAAGACGAATAAAAACTGAAAGGTCAGTAGTTTAAAAGGTTCTGTTAATACATAGAGTAAATTAATGGTGACAACAGGGAAATTGCAGAAAGATGCACTTCCAAAGCCATCAGTTAGCGGGAGCTTCAGCATCCTTCAGAGTTCATTGGACATGTGCCTATCAAACCGCATATACTGACGGTCGGCTAAGGATCAGTGTACCCCAACCCTCCCAGCCTCCTGCCCCACGAACCATGAAGCAAGGCAACCATCATACGAGAACTGTGGTAATCTCAGCCTTATAGGAGAGGCAACGAGGTGCGCTTAATTATTTTAAAAAAATCTTATTGCCGCTGCAGGCTTGTTTCAATGCCTCAAGAGGACTTTATAGGAAGACAGTTCAAGGAACGTACACATGCCCCGGACTTTAAATAATGATCACTACACCCAAATGACCTGGTTGGCGACAGATGTCTGTGAGTGAATCTACGCAATAGGCTATGAAACACTGTGGTCTTTCCGTGCGGTCTAAAGCAAATACGCTCGTTTGCCAGTTACTCCATTGTTTTGACTGACTACGTTAATCAGTGGGGGGGGGGGCTAAATGTCACAAACGCGAGTGCGCACTAGAATGGATAGCCACCTATTGATACTGCCTGCTGTTCCCGGATAATTTCTGTGAAATTTCGATATTTCGCAGGATTTTTATAATTTTTATATTTTCGTACGTATGCTTAAGTGTAAACAATACCATGTTCAAGTAATTATGAGACTTTTAGAAAGATTAATCAAGTTTATAACAGTGGGTGAAGAGTTAACTAGTCTTTAAATTATATAAAGTACAAATTTGCAACAGGCAAGATGCAGAGAGCTTGTCTGTCTTGCGAGAGAGCCTAACCACAGTATAGAGGGTACCGCGATAACCTGACATTTTTTAGTTCAGCGAAAATTCCGGTTTCATTTGAAAAGTCAGCTGGCAAACGCACATTTTCAGTAATTCATCATCAGGCCGTAACAATTGCATGGGGAATGAAATCAAGAGCTATGTACATGGCTTCTATATGTCTTGAGTGTGTGTGTGTGCCCCCTAAACGAGCCATGTGGTAGATAAGTTGAACCAACACAGGGGCCACATCAGGGCACAGCAGGCGTTATTCGGGTTGCGCTCCCATAAATATTGTAGAAGATGGGGGGTGTGGTGGCACGCCTAGGGGCCCGGCCGCGCCAGCCACCTACACCCTCTCCCATCTCCGGTCTTCTTCACTCTGTCATGACACCGAGCTCAAGTGGTGGAGGAGGAGATAGTGTGGTAGCTGCAGCGCAAAGCTACTATCACTAAAAACTAATCCACGTGCAAGTCACTGACCCTGCACCACCCTTCCATGGAGCATACGGTGGACATCATCGGACTACGACGGTCGAACTGACGTGTGTGTGTTGGCGTAGGTGGTACTAGGTAGGAGGGTGTAGGGGCACTAGTAAGGGGTAGCAACACACATAGCATTTGGTCGCTCCATTTGTCTCGTACAGGTGGTGAATGCTCCTGTGGCCGCCTCTAACTGGTACCAAACTCTCACCTGTGGCTCCTCGAAGTTGGGCTCTTCCCAGCGGCTACACCCCGGGCAACCGTCACGACCGGCGGGCTAAACAAGGTGAGGGTCTCCGGTGTTGTGTGTGCCTCCACACCCGGTATGTCTGACTCCCGAAATTCCCACCTCCCCCTCTTAAAAAGTCCTACGGTGGAGCCGACAGCAACCCCGTAGGCGGCCTAGGCTAACACGGGTCATTCTCCCACTAAAACAAAACCGTGACCCATAGTGGAGTTTTGCAGCCGTCTGGGATGTCCAAGCAGCCCTATTTAGGGATAGCACTGCTTGCCTCCTCGCGGAGGAAGGGGATAGAAAAGGTGCCCTAAACAAATGCTGGGTATCACGTCTTCTGCAGCCGGCCGTGGCTCGCAGATCGCAAAATACGCGGTCGTAAAACTAAAACAAACAAAAATACCCCCGTCCCCATCCCCCTAGCCATACCATCCAGGCTGCTCGGGTGAGTCCACTCCCACTAGCAGCCTGGAATGTTAGTTCCTTTTTTAGACAATCCTAGGATCAACCGGCCGGAACGGAGGACGGCGCTAGTCGCTCGGGAACTGGCGCGCTACAAGGTGGACATTGCTGCTCTTAGCGAGACCAGATTCTCTGAGCAGGGTCAGCTGGAGGTGGGTGCCGGCTACACCTTCTTCTGGAGCGGCCGGCCAAAGGCAGAGCAACGCGACGCTTATGTTGCCTTTACCATCCGGAACGACATCGTGGGACGTCTGCCCTGTCTGCCGCAGGGTATCAATGATCGCCTGATAAGCCTCCGCCTGACTCTTCGAGGAGACAAGTTCGCCACCATTTTCAGCGCCTACGCTTTCCAAATGACGAGCTCTGATGCGGCGAAGGACAAATTCTACGAGGACCTGTATGACCTGCTGGCGACTGTGCCGAAGGTGGACAAGTTAATTGTCCTTGGTGACTTCAACGCCCGCGTCGGGACGGACCACGCTGCTTGGCAGGGAGTGCTGAGTCCCCACAGTTGCGGTAGTTGTAACGATAACGGCCTCCTTCATCTGCAAATGTGTGCAGAACACCGTCTCCTGCTGACAAACACCTTCTTCCGCCTTCTGACGCGGGAAAAGGCCACGTGGATGCACCCTCGGTCGCGGCGCTGGCAGCTGCTGGACTATGTTCTAGTTCAGAGACGAGATCGACAGGACGTGCTGGTAATCAAGGCGATCTGCGATGGCGATGGTCGGACAGATCACCGACTCGTCATCTCCCAGATGAGGCTCCGACATCAACCCCGACGAAGGCCTTTAGATAAACGACCGCCAGGTAAGGCAAATACTCTTTTTTAAATCTGCCTGCTCACTGTTTTGATTTCAGCAACCAAATAACCCAGAAACTGGAGAACCTGCATGCTGCAGATAATAATACCACCGTGGAAACACGATGGTGTCAACTGCGAAATGTCATCCAGTCCACCGCCCTCGAAGTCCTCGGACGCGCACGCCGTCAACACCAGGACTGGTTTGACGATAATGACGCCGACATCAGCAACTTACTTGCGGAGAAGAATGTACAACACAAAGCCTACATGGACCTTAGAACTGACGCCACCAAAGCAGCCTTCTTCAGATGCCACCGCCTTCTACAGCAAATGCTGCGGGAGATGCAGGACGCCTGGGTGGTCCGAAAGGCTGAGGAAATTCAGGGGTGTGCGGACCGCAATGAAATAAAAACTTTTGCAAAGCCATCAAGGCAACCTACGGCCCCTGTATCAAGGGGACCGAACCGCTGCTCAGCTCTGACGGCACAACATTGTTGACAGAGAAATCGCAAATTATGAAGCGCTGGGCCGAGCACTTCAGAAGTGTCCTTAATTGCTCATCAGCCATCCCCGATGCTGCCACTGACCAACTCCCTCAAGTGGACAAGAACAATGACCTGGATCTGCCGCCTTCCCTACCAGAAACCATCCGGACCGTGCAGCAGATTTCCAGCGGTAAAGCACCGGGATCCGACGCAATCCCACCGGAAGTCTACAAGCACGGTGGGCCCCGGCTGATGGCAGAACTCACAGCAATCTTCCAGATGTGGAGCCAAGGACAAGTTTCTCAGGATTTCAAAGACGCGAACATCGTCCATCTCTACAAGCGGAAGGGGAACCGGCAAATCTGTGATAATCACAGAGGCATATCGTCGCTCAAAATCGCCGGGAAGATCTTCGCGCGTATCCTTCTCAATCGTCTGAACGGTCACCTGGAGCAGGGCCTGCTCCCGGAAAGCCAATGGGGCTTCCGCCGACACCGCGGAACAACCGAAATGATCTTTGCCGCCCGCCAGTTACAAGAGAAGTGCCAGGAGATGCGAACTCACCCTTTCACTACCTTTGTGGATCTGACGAAAGCCTTTGACACGGTGAATCGCGACGTACTGTGGAAAGTCATGCAGATTCGCTGTGATCGCTGTGTGTATGCCAACTATGCGGAATGCATGTGACCGTTGTCAGGGCGTGGGGGTGGCTTGCTAGTACCAGGGGAGACAAGCGTTTCAACGTCTTTTGAGAGCAAAGCGCTGGGTTCGCTAACCGAATCGTCACTGTCTCGGCTGTTGCGAGCACCCGTTTGCGTAGGCCTTGAGAGTAGTGAGCTGGTGCCCGGTGGATAATTATGAAGCCTTCTTTGGCATCAACCAGGTGGTTCGTATCGATTAAATGGGCGATAATTTAACTCGGAATTGATCGATTTTCATTTTTACCTAGCCACACGTGTATGTGTTCACGTACTAAGTTCTCAAGACGCTTCATTGTTCGGCAAATGTATCCTGCTTCACAGGAGCAGGCAAATAAATAAATACAGATCGATGACCCCCCCAACCTAACGATGGTGGAGTTTGCGAAGAATACGCGCAAGTTCGCCGCCGGAAAAGTACTAGTGATAGCCGTCCTTAGACGCCTACGCAAACGGGTGCTCGCAACAGCCGAGGCCGTGACAATTCGGTTAGCGAACCCCGCGCTTTGCTCTCAGAAGACGCTTACACGCTTATTCCGTCTTCCCTGGGCGACTAAAGGTGGTACTAGCACGCTACTCGCACGCCCCGACAACGGTCACATGCATTCCGCGTAGTTGACGTACACACAACGCTCACAGCGAATCCCTCCCCTCTCCGCTGCCCGGTTCAACGTCCTCAACACGCCGACTCCGCCATACAGGCGGCGTGTGAACGATTAGTACGACTAGATATCAACACTCTCCCCCCCCCGCCACACACACACGTCAGTTCGACCTTCGTAGTTCGACAATGTCCACCGTAAGCTTCACATAGGGGTGGTGCAGGGACGATGACTTGCGCGTGGATTCGTTTTAAGTGATAGTAGCCTTGCGCTGCAGCTACCGCACTCTCTCGTCCTCTCCCATTTGAACCCGGTGTCATTTCAAAGTCAAGAAGACCGGAGGCAGGAGAGGGCGCAGGTGGCTGGCGCGGCCGGAGCCGCCCTCGGGCGTGCCACCACACCTGACACGCACACAAACACACAAGTCACATACAAACCCTGTACCTAGTTCATGATTTCATTCGCCATGTAATTATAATGGCCTGACCATGAATTACTAAAAACAACTGCTAACGAACTTTTTATTTTACTTCTGTATATACCACACTTCATAAGGCATATGGCGTACCTATGATCGATAAAAACCGCGAAGCATTTGTTTGCGTCTGGCCTGTTGCACCCTTAGCAACCTACCCACGTATTATACGTGGCATGTGTCATATGGCACAACGTTTGGTATTGCCAGGAGCAAATGGGCCGGCGTACAGAATGGTATTGAACAAGATCCTAACCACATCAGTTAGGGTGACGCGCTTACTAGATTTTTATGCATGCATAAATACTACTTCGCATAAAGTAGGATTTCACGAGGAGTCTCCGAACGTAAGCCCTGTGATATTCGAGTGATTACTGTATTTTCCTTAGCCAGTTATTTCGTCGTTTAATCTAACGAGGTTGATCGAGGGGAGCCTAAATGTCACAAACGCGGGTACCCACCAGAATGAGTGGGCGCCGCCTGATTGTCTGTTGTCCCTGCTGCTGCCATTCACACAGTCGAGAGGAAAATGCCACTTATAGTTACCGATCTAATTATCGCAGAGGGTCGACCGCGGCGGCTACATAACATCAGCGAGAGTCAAACTTGATGCAGAACAACGTGGCAGACAAAAATACTGTGAATGGAGCAAAATGTATTTACGGGAAACAACCTCGCCGACGCACAGAAAGCCAGCAAACAAAACTTGCAAAAGTTCGCATTGGAAAGATGCGTTTGATTCGGCCTGAAAGGTAATCTACATATTTTCCAAGCAGGTATGACCAGAATGCGCCAGTTTGTAAATGCATAAATCAGCAATTTCAACCATCAAGACGATTGTGCTAGCAAGCGCGCACGACATTCCTCGGGCCCATCAATAAAGCCACCAAAACGTGTGAAATTAAACGTTTAATAGCAACGGCGATCATATGACGGCATCGAACGAGGGCAGTCATAAATTCGGCGAGAGAGAGAGAGAGAGAGAGCCAACACGCCTAATCGATAACACTTTGCGAAGATAAGAGCCAGTGACACCACTAAAGTTGAAAAAAGGTTGATTTCTACGCAACTCCTTGGCCACTGATTGCCGACCTAACCTTCAGTGATAGTAACTGCTTTTGGGTGAACGCAGCTATGCCCGTAGTAAGAGCAGAGCTCTGAGCCTGGACGTCCAAACGTGGTTCCACTTGGCCGTCTGATGGTGCCTTCATCTCTAAGCCAACCAAATATGTTTCCCGAAACGAGCCTGCTACAACGGTCCGTTCTTCTCGTAAGGAAGTAATGCTCCAGAGGCTCTCCTTATGGCACGCTTCATAAGACCGCGCTAAATTCTTGAGCTCGGTCACAAGTGGTGACAAGCGTCAAAGCAGCGAATTGCTTGAGGTCCGCTTCGCAAGCCCCAGGGGTAGATCGGTCGGCGCAACAACCCCATTCACAGTCCCCGGATTAGAAAGAGCTATGAATTCACCTCCTTTCTGTGAATAAAGCTAACACGAGCGAATATAATTGAAAGACATGGATGTCAAGCCATCAGAGGAATAGAGAACTGACAGGCTTCATTTCTGTTCATATTTGAAACTAGAACCTCCACTGGATTTCTACGAAAGCTCGACCGACTCGTGTAACCACTACTGCGGAATGTAGGAATCTCAGAACATTTCGGGAGGGGTCATTTGGGTTGCACAAACTTGCTGCAGATGTTCAAATTCACCGAATATTACCAAGTTAGAAGATATTACTTAAAGGAGTTTACAAAACTGACTAGAAATGGATGTAACTCCAAGCTTATAATTGAAAAACCCTGCATCTAACCGTTTTAAACCCACACAAGGAAAAGTTACTAGGGGAGCAAGGAACATTTTAGTACAGTGAGTGGGTTTTTGAGCATTCGATGGAATTTTCTAGAAATTCTAAACAAAAATTAATGATTTGTTGTAATTTGGAAGGAAGCAGATTATTTTGGAAACTCGATTAAATGGAGGAGATATTCCAGTTGCCAATAAATATAATTTTGGGAATTCCTGAGAAGTTCGTGAAGTTATTAGCTAACTTGCATAAAACTGGTACGGTTCTGATAATGCTGATACAGCCGAGTCTAAAAGACTGCACCTTTTAACGCATGACGATCTCCAGCGGCAACGTTGGAGAGTTGAATCCACTCACTTGTTCAGCGGAGATGACTGAATATCGAAGGTCCAAAAACAACTTCCATGTCTTAACGACTCTGTGAACCCAAGTCTTGCATTGACATCCTCCTCGATATCAATACCGCAGGTATGGACCGTATAAGGGACTTCGATGACGGCAAAAATTTGGCGGTGGGTCCATATACACCACCTAATTTTTATGAAAACCCTGTGAGCCGTATCGATTCGGGTTATGATCTCGTTTTTGCTCCATCTATATGGCAGCAACTTCGCCCGCGATATTGTTAATGGCCATATATATATTACTGCACAATCATTAACACCGATAGGTACCTTTTCTGAATCAGAAAAGCAGCTCTACAATACTTTGGTCACATCCATAGTCCTCACACACTTGAGACACTACATCCTGTAAATTCCCAGAGCTCTACGTTGTCAGGTTCAAAAGCATTCGCAAACTCAACACTAAATCAATACCGCCGACAACCCTCCCGAGGCTCCATTAAATTACGCAGTTAAACTCCATGAAACTGCGTCACATTCCAGCCCGAAAATAGAGCAGCTCGAAGAGACTACTGCGGACCAGGGTTCACGCAGTTGTGAAACTATGCTGCGTCTTCATCACAGCAATCATTTTGCCCACAAACCGTCTAGCTCCAGCGTCCGCTGCAGTGACTCACCGATGAAGGGCACTATATGCTGCTGCCATGCCATCAAATCAGATGGTCGTCAACTGCTGGTACCTTCGGCACAGCTCCAGAATGTGGCACGCTAGGCCGTGTTTCCACATTCGGCTCAGAACTCGGCTTCATTAAGCTTCGTTCTCGGGTCACGTCTACTTTTAAATCTTCTGACAACAACTAGGTCAAAACTCAGTGGAAGCATAATAGTTGGACGCACTAAGGCCATCGGCTCCGGATTACCTTCCCTGATTTCATTTTCCCGTGTTTAGTTTTCGTCCTTCAGTTACCTGCGCTCCCATGGGCTAGTTTTTTCGCCAGTTCAGGTTTGCTTTACTTTAAATCGATGCGGGAGACCAATTCCTTTGTCATTCGCCTGTGCAACACCTATTCCCGAAGAAGGAAACACGATCGCTGGAACAAGAGCTTTATTAGTCGAACTTTTGGACTCCCAGAGGCAGTCGCACAAAGGGTAATATGGGGTACAAGGGCGCAGTATTTATAGGGCGTGGTTGCGAGGCGACCACACGCCTACTATATTTGGCAGTCCTCGTGGTCCTTACCGGGGGTCATGATTGATGGGATGGTTGCTCGTCGGTCCGTGCTGGAGTTGTTAATTGCCGTGATTTCATCACCGTTGTCGATCATTGGCATGAATATTACTGGGCATTTCGGCCCGATGTCACCCGGACTTTTGATCACCAACATCCTCCTTGCGTGGCTGGTAATATTTTTGGCCCAGGCAAAATCGCCACACAGAATATGGAGGCGGAAGATCATTGCACCTGGTAATTGAATATGTGCTGGAGAACTACGACTCAAGCAGTTCATGGCTAACGCAGTTGTGACCTATGGCGAGAAGTTCAGCCTCATGTAACTTGAAGGTGTGGCTGGGTCTCGTTGAGTTAGCCGCGATCTGGGAGTCAGCGTCATTCCTCCTCACCACTGTTGCATGCTCGGCCATTCGCGTGCTGAGTAGTCTCCCAGTTTCTCCGACGTAGTTGCTTTGTCCGCAACTGCACCAGATCCTGTAAAAGGCCCCTGATATTTTCTGCCTTGGCACTGGGTCTTTCGGGCGAATGACCTGGCGCCTGATGGTTGCCTCCGGTCTGTGTGCGACTCCAACCCCGAGTGGTGTAAGGAGGCACCGAAAATTTGCATAATACAGTTGTTATATTTTCCCAAAAGAACTGCTTTTTGAATTATGCTTCTTCGAATACCCAATTACCAATTCATATATATATATATATATATATATATATATATATATATATATATATATATATATATATATATATATATATATATATATATATGGATATAGGAGAAAATACGGACCCCAGGTGTTGAAATGGAAGGAGAAGATAAGGCGATCTCTGGGGTAGAAGGTATACTTGTCTGACGTTTCACACTCATACTCGAGCGCATCATCGGAGATAGAGAATAGGGGGAACTACATGGTTTAAAAAGGGGGTCTTTCGTGCTCACTTGCGGTTGGTCCAGCTGCCTCGTTTCTCATTGGTCCTCCCCTCGTGCGCCAATGGTGCTTGACGGCCTCATAGGGCACTGGTAGGTCAATGCTGCGGTTGATAGAGTTGGCGTCTGACTGCCAAGCTTCGATGACTTCCCTCGCCAGTCTGTTTTCGGCTCGGCCGAGCACTTGAGCCCCGTCAAAAATCGAACCGGTGGTTGTTTTCTAGACTATGCATGGCGACGTGTGATCGAATATCCTTTCGCCTTACGGCCAAAGTGTGCTCGTGCATGCGCGTACTCAGTCGTTTGTCGGTCATGCCGCAGTAGTTGGCCGGGCAGTCTAGACAGTTGACACGGTAAATAACGCCTGAGGTGTCTGCGGGTGGTAGTCGGCCCTTTGGTTGCATGACTAATCGACGGATGGTGGCCTCCGGTCGGTGTCCAACGCCCACGTTTAGCGGTCTTAACACGCGCTCAGTGGCTTCTGAGACGTTCCTCACATAGGGCAAGACATGGAAGGTTTCAGGTCTTTGTTTAGGCTCACCTTCGGTCTTTGTATGCCTTTGGTATAAGCATTTGTTTACGAAGCTGCGTGGATATCCACTGGCGAGACTGGACACGAACTGAATAGGCCATGAATTGTGGACCAAAAATACATACAAACAACCAATTGAATGAAAAACCTTTATTGTTGTAATATGCAAGGATTTTGGTTTTTAAAATATACAACATGCCCTTACAACACGAATTCAGGCTCCTCAGGCGGGCTAACAACAACTGCTCCACAGAAAAATGGTGTTGGTTTGTTAATTTAATGTGAAAAATCTATATATAACCTCCTATTCCGATTAATGCCGCATGTATGCGCTCACGCTGTGGCCC
>WEDG01000448.1:0-14440 GCA_017591395.1 Schistocephalus solidus | reverse complement strand
CCTGTTACTTTTGTAAGGATTACTAAACGTCTCACTGTGATGAAAAAATCACATTAGAGCTCCTAAGTATTCAGACAGTTTGAAGATAGAGGTAGGTGAGGAGCATAATTCATGATTAAATTAAGATTGGAAATATTCCTTCTAAGCCTATTTGCTTGAATTGATTTCAGAGAAAAGGCAAAAATGGTTGGCGTATATAATCAATTTTACTCAAAAGTTGTTACTGAAATTTTGGTTCTTATTACCAGTACTGCATGTAATTACCACCGCGTCACAGTTAAATATTTGGTGCCATTCTGTAGCTGCTTTGGAAATCCTTACTAATATTTATTTTTTTAACAGATGTGGCACATAAATAGGGACCTACCGAAGCAACTCGCGTACTGTATTACTGTAACCAGCAAGTATAACATTTAATGATCTGCATAACTTTCCGCAGAAAAATATCGGAAGGAAATAATTAAATGCGCAGATGACAAGGCTGTCAACTCAAGATTAAAGATGCAACCTGCCCATGCGATATAATGCCCTTAGATAATCGGTAATCATGTTGATGAAAAAGTGTGGATAGGCTTTGCTAGATTTATTTAATGACCATTTTTAAAATTTAGTTTATTAAAGCAACTTAACATTTGATACATTAAAGTTTTTGCTTTAATTGACCTTGTTTAGTACCGCGAGAGTTGAAGGTAACTATGCAATAACCTTCTAAATTATTTTACCATTTCTTAATGAGGCATTCCTTCAGGTCATCTGCATGGCTGAAATCACTGAACTCTTTCTACTTAGTTATTTTCAAAACGGAATCTATTGCAATAAATGCGTTTTATTGTATAACGGATTCTGCAGAGAAATAAGTTCTTATTCATGAGAAGCAACATATTTTAAAAATAATTTCGCATCTCATTCCTTTATTTATTTAAACTTTCCCAAAAAAGGATAATGATAAAATTGAAAAAGCTTTCTTAACATAAATAACATAACACTTGTATGCGTTATTTGACATGTCTTTGAAATTATATATTGAGGATGTGTAGATCTGTACTTGATGAACGAAATCTTAAAATTAATACTACCTTCACAGAATTTTGACTTTGGGAGGCGGAGACATTTAAATTAATATCATGGAAATGTATCTGCTTGCCATTCAGTCGGCAATGTAAACAAGTAATCAAAAATATCAAACTGGGAATACACTTTTCATATGATTGCTATGAGTCAACAATGACTGAAAAAAATATATACAGTCATTACTTTAAAAGATGCCTCAGAGCTACCGTTAGTAAACCGGCAAATGTTTTACAAATAAAGCTCCACCTTGTTTCTGCGCATGTTGTTATTCCGCATCATAAAGTAACTCGGGATAGATTCCAAAACGACAACAATCTTATTGTTTCTCATAGCCACTCAGCAAGATTTTTCTGAACTTGTGCTGCAAAAAAATTAATTTTAAATATGAAGATGTTTAACCCATCACTGATTGATATTCAATAGATTATTGAAATGTCAATTTAGTGGTAATAATCTTAAATTCTGCTATGTGCATTCTCCTGAGAAGGTCGTGATGAAAATACCGTTATTTAGGTAATTGTAGTTTGAGAAATTCAAATCCTTGGGATGGACGTTCTTAATTCACTTTAACAGGTTCTTTTGATTAAGTATCTTTGAGGAAATGGCTGTACTCTCTTTTCTGCAATCACTGTTTAAAAAAATCCGAAGGACATGAATGGGTAATGAGTTGTTGAACCAGAACGGATTTGACAGGCAAGTTCCCCGAAAAGTGTTGAAAGCGCGATGCCAATCTTCTGCGATGGGACGCCAAGTGCCCTATTAACTATGAGTTCAGAGGGGAAACGATTAAATTGTCTAAAATATGCTAAAAGCAAACATCTTACACGTGTTTGTTCAAGCAATATTTTAGAAGCCCGTCAAATACTCAACAATACTTCAATTAATGCTGCTCAGAAGACTCTACCACCAGTATTGTTATCAATAGATAATAACGCTTTGTTTATTTCTGAGAAATACCAAATGGTTCTCAAATCCTCAAAAGTGATTGAAATTGAACGAACATTGGATGATATGAATAAAATTTTATTATCCGGGGCATGTGAGAACATTTTCCAAACAAATAAAGACAAGCAGACTGAATGCTGCAAATGCACATAAAATCTCAATTCCAATTGAAACAATATTAAAGTTCTATTTTAAATATGTCTGCTTCCGATGCACTGTAATCAACAGGGACGCAATGCCTGCAATAAAAATAAAGCCTTTCTGGATTTCATTTTAAATTCCTCAGAAATTATTGAAAATTTCAGCAACACGGAAGCCTAACTTATAATTCCCATTGCTTGCTTGATGCACATATATATCATCTTTTAACGAGTTTTAAGGTGAAAGAAAGTTGTACGGAACGGTTGTGTTACTTTTTTTACCATGGAACAGCGTAATCAATAAAAATAGTTTTGTTCATTTCACCCTTGGTTACAAAATGATTAATACTATATGTTGATCGCAGAAAAATGCCTGTTTGTTTACTGGTCACGCACTACTTATAAAGTTGAAGCGAATAATCATTTCACTATTGAACTAGTAACAAAATATTTAAAAAAAGTTTAGAATTCATTTCGAGGTGTTAAAGTTTTACGTGCCTGATCTATATGAAAATAGGTGGATGGCTCTGCACAAATCTTAATAACTAAGCAATATTACATAGCACCACACGTACCTGTGAAGCTGCACTAAGGTTTCTGAAACATTGTGTTCTCTAGTAGAGTATAATCTAGATGTTACTTTTAGTATATGCTTAAAAAATAAAAAGCATAAAACAGAAGCCAGTTGTTTTGAAAGTAACAAATTCATTTTTTTAGCTCGGGAAAACCTAGCACGATCAATTCCAAGAAGTGGAGTTATATACTTTTGCAAGAACTTCAGATGATAATGAAATAATAAATCTATAACAAGATCATTTTTATTTCTTTCAATATTTGACTCTTTATCTGATGTCGAAAACGTGAAGGTCTGATTGATTGGCAGCTCTGGATTGCATGAATATGGGTCTAATGATGGGACTATGGAAAACCTCCCAATAAAAAACTCTAAAAAGAAATCACAATTTGTTTGGTTTTTGGTACCTTTAAGTTTCAGTGCGTAAATATTTTCATAACAAAAAATATGCAAATTGCGTCATGTCAACTACTAATGTTCCGTTACCTCGGCTGCAGAGTAAGCAAGATAGAAAATGATCAAGCACCAGAAATCTTTGATTGTTCAGGGGAACAATACCTGTACATTAATCAACCAGAACACACACAAAAGACTGTTAACTCAAAAGTTCTTTAAAAGATGAAAGAATGGTGTCCTGTTGTATACTAGGTGGAACTCACTGTGCTGGTGAAATATTCCGCATCAATCCAGGAAGTTTTGTTAAAAGCCTCGGTTTTATTCCACTCCTAGTTTGACTTCTTATTCCGAAGAATGCAAAATTGAATTCGCTACTTGTTCCAAAAGTGGGGTAAGTATTCGTGAATATTCGACCAAATGCCTAACCAGCATGCGTTCAGTCGGAAACATATATTTAAACTGACCATTTAAACACCGAATACGACGAACTACACCAGATTGCTCTTTAGGGTTTTATCGGACATTAATCTTCATGATCATACCGCGCATGAAAGTTGTGTGTCGGTTTGAAATTCCTCACTTAGCCCCATGATACTACCCCAATGTCCTTTCAGAAGTCACTATGCATAAATGCATTCTAAATGCCACATCGTCGGTCAGTTTTTTTTGCTTGGCTCTTCAAGGACAAATGCATTGATATCGTGTTCTAGAAGCCACTGTTCACAACGTGATTGCGTAGATAGGGAACCTTTTGTCTTTTGTTGGTCACTTTGTGGCAGTGAGTCTAGATTCACTTCAGTAGTAATCTTAATCGGTTTCTGTTGAAATAACAGATGCACATCTGTGAATAATTTTTCAATTTCACTGTTAGAAGGATGCCTGGTGGGCATATCAAGGGAAACCTACTATTACTGGTTTTCATTCCCTAGAAAATTGCATATTTGGAAATATTACGTTGAGCAGATAAGAGCCATTTGACACTAAGGTCTTCCACGCAATATTCAATATTCTTCTACATAAGAAGGACAAAAGACCGGCTGAATCCCGTCTTTTCTGGCACTTAAAGGACTCGTAATGCCCATAATCCGCTGATTTTATGCTCATTTCAGCGCTCACCTGTGCATACATGCTTTTACTGAGGGGTGAGCTACGTGTTGGACAGCTTCGTAAGAGGGTTAACCCTGAAAAGCCTTTGTAAATTGCCCAAGTGTCTGAGTAAGACTTTCATTCATCCTGTTTTGCTTCGAGCTCAGAGGCTTACATCGTTGTCCAGTGAAATATTTCAAGGACGCGTTTTTCAATATCTTGACAAAGGCTTTGGTAGTGTTTAGTGAGTGATTCTGAGACGTCAAAATATTTGACAAAATACTTAAGGAAAGTGTTTCTGTAATCCAGAACTTTGTAGTAGCTTTGACGGCTTCAACTACCACGCGCATAACAGGAGGATAAAATTAAAATTGCAATCAGCAACCGACTTAATTGATATTTTAATAACCGCGCAATCCTCATACCGCTCACTTGTATGAATTTGCTACGTTTCAACCTAGCAACAGTTTGTCAAGGCTTATCAATTAGCTATTACGTTACATCTTAGTGCTATCAGAAAGATTAAGTGAGTATTACAGCTATTCTTCTGACTTCACAGGTAGCAAGAGCAAATAGATTCACACATGATTGTTGCGTTTTCAGCGTTTTTCAGATTGTCTTCTTTCTGAACTCTAGCAAAAATGTAAAATGTGGTCTCCATTACTTTTATCCCATATAATAATAAACTTTAACACAATCACAGATTAACAGTAAATACCAATTAGTTAACACATATTGAGCACGAAATGCGCAGGAAATAACCTGGTGAGCTACACTTTTCATAGATGCGTCATTTAGCTGCAGAAATCTTGAGAAAACACGTGCTTAGCTTTTCAGCTGGTACCCATGTTGAGCGTATGGGTTAACTGCTTAATATTTGCTTGAAGTTTATCAAGATCCCATATATTTGCACAAAATTTCAGAAAAAAAGGCAGAATATTTTACTGAAGCATTACATCCAAGTAGGAATAGTACTTCCTGACAAAATATGAAATCGCGATTTGTCTTTGCAATAGTATTTATAATTGCCAATATTGGGAAATAATGGCACAGTAGTGTCTGCACAGTGCCGAAAAATAATCAGTAAGTAAAGCATTGCGAATGGTTAATAGGTATCTGCCTGAGAAACCTTAGTCAAACGTCCTTCAATTGAATCGACCACCTGGATAACACGCAAAGCTGCTACTTACGAGTGAAGCATTTAACACCCTCGTGAAAAGTTATAGCGTAATATACTTGAGCCAAAAATATTGCAGTGGTCTTGCGAACACAAAATAGAGCAAGTGCACGGAATGAGGAGATGCCAATAAAGGCAAAGCAGGCAAAAGACGAGTAGTTATTATACCGCGATAAGCTGCCATGCCGATCCCTGCAGCCTCATTGGTGAGCCAGAGAGATGGCTAAAACGATTACCTTTGCCATTGAAGTGGACAGGGAGACGATGAAGTTCTGTCGGGATAAAAGGACCGCGTGAATACATCTGAGAAACTGTAGGTACTAGAAAACAGAGAAAAAGCCAGAGGAGGATACTAACTCGACAGAAAATCTCTGCTTATCATCATAAATGCCGATAGCACAAAATAATATCCAGTGCATTTGCTGTCATAGGGAGCCGAGAATAATCTACACGACATACTATTCAAACACTTAATAACCTATGTTGCTGTAGAACCTCAATAATAATAATTATTTTACTGAACAGAAAAAAGGCATTGAAAAAATTCCTGGACCGCTTCAACATAAAAACCGTGCAGACATTTGCACACCATATATCGAGAAACAATGAAACAAAATTACGTTAGATGCTTTTTTCAGGAACAGCAATGAAATACCAGAAGCGCTTCAGCTGGATATTTTATTTTTCTTGTCAAACTGGAAGCATTATAAGACAATGTACTATGGATTGTGGGAAAACCAAAAATATTTAAAAGCACACCTGAATTCCATACAAAGATAAAATAACGCCCATAAAAACACCCATCTGGCCACTTGGATATTACTTTACTCTGCGTCTCTGACGCTATCGATCCAGATGTCAGACAGTTTATCGTCTATGACGCCTAGCTTGCACAAAGAAAGCTCATTCAATGAAATCGAGTTTTTTTGCAGTTGTATGCGCGAGGGAGTTGAAATAAGGAACGATACGTATTTTTGTGACGGCTCAGTTGAAAGAAAGTAACTCAGTCAGTGCTTCTCCCATCACCGCTTATGCCTCATCCATGCGTTCTGCATTTCCTCACTGTCAAACGACCCCTCTTGTCGCATGAATCTTATCAAGTTTGGGCTGGGGATGAGGCACGGGTGATCTCTCGATGTATTTTGAGGTCGACAGCACAGGTAAGCGCGTAATCATCCCTCCAGAGGAACTTCGTCCTATCGCACTTGAAACCACTATTTTATCCTGTGTTAAGAGCTTTGTCTACGTTAGTGGCTCCTTCACGTCAGCTGCTGATAAAAATATAAACATCAGATTATCGAAAAATCAAGCTTATTTGGTGCCTTAACTTTGAACTTAAAGGACGGTCGATGAACGAGTATAGGGTCATAGATAAACCCTATGGAACTCACGACACACAGAACGTCATCATCCGCAGCGTACATGAATAAATAACCTAAATCAAACATAAATAAAAAAATAATGTGTCTACCTGAGTGTTGTCACATGTGCAACGATACTTCAATTATAAGGTTTGAAATAAGTACATTAGTTTCAAATTTCGATATTTCGAGAACTAACAAACATAATTCACCATCACACCGAGGCCACCGAGATTTTAACAAGTGGGTCAAAGAAATTATTCAAATCTGCAAAATTCTCTACGAATTAATTGTGTCTGGAGGATTCTAGATTGATTGCTTAGGAAATCCTACTTGGGCAGTAAACTTGCTGTATCAGAATTGGTGGATTCCATACGTTGCAGTAGACTGGGCGGGTAACTTGACACAAATGTGATTAAAACCACGGCTCCCGGTGGTGCATCTTTGCTCAGTTGGCTAGAGCGTTGGCTGTACTAATGCCTTCCCCTTGCTGGCGTATGTTCAAATCCCACCGAGGCCGCCGAGTGTTTCACAAGTTGGTCAAAGAAATTATTCAAATCTGCCAAACTCCTCTACTAATAAATTGTGCCTGGTAGTCATCTGGTGGATTCTAGCTTGATTGCCTAGAAAAATCTGATTAAGCAGTCAGCTTGCTGTATCAGAATTAGTGCATCCCATACGTTGTAGTAGGCTGGGCGGGTAACTTGACCCAAATAGGATGAAACTCACGGCTCGCAGTTGGGCCTCTTTGCTAATTTGGTTAGACCATTAGCTGTACTAAAGCCTTCCCCATGCTGGCATGCGTTCAAATCCCACCAAGGCCGCCCAGTTTTTCACATGTTGGTCGAAGAAATTATACAAAATCTGCCTAATTCCTATACAAATAAATTGGCCTGGTAGTCATCTGGTGGATTCTAGATTGATTGCTTAGGAAAACCTGCTTGGGCAGTCAGCTTGCTGTATTAGATTTGGTGGATTCCTTACGTTGCAGTAAGCTGGCTGGGTAAATTCACTAAAGTGTGATTTAACTCAAGGCTTTCGGTGGCGTCTCGTTGCTCAGTTGGCTAGAGCGTTGGCTGTACTAAAGCCTTCGCCTTGCTGGCGTTGGTTCGAATCCCACCGAGGCCACCGAGTTTTTCACAAGATAGTCAAAGAAATTATTCAAATCTGCCAAAATACTGTACTTATTAATTGTGCCTGGTAGTCATCTTGTGTATTCTAGAATAATTGCTTTGGAAATCCTGTTTGGGCAGTTATCTTACTGTATCAGAATTGGTGAATTCCATACGTTGCAGTAGGCTGTGCAGGTAACTTCACCCAATTGTGATTTAACTCACGGCTCCCGGTTGGGTTTCGTTGCTCAGTTGGCTAGAGCGTTGCCTGCACTAAAGCCTTCCGCTTGCTGGCGTGGGTTCGATTCCAGCGAGGCTGCCGAGTTTTCACAATTGGGTCAAAGACGTTATTCAAATCTGCCAAAAATCCTCTACCAATTAATTGTGCCCTGGTAGTCATCTGGTGGATTCTAGATTGATTGTTTAGGAAATCCTGCTTGGGCAGTCAGCTTGCTGTATCAGAATTGGTGGATTCCATACGTTGCAGTAGGCTGGGTGGCTAACTTGACCCAAGTAGGATTAAACTCACGGCTCCCGGTGGGGCTTCGTTGCTCAGTTGACTAGAGCGTTGGCTGAAATCAATCCTTGCCCCTTGCTCGCATGGGTTCGATTCCCGCCGAGGCTGCCGAGTTTTTTTCACAAGTGGGTCAAAGGTGTTATTCAAATCTGCCAAAATCCTCTATAAATTAATTGTGCCTGGTAGTCGTCTGAGGGATTCTAGATTGATTGCTTAGGAAATCCTGCTTGGGCAGTCAGCTTGCTGTATCAGAATTGGTGGATTCCATACGTTGCAGTAGGCTGGGTGGCTAACTTGACCCAAGTGTGATTAAACTCACGGCTCCCGGTGGGGCTTCGTTGCTCAGTTGACTAGAGCGTTGGCTGAAATCAGCCTTCCCCTTGCTGGCGTGGGTTCGAATCCCACCGAGGCTGCCGAGTTTTTCACAAGTGGGTCAAAAGAAAATTATTCAAATCTGCCAAAAATCCCTCTACTTAATTAATTGTGCCTGGTAGTCATCTGGTGGATTCAAGATTGATTGTTTAGGAAATCCTGCTTGGGCAGTCAGCTTTGCTGTATCAGAATTGGTGGATTCCAATACGTTGCAGTAGGTTGGGTGGCTAACTTGACCCAAGTGTGATTAAACTCACGGCTCCCGGTGGGGCCTCGTTGCTCAGTTGACTAGAGCGTTGGCTGTAAATCAAAGCCTTGCCCCTTGCTGGACGTGGGTTCGAATCCCACCGAGGCCGCCGAGTTTTTTTCACAAGTGGGTCAAAAGGTATTATTCAAATCTGCCAAAAATCCTCTACTAATTAATTGTGCCTGGTAGTCATCTGGTGGATTCTAGATTGATTGTTTAGGAAATCCTGCTTGGGCAGTCAGCTTGCTGTATCAGAATTGGTGGATTCCATACGTTGCAGTAGGCTGGGCGGGTTAACTTGACCCAAGTGTGATTAAACTCATGGCTCCCGGTGGGGCCTCGTTGCTCAGTTGACTAGAGCGTTGGCTGAAATCAAACCCTTGCCCCTTGCTCTCGTGGGTTCGATTCCCGGCGAGGCTGCCGAGTTTTTCACAATTGGGTCAAAGGTGTTATTCAAATTTGCCAAAATCCTCTACTAATTAATTGTGCCTGGTAGTCATCTGGTGGATTCAAGATTGATTGTTTAGGAAATCCTGCTTGGGCAGTCAGCTTTCTGTATCAGAATTGGTGGATTCCATACGTTGCAGTAGGCTGGGTGGCTAACTTGACCCAAGTGTGATTAAACTCACGGCTCCCGGTGGGGCTTCGTTGCTCAGTTGACTAGAGCGTTGGCTGAAATTAAAGCCTTCCCCTTGCTGGCAAGCGTTCGAATCCCACCGAGGCCGCCGAGTTTTTCACAAGTGGGTCAAAGAAATTATTCAAATCTGCCAAAATCCTCTACTAATTAATTGTGCCTGGTAGTCATCTGGTGGATTCTAGATTGATTGTTTAGGAAATCCTGCTTGGGCAGTCAGCTTTCTGTATCAGAATTGGTGGATTCCATACGTTGCAGTAGGCTGGGTGGCTAACTTGACCCAAGTGTGATTAAACTCACGGCTCCCGGTGGAGCCTCGTTGCTCAGTTGACTAGAGCGTTGGCTGAAATGTACGCCTTTGCCCCTTGCTGGCGTGGGTTCGAATCCCACCGAGGCTGCCGAGTTTTTCACAAGTGGGTCAAAGAAGTTATTCAAATCTGCCAAAAATCCTCTACTAAATTAATTGTGCCTGGTAGTCATCTGGTGGATTCAAGATTGATTGTTTAGGAAATCCTGCTTGGGCAGTCAGCTTTCTGTATCAGAATTGGTGGATTCCATACGTTGCAGTAGGCTGGGTGGCTAACTTGACCCAAGTGGGATTAAACTCACGGCTCCCGGTGGGGCTTCGTTGCTCAGTTGACTAGAGCGTTGGCTGAAATCAATCCTTGCCCCTTGCTGGCGTGGGTTCGAATCCCACCGAGGCTGCCGAGTTTTTCACAAGTGGGTCAAAGAAATTATTCAAATCTGCCAAAAGTCCTCTACTAATTAATTGTGCCTGGTAGTCATCTGGTGGATTCTAGATTGATTGTTTAGGAAATCCTGCTTGGGCAGTCAGCTTTGCTGTATCAGAATTGGTGGATTCCATACGTTGCAGTAGGTTGGGTGGGTAACTTGACCCAATTGTGATTAAACTCATGGCTCCCGGTGGGGCCTCGTTGATCTTTTGACTAGAGCGTTGGCTGTACAATATCCTTCTCCTTGCTGGCGTGCGTTCGAATCCCACCGAGGCCGCCGATTTTATCACAAGTGGGTCAAAGACATTATTCAAATCTGCCAAAATCCTCTTCTTATTAATTGTGGCTGGTAATCATCTGGTTGATTCTAGATTGCTTGCTTAGGAAATCCTGCTTGGGCAGTCAGCTTGCTGTATCAGAATTGGTGGATTCCATACGTTGCAGTAGGCTGGGCGGGTAACTTGACCCAATTGTGATTAAACTCACGGCTCCCGGTGGGGCCTCGTTGCTCAGTTGACTAGAGCGTTGGCTGTACTAAAGCCTCCCCTTGCTGGCATGGGTTCGAATCCCACCGAGGCCGCCGAGTTTTTCACAAGTGGGTCAAAGGTGTTATTCAAATCTGCCAAAATCCTCTACTAATTAATTGTGCCTGGTAGTCATCTGGTGGATTCTAGATTGATTGTTTAGGAAATCCTGCTTGGGCAGTCAGCTTTCTGTATCAGAATTGGTGGATTCCATACGTTGCAGTAGGCTGGGTGGCTAACTTGACCCAAGTGGGATTAAACTCACGGCTCCCGGTGGGCTTCGTTGCTCAGTTGACTAGAGCGTTGGCTGTAAATCTAAAGCCTTCCCCTTGCTGGCGTAGCGTTCGAATCCCACCGAGGCAACCGACGTTTTTCACAATTGGGTCAAAGGTGTTATTCAAATTTGCCAAAATCCTCTACTAATTAATTGTGCCTGGTAGTCATCTGGTGGATTCAAGATTGATTGTTTAGGAAATCCTGCTTGGGCAGTCAGCTTTCTGTATCAGAATTGGTGGATTCCATACGTTGCAGTAGGCTGGGTGGCTAACTTGACCCAAGTGGGATTAAACTCACGGCTCCCGGTGGGGCTTCGTTGCTCAGTTGACTAGAGCGTTGGCTGAAATCAATCCTTGCCCTTGCTCTCGTGGGTTCGATTCCCGGCGAGGCTGCCGAGTTTTTCACAATTGGGTCAAAGGTGTTATTCAAATTTGCCAAAATCCTCTACTAATTAATTGTGCCTGGTAGTCATCTGGTGGATTCAAGATTGATTGTTTAGGAAATCCTGCTTGGGCAGTCAGCTTGCTGTATCAGAATTGGTGGATTCCATACGTTGCAGTAGGCTGGGCGGGTAACTTGACCCAAGTTTGATTAAACTCACGGCTCGCGGTGGGCCTCGTTGCTCAGTTGGCTAGAGTGTTGGCTGTTCTTAAGCCTTCTCATTGCTGGCGTGTGTTCGAATCCCACCGAGGCCGCTGAGTTTTTCACAATTGGGTCAAAGAAATTATTCAAATCTGCCAAAATCCTCTACTAATTAATTGTGCCTGGTAGTCATCTGGTGGATTCAAGATTGATTGTTTAGGAAATCCTGCTTGGGCAGTCAGCTTTCTGTATCAGAATTGGTGGATTCCATACGTTGCAGTAGGCTGGGTGGCTAACTTGACCCAAGTGTGATTAAACTCACGGCTCCCGGTGGGGCCTCGTTGCTCAGTTGGCTACAGCGTTGGCTGAGCAGTCCTGCCCTTGCTACTGTGGGTCCGACCGAGACTGCTGAGTTTTTTCCAAGTGGGTCAAAGGAATAATTCAAATCTGCGAAAATCCTCTACATATTAAATATGCGCCGAAGTCATCTGGCGGATTCTAGATCGATTGTTTAGGAAGTCCTGCTTGGGCAGTCAGCTTGCTGTATCAGAATTGGTGGATTTCGTACGTTGCAGTAGGCTTGGCCGGTAACTTGACCCAATTATGGTTAAATTCACGGCTCAAAATGGGGCTTCCTTGCTCAGTTGGCTAGAGCGTTGGCTGTAGTAAAGCATTTCCCTTGCTAGCCTGGGTTCGAAACGTACCGAGGCACCTATATTTTCACAAGTGAATCAAAGGCATCATTCAATCTGCCAATATCCTCTGCTTATTAATTGTGACTTGTAGTCATCTGGCGGATTCTACATCGATTGCCTAGGAAATCCTTCGTGTCCAGTCAGCTTGTTGTATCAGCATCGATGGATTCCATACGTTGCAGTAGGCTGGGTGGGCTAACTTGACCCAAGTGGGATTAAACTCACGGCTTCCCGGTGGGGCTTCGTTGCTCAGTTGACTAGAGCGTTGGCTGAAACTAAAGCCTTTCCCCTTGCTGGCGTAGGGTTCGATTCCCGGCGAGGCATCGATTTTTCACAAGTGTATCAAAGGAATTTTTAAAATCTGCCAAAATCCTATACTAAATAATTGTGCCTGGTAGTCATCTGGTGGATTGTAGATTGATTGCTAAGGAAATTCTTCTTGTGCAGTCAGCTTGCTGTATCAGATTTGGTGCATTCCATACGTTGCAGTAGGCTGGGTGGCTAACTTGACCCAAGTGGGATTAAACTCACGGCTCCTGGTGGGGCCTAAATTCTCACTTGGCAAGAGCATTGTCTATACTTAAGCCTTCCGCTTGCTGGCATGGGTTCAAATGCCACTGAGGCAGCCGAGTTTTTCACATGTGTATCAAAGAAAATATTCAAATCTGCAAAAAACTCTACTAATTAATTGTAATTGGTTGTCATTTTATGGATTCTAGATTTATTGTTTAGGAAATCCTTTTTAAGCAGTCAGCTTGCTGTATGAGCATTGGTGTATTTCATACGTTACATTAGGCTGGACAGTTAACTTGAACCAAGTGTGATTGAACTCATGGCTCCCGGTGGGGCTTCGTAGCTTTTTGGCTAGAGCGTTGGCTGTACTAAAGCCTTCCCCATGCTGGCGTGGGTTCGAATCCCATGGAGGCGGTCGAGGTTTTAACAAGTGGGTCAAAGAAATAATTCAAATCTGTTAATATCCTCTACTAATTAATTGTACGCGGAAGTCATCTGGCGGATTCTAGTTTGATTGTTTAGGAAATCCTACTTGGGCAGTCAGCTTGCTGTATCACAATTTGTGGATTCCATACGTTGCATTAGCCTGGGCGGGTAACTTCACACAAGTGTGTTTAAACTAACGGCTCACGGTAGGACCTCGAATCTAAGTTAACTAGAGCGTTGGCTTGAATAAAGCCTTCAACTGGCTGGCTGGCGTTTTAATCCCACTGAGACCGCCGAGGTTATCTCAAGTGGGTCAAACAATTCACTCAACTCTGCCATAGGCCTCTACTAATTAATTGTGAGTAGTAGACATCTGTCGGATTCTAAATTGATTGCTAAGGAAATCCTGCTGGGGCAGTAAGCTTGCTGTATCAGAATCGGTGGATTTCATACGTTGCGGTAGGCTGGGCGGGAAACACGATCCATTTGTGATTAAAATCAATACTCCCAGTGGGGCCTCGTAGCTGAGTTGGCTAGAGCGTTGGCTGTACTAAAGACCTCCTCTTTCTGGCGTGGGTTCGAATTATACCGAGGCCACCAAGTTTTTTACAATTGGGTCAAAGGAATTTTCAAACCCGCCAAAAGCCTCTACATATTAATTGTTCCCGGAAGTCATCTGGTGTATTCTAGATTGATTGCTTAGGAAAACCTGCTTGGGCAGTCAGCTTGCTCTATCATAATTGGTGGATACCATACGTTGCATTAGGCTGGGCGGGTAACTTGACCAGTGTGATTAAACTTACGGCTCCCGGTGGGGCCTCGTATCTCAGTTGGCTTGAGCGTTGGCTATACTAAAGCATTCCCCTTGATGGCGTGGGTTCAAATCCTACCGAGGCACCTAGTTTTTCGCAAGTGAATCAAAGGAATAATTCAATCTACCAATATCCTCTACTAATTAATTGTGCCATGTAGTTATCTGAGGGATTCTAAATCGATTGCTTAGGGAATCCTTCGTGTCCAGTCAGCTTGTTGTATCAGAATCGGTGGATTCCATACGT
>WEDG01000447.1:0-32383 GCA_017591395.1 Schistocephalus solidus | reverse complement strand
TAACTACGATCAACATCGATAACAAGCACAGATAGATGATCATAAGGAAGAGACGTTAGTAGATATCAAAAAGATATGTGACATGTTTCACAAGAGTGATCTGCTAAGAAGCCATATTGGGAAGAACTAAAAAATCTATTGGCTTTGCAAAAATCGTTAATTTTAGGGCAACTAGTTTTTCAAAGAGCTTATTACACGAAATATTTTATGAACACCGAAATAATTTCAAAATCCGTGCTTAAGCCAATCTAAAGACAGAAAATTAGAAGAACTTTTCTAATGATCAGAAAAGAAACCTTTCTCGGGAAAATCTGAGAATATTTTGCTCAGGAACGGGAAAAATCTTCTAGCTATTTGCTAAGTGAATTCCGGATATTGCCGGTTTTAGCTGAGTATGGTTGACTAAGTTGACTTATCTGCTTCGAAATATGTGCGGGAACAAAATGAATGACAGTGTGCAACTCCTGAGATGTCTGAGAAATTGAAGGAATTAGATTCATTTTAAGGGTAAACTGTTTCATAAAGAAGGAATATGACAATTCTGCTTTGTCCAAATCCTCTGTAATGAAATTATTTTGGCAAGTGAATAAGGGCGTAATGACATTGAGTGACTCAGTGGAAGAACACAGACGGAAGATTTGAAAAACAGATATTAAGGTATTTGCATAGCTAATTGCGGGAGATTTTCTACGCCCAGGTAACGTGAGCCTAATTTTTGAAGCTTATTCAAGTATTTGTGCGATCATTAGGTGTACCGATAGGTAACTCCTAAAGCTGCTTTCGTAATATTTCTAAATTATTTTAAAGGAAATGTGTTTACCGTGCAAGAAGCAGCTTTCAATAGAAACATCGTTTTTCGGAATAAATTCAAATAGGCCTTCTGTGAGGTCTTGCAATATATCACGGATAAAGCATGTATCATTGTTTGAATTAATGCTCAGTCTATCCAGATTACTTGTAAAATTATATAATAATCTTTCTTTTAATGTGAGCAATGTTGAAATAGGTTCGTTTTTTTGGCTTAACAGGGAAGAAGACTTAGAAAATAACAATAAATTAATGCATTAGCATTTTTAAAAATGTCTTGGTGGAAATTCATAATTAAATGGTGGAAAACCATTAGTGAAAGTTAAATGTAAATGAATATCATTTTTTACTCACTGAGCAAAATAATTGAGACATGTTTTTAAAAGCAAATAATTTTCAGAAAATTCTGAAATTTTGGCGGAGACGTATATGCATGCCAGTTGATTTCTGGCATATTGAAATCTCATACTATAATTTTGACATCAAACGGAGCTTCTGCAGCGTTCACAAAGAGTTCACAGACTCGGCTTTTATTGTCATTATAACAAGGAGAATTTTAGACACAGCCAAATTTCTCTTTTTATTATGTGGGATGATGACTGAAACGAACTACAAAATGTACAAAAGATGGTCTTATGTAAAAAGACAACCACCACCACATTTTTCAACGTGGTCTTGTTGAGTCTGAAAATTCGAGAATGAGACCAAGATTGTGCGATGAGCAGAACATCTGGGTCAGACCCATTAGTGATAGTTATTAGCTCAGTCATCATTTTCTGCTGAAAAGAATATTTTAAACAGACGATCTTCGCAGCGGTTTTATTTATCCCCAATTGATTTCGACCACCGGAGCGAAAGATTGACGACACCGTCAGTTTTCTCAGTATTCGTGGTTATTCTCTTTTTGACCGTCTTCTAATGGCTGCAACCTCGTCAGCCATTGCATCTGCCACGCCTTAAGGCAATGGCCATTGTGGCCTTCAAACCCTCATACACTCTCCCATCAACATGTTGGTCCTACCTCACATGCATATTTTTCTCCACGGAGTGACAGATTTTTCTCCTTAAAAACCCATTAACCCCTACAATATATACATTTTCCATTAAAATTACCAATAAACTTTTCAAATGCCAGTACTTTTACTTCAATTTTGCATCTCACTAATTTGTGCTTTTTGACCTCGCCAATAATCTGATCTACTATTCGTAATTTAACAAATTTATAGGATTTTTCATTCGTTTTAGTTTTTTCTACTGACAGTGCTTTTCCCGGTACTCAGATAAAGATCCTTACCTACCTATTTCTGTTCAACCCTTTCGACAGAATTATTGATAATTTTTAATTTCCATGTCTGGTCTGATTTAGTTGTATGTCAGTATGTGTATACTTATACTGATCAGCTGTCAAAATATAACTTCCCTGAAGAAAATGATTAATGGCACCATTGTTTGCGAACAATCTCCCGTCGGTTCCAAATGAAAAGAGGTATTTATATTCTGCCATTGATCCAAAATATTTTGGAATGGGCCAATGAGTTCGAATTTGTCGAAAAACGTTCAAGTAATATCGTGATGCCTTTATTCCGCACAGTAGGGGGTTATAGATGAACTGGGCATCTCTTTCCTCTAGGTGCCCTTGGAAATCACGTAGGTGCTGTCAAATTGATGCTCACACTGTCGGTATATCATTTAATTCTGTCAGCTTGTTTGTTGTCTGTTTTCATAGTTTACTGATAGCATGGCCGCATTTGTTTGCCTTTTTGTTACGTAGCCTTTAATATGCCATCTGATCTTGGCCCCTTAGCGGACTGCGAATGATCACCTTGGGTTAATCTTGTCTCGCCATATGACGCTTGCTTCCATGTTCACCCAAAAATTTCCTCACCTGCAGGGTGGTTCCCTTAACGTAAGCATATTTATCTTACTATAAACGACAGCTTTTCGCTTTAAAAACGTGCAAATCCATTTCATTTTATGTGATTTTTGAGCAAATTTGAAGTGTTTTCACTGTTAATCGACCGTTTTTTCATATTGCACTGCCTATCATAAACACAAAACGAATGCCATACAGTGTCTGATTTTTCTCTAAAAATCCTCTTGAAATTATTTTTCATCTACCCATATGGACGATAAAACAATTAATTTTGCGTTGAATTGTGTTTATGTGAGGAAGGCAGACTATTGATCTCAGAACTGCGCATTTAAAAAAGTCCACTTATGTTCGAGTGAGGCGTCGATTAGAATTATCATTATGAACTTGTTATAGCGGCTGGATAAGGTAATCGGTATATATGGGAGCTAGATAGCACCATTGTATTCCCTATTCACCGATAAACGCTGACAAAACATGCACATTTTAGGTAGATGTTTTTATCGAATTACGTGTAAGGGCACTTTCATTAGATAAACAAATAAAATTAATATGCAATCCTATACGGTTGCTAAGTTATGAATAGTAGATCAGTATTAATGATCGTTTGCAATGTTTGGGCACAGTAGACATTTTGTTGATGTACAGAAGGCAGAATAGAGCAACCAGAACCACGCTTTGAAATATGACACTCGTGATCGTTTGAGCTGCAGAGTAACTATTACGTACTGAGTCATTTTTCCTAAGGATTGACAAGAAGAAACCAATGAAGTTAAAGAGAGGAAGCAGAATGCCAAGGGCTTCCAGTTTTAGGAGATAGTGTCGGTGTTGCGCCTTATCAAAGACCTTGCTAAGATCAAGGTATCTCACAACTTCCGAGTGCTAATCATTACAAAAGGAAGTTACCAAGCCCATAAAGGCAAAGTGAAACGTTTTGCATGATATTTCAGGTAAATACTATACTTAGTAGAGCTCAAAATGTTCG
This sequence comes from Schistocephalus solidus, assembly GCA_017591395.1. Classification (NCBI taxonomy): domain Eukaryota; kingdom Metazoa; phylum Platyhelminthes; class Cestoda; order Diphyllobothriidea; family Diphyllobothriidae; genus Schistocephalus; species Schistocephalus solidus. Next base: position 28,721 of record WEDG01000447.1, on the reverse strand, counting down.
CGATATGGGTACATTATAATAAAAATTGATGTCAACTAAGTATGCCGTCACTAATCAGTCCATTTCAAAAAAAGGTTTTCCTTTAAACCTACAGCCATGGAGCGAAGTAAAAATGCTTCAGACTTCCTTGACAGATTGCTGTCTTTTAAGCCAAACGCTCAAAAGTTTGGTCACTGTACTATTTTTCACGAGAATAATTTAGCCAGCTTCATTTGATAGCCTTTTTTTATCATCCCCTTACTTTTGCCTTTTCTTTGCAATCAAGTCAACTCCAAGCGACTGCGTCTGCTTTATGACAGTTGTTTCTAATTCTCGTGTCAGCCGACCTATAAAGTCAGCGTTTCAGCGTTTCTCACATGGGCCTAAACCTTCTTCAATCCAAAGAAAGCTTTCATTCTTTCCATTTTAAATTTCTTCGGACTAATAAAGTCATTCAAAACCGAACTCGTCTTTTGCCAGCTTGAAAGTCAGCTTCATTGGTCGTTTTCAACCATGAAAGCGTATGGTTGCGCAAATTATTATATAAAAGGGAGATAAGCAGAGCGTTTAATAACTTTTTATTGATTAAGGCTGGAAAAACATGAACATGTTTCATACCGAAATGGGCACATTAAATTCATCCTTTTTTCGACTAAATATGCAGCCCATCAATAAGTTGTGTATAGTTTTATTAAGGAAAATATAAGCAACTGCCTTTAAACTCCCTTTTGTTTACACAGTGGCTGAAAAAGCAGCGAAACATAAGAAAATTCAGAAAGTGGTTGGTTACAAAATTACATTAAGGAAAACAAGCCACTGTTTGCCAGTAGAATAATTGCATGTTATTGCAGTTTTAGGTTAGCAAGAAGGTGGTGAGTGAGATGCTGGATATCTATAAGCCTCTCCAATGCATTTTTTATTAATAAACTTCATTTAAAAATGCCACTGAAATATAGCAAGTAGTAATCCAATAATAACGTCGTTTTCGAATGGGATAAGACTTAATAGATTGGTTGAAATTAAAACAGAGCATTGCTACACCGATCCAGCTTTCTCACAGCCACTAATTTTGTACCTATAAATATTAAGCAACATATAAGCTGACTTCGAACTCTACCTTTAGTCTAAACTGAAAACATCCCAAACTCACTCACAAAACATATAAGAGATTTCCACCTTTGCTGAGCAAATAACTATCAGTATTTCTCGAAAATAATTTTTTATCTGATAGCAGGATAACTTTTAATAATTAATAATTTTTAAAGTCGAACTCTTGTTCAAAGATTAAACAGTTTCATAAAACTCACTCTCTTGTTAAACTGTTTGACAAAACCAATTGCTGGTAAAGTAAAGATTTTCGCTTAACCAGTAACCAAACAATGCGTTAAGGAAAAGTTAAAATTTGTACGCATTTGCATAGAATTCTCAGATGTATGGAAAACACAGATACTAAAGACTTCTCTGCGCGACAAAAATGGAAGCCCGATCGAGATTCAAAGGTGTGTTGAAAAAGTGCATAGTAATCTCCAGGTGGAAAGCGCATGCTTCTAACCAGTCGGCCATGTTTGCTAGGAAAGGGACAAAAAATAACCTACAAGCAGAAAATAAGGACAAAGTTACATATATGGTTGATTTTTTCTTATTCTAAGTGGAAAAAAGAGCCTGATGACCTTAATTAATATCGTTTTAAAGGACAAAATATGTATGGGGTGTTTAACACTCCTTCAGAAATTTTTAGGAATGGAGAAAGAAATAGAAAACTTGAAAGAGGCAATGTCAAAGCTGAAGCAGTCTGTTCATGTTTCACTGGGTAAAGGAAGAGCAGTCACAAAAAATCTAAAAGATGAAATATGTATGCTAACAATCTTATCGTTGAGATAAAATATATCACGCCCACAGAGTTCAGTACATGGGTAGAAATTCTTACGTTGGGCAGAGAGATCAGAACAGTTCATGCATCAAGGTGATGGTCAAGGCGGTTGTTTCTAAATTCGAAGAAAAGTGGAAAATATTATAAAAAAGATTTGTCTAGGGGACATGAAGTCTTTGGAGCCCCTGTTTTTTGCAGCAAGTTTGATAAACATATTCATTATTTTCGAATAATAGGTTGCCATTCTCACTTATTTTCACTATATTTTGCCTGCTAAGTATTTATTACATTCTGCAATTCCTACTTTGCTGATCAAATGGTCTTCAAAAAGTACACTTTTATACCGTTATATTTTGCAGAAGTTTTTTTTATTGCGGGATAACTTATTCTTCATTTGTATGGCGTTTACCGAAGAAACCTGAGGATTCATAACTGTGCGTACTAGAGGAAGTTATAAAAAGACATCGTGCGGCCTGCTGCTAAAGAGGCCTGGTAAGAAGATATTGAGCTCAGAACCTTACCACCTATACAGAAAAAAGAAAGTTTTAAGAGAAGGAGAACATGACCGGCATGATCAAAGTCTTAGTGTTAAACCATTGTCCCCAAGATTGTACAAAGGGATCAAAGAAAGAGAGCTACAAGTGTCACAAGACCTTGTTTTGAGGACCCTAAGTTTGAGTCACACTCAGTAGGTTATTCTCGACTAAGTGATGCATAATGTTATTATTGATCAAGGTCTTTGAGTTATTTGAAGGTTCTGAAATTGTGATTATTGGCCCAAGGTCCAGCTGGCGTCAATTGGGTGGGTTTATAGAAAGGCAGAATCTGCGATTCCTTCCACACGATGCAAAATGTGCATCTTCCGAGTTTTGGATCTATTACCTTGCGCAGAAGAGATGGGAAAATATAATTAGCAGCGCATTAATTATACTGACCGGGACGCCAACTGGTTCAGGAAGATGAGAATGAGAAAAACGCCGAATGGATACCATTACGTCACAGAGGGTAAAACTTATTATTTGACGACGGCACTTGTCCAAACGCGGATGTTCAGTAGTGGTAGAGTTGAATTTTCATAAAACGTCTAGATAAACTAACGCTGAAACTATCGGCTGTCAAAATTTTCCAAGGGCACGTAGATGCACGGGATGTCCTGTTCATTTAAAACCCATACTATGCTGAAAAAAGACATCGTGACATTACACGAACGGTTTTCAACAAATTTGATCTCATCAGTCCGTTCCAAAATATGTCGGAGTAATGGCATAACAGAAATACCTCTTTTCAGATGGAATCAACCAGAGAGTGTACGCAAACTGCGGTGCCATCTATCATTTTCTTAGGGAAAGTAAACTTCTTACAGATTTTCAGTACAACTATACACATCCGGACATAAAAATGAATCAGACCAGTCATGGGAATTAAGATGTGTCAATAATTCTGTCGATATGGCTGATCGGAAATAGGTCAGTAGATGTCTTTATCTGAGTACCCGGGAAGGTACTTTCAGCAGACAAAAACTGAAACAAATTTGCAATCCTATACAGTTGTTACGTTATTAAAAGTTGATCAGATTATTGGCGATATCAAAAAGCACAAAGCAGTGAGGTGAAAAAATAAAAATTACTGGCATTGACAAAACATTTTGGGAATTTAAATCGATGTGGTATATAGTAAAGGGTTTTATTTTTTTAAGGAGAAAAAACCTTTCACTCTTTGAGGAAAATATTTGGGAACTCATTCAATCTAGTAAGCCTAGCAGTAACCGCGGCAAACCTATGAATGCCTCGAATCCAAGTTCAAAATATAAAAGGCCTTACGGTTGGGAAACCTGCTAACGCTAGAGCATCTTAAATAAATAATTGAAATTCTTTCATCGTTTTCTCAACTAAACAAATTATCACGCTCCCAAAATAATTGAATCTAGTTAGTACATCAACCGTTTTTCGGAAACCCTTTGTTCCATTTTCAAACATATAACTCCTCCATTTATGCCAAAATACCTCAACTCGTATTTAAGAGCCTTCTCTTATTTTTGATAAACCAGACTGTTGGTCTTCAGCTTAATGTGTGCCATTTAAATATGTTTCAACACAATAATCCTGACTAAGTTATCCATAACAGCTTAGCGAATTGACTTAGATGTTTTACTCATCAGAGAATCTTGGCCTCACACTCGCATTTCCGATTTGCTGCTCGATGTAGATAATTTAATTTATATAGACGAGTCTGCATCTAAAAACCTGATAGTTGTTGTTTTCTATACATAAGATCATCTCTTGTACATTCCCCTACCATCTGATCATTTCTTCGTTTTCCGGAAATACATACTTTGTTTCAATCATGCTCCTACACAATAAACAAGAGAAATTAGGCTGTGTCTTAAATCCTCCTTATTATTACGACAATAAAAACCAGGTCTGTGAAATCTTTCAAAAAGCTGCAGAAGCTCCCTTTGATGTCAAAATATCGTAAGCAATTTCAATTTGCCAGAAATCGAATGACATGCAAATACGTTTCCATCAACATTTGAGAATTTGCTGAATAGTATTTACTTTTAAAAACATGTCTCAATCAGTTTACTCAGCGAGTTAAAAAAAAGATATTAATTTACATTACACTTTTACCAATGGTTTCATAATTTAATCATTAATTTCCACCAAGACATTATTTACAAATGATAATGCAATAATTTATTGTTTTTTCCAGTCTCCTTCTCTGTAAAGCCAGAAATAAAACGGACCATATTCCGACATTGCTCATATTAACGAATTATTATTAAATAATTTAACAAGTAATCTAGATAGGCCGAGCATTCCTTGAAATTATGATTAAAGCTTTTTCCGCGATATATTGCAAGACCTCGGAGAAGGCCTATTCGAATGTATTCCGAAAAAATATGTTTCTATTGAAAGCTGCTTCTCCCACGGTCACGCATTTCCTTTAAAACGATTTAGAAATATTACGAAAGCAGCTTGAGGATCTAACCATACGTTAATTATTCATACACTTAGGGATCGCAGAAATATTCGAATTAGCTTCACAAATGAGGCTTGCACGAGATATACGTAGGAAGTCTCCAGAAAGTAGCTACGCTCATCCTTTAATATCTGTTTATTAAATCTCCCATCTGTGTCCATCCGCTTAGTCCCACTAAAACATTCGGCCCTTATTCACTTGCCAAAATAATTTCATTATAGAGGATTTGGACAAAGCAGCCTTGTTGAATTCCTTCTTTATGAAACAGTTTACCCTTAAAACGAATCCAATGCCTCCGATTCCTCAGATATGTCAAGAGTTACGCACTGCCATTAATTTTGTTCCTACACATATTCTGAAACTGTTAAGTCGACTGCGTAAATCATAGTCAGCTAAAACTGACAACAACTGGAAATTACTTATCAAATAGCTAGAAGATTTTCCCCGTTCCTAAAGCAAAATATTCTCAGATTTTCTTGAGAAAGGTTTCTTTACTGATCATAAGAAAATTTCTTATAATTTTCTGTCTTTAGATTGGCTTAAGCACGGAGGTTGAAATTATTTCGGTGTTTATAAGCTCTTTGAAAAACTAGTTGCCCTAAAATTGTTGAAGTTTCTCATAGCCAATCAATTTCTTAGTTCTTTCCAATATGGCTTCTTGGCAGATCACTCTTGTGAAACATGTCAGATATCTTTTTGATATCTTTTAACGTCTCTTTGTAATGATAATCTATCTGTGGTCATTATCTATGTTGATCGTAGTTAGACCTTTGATAAATTGCCTCATAGGGGACTCATGGTTAAACCAAAAGCTTTAGGACTTCGTAGTCCCCTTACAGATTTTTTTGTGTCAAATGACTAATGGGAAACCAAAAGTATTCGTGCAGTGCTCGTTTTCAGCTGAGACCCATACTGAAAGTGTTGTCGTCAAAGGTATCATGCTAGGTCCTCTTCTGTTTTGCTTTATCCTAGGGATATTGCATCTGCAGTTAAACACTCTCAAACTTTTATTTATTTCGACTATCTTTAAAACGTAAATTGCTTCTCTAACTCTACGTCCCAACGATGCTTAGAATAAACCTATCCAGACTTGCATGCTCTATTCACTTTGAGCTCAACTTGCCGACTAGAATTATCACGTTTTTAGTGACCTAACGTAGTAACTGTCTTAGAACGCTATCAAAACCAGGTAATTTTCAAGAGCCCCATATGATTGTATGTTCCAAAATCAACGACTTATGTTTGAGAAACTGCAATAATTTAGATCTATTGCCTCATGCCGATGGAATTAAGACCAAAGCTGCCCAGATTTGCGGTTATATTTCTTATAATTTATATCTTCCTAAAAGTAAATCAAGACATAACCCACTATTTGTTTTTCCTATACTTGAGGATTGCTGCCCGTTATTTTGTTTAAATGAATGAGTCTAGTGGTTCTAAAATTGAACATGTGGAAAAATATTTTACGCGAAAACACTACCTTTTGACGTTTACAACTAACTCCCTCTCGAATAGTTACCAGCTAGCTACCTTTAAATTCTTATTGTTTCGGAAACTTGAAGCTGAATTCTGTCTCCTTTTCCGTCTGAATAACAGTTCAAATGTTCCCCTTATTTCAACACTTTCCCATTATTCACTAAGTAAACCTCCTCCTATATCCTCTGCTTCTATATAATCCAACTTCTATACTTTAAAGTATAGCTTTCTTTAGTATAACCTGCCAATCGCTATGAGATTGTCAAATAACCTATCGAAGACTGCACATCTATCTTAAGAATGAGTAGATTAATCTTATTGTTTCTACCTCTTTTCCTAAAATATTTCTTCAGGACATCCTGGAATAACCATCGGGAATTGAAGAGACCGTCTCCAAATAACGTTCTGAAATTTGAAATCTTTATTTGGTTCGCACTGGCAGGGCACTGTCTAAACAAACATTAGTAACGAAATAAAGTTATGACAATGTGTGCAGATGAAATGTACATATACTTAATAATATAGACAGAACTTGTCATGCTAGGTCGACAGTTAGCGATGTTTTGAAATTAAAGGTGAACTAGAAAAAAATAGGCAGTGAAAAACACCTTCGATAAAAATTGAGGCAGAGTTCAATAGGCATTCATTTTTGAATAGAAGGTAGGAGAAAAAACAGCTTAGGAACGTAAGGTCAGGTGGTGGAGTAGGATAATCCTGCAGTAGCATTTCAGAATGAGATAATGAAACGTTGAGATGATTCGTTCTTGATCCCTTAGGCGTATGAAACAAAATCTCACGAAAATGCGTCAATAAACTTAAGTCCTCAGTATCTAAGGATCCAGAATTGAATTCTGATGATGGTTAGTATCCAAAGAAACGGCAGCATTTTAAACTGTGGACCACCAAATGTGTACGTCCGAAAGACTTCATCGTTTGGATGACTGGTGATATAAGAGACATCATAGTTCATGGGGGACTTGAGGTAGTGAAAATATAGTTTCAAGAGGGTCACTTAAATTCCCGATGGTCCTTTCGCCGAGTCATGGGGAAAGCTACTGGGAAAAGATCAGGAAACTAAAAGGTTAATAGAATCAGTGTTAAGATAAATGTTCAGTCTTCGCTTGAATGCAGATAGACTAGTTAACGACCTTATTTCAATTGGCAAGTTATTCCAAAGAAAACTATACCTAGAAGCAAAGAACAGAGAGCGTTTACACGTGGAGGATGCAGGGGGAGGTATAATTAGTGCATAATTTCTTAGGTTATAAGGAAGACTAACGAGGTTAATGACAGAAAGCTTAGGGAGATTTGAGATATTATTTAGCCTACAATCACCTTTGTCCCACCTCCTGATTAGGAAGTATTTGAAAGAGCCGGATACAAGAGTTTTTTTGTGAAATGACTTTGAACATTTTCAATTTTCGAATGGCTAGATTCTTTCTTTTAACCAAAGAAAGGACAGTAAAATTCAAGAATGGAAAGTGCAAAAATACTATAAATTCTTTATTTAATTTCGGTAAGGTAGAAATTATAAGAAATAAAGTCACAAATCTGAGCATCTTTGGCCATAATTCTATTGACATGAGGCAAAAGATCTAATTTATTGGTTAAGCCCAAGGCTTTGATGGAGGAAGAATAAGCCATACAGCTTCCATTAAAAATAACAGGTTCCGACAGCCTTGCAGACCCAAAACGCAAGAAGTGACACTTAGAAGATGAGAACTTCCTAAGCCATGTGGAACTCAACGTCAAAAGAGCGTCTGTGTCCGAAAGAATTTGCTCTAGACATCGTTCGACCGTAGAGTTAGAGAAGGAATAAACGCATTTAAAATAATCAGCATAAATTTACGATTTAGAATATTTAACTATCGATAAACGATCATTAAAGGAGAGTTAGAACAACAAAGTATCTAAAACTGTACCTTGAAGGACACCAATCACAATCAGGGGTAGAACTTTGGTATGAGGACCCAACTAAAACCTTTTGTTATCGATCAGATAGGTATGATCTATTAAAGACAATAAGGGGACTACGAAATACTATAGCGTCTAGTATAGCTAGATGTAATGTGTGAGGCACTTTATCGAATGCCGTACTAAGATCAAAATAGATAACTTCTACAGATAGATGCTCCTAACGAAGAGATGTTAGTTGGTTTGGAATAGACATGTGGCTTGTTTCACAAGAGTAGTCCGTTAAGAAGCCATGTTGGGAAGAGTTGAGAATTTTATTTCTTATGCAAAAATCTGTAATGTGTTTTGCAATTACTTTTAACGAAGAGTTAAGCAAGAGAGGGCGTTTTATGAACACCGCGATAGTTATGAATTTCAGAGTGGGATCCAGATTTAAAAACTGGAATTATAATAGAAGTTCTCCAATAATCGGGGATGAAATCGTTTTCAAAAAATACTGAGAATAATTGGTTCAGTAGCGGTGGAAATTCTCTTAACTGTTCAATAAGTGAGTTTGGAATGTTATCAGTTCCAAACGAATCTGAATTTTTTTATATAAACTATTCCTTTTTAAACACTTGAAGGCGAGAAATAAATGTTTGTTAGAAGTGAAATTGAAGTTGAAAGCAGAGGAATTGAGGGAGTGAGGCTAGTTTTAATGGTAAAGTCGTTGGCAAAAAATGAATTTAAAAATTCTGCTCTGCCAAAATCCTCTCTAACAAAATTTACTTACAGTCAAGTAAAGGCGGAGTGACATTCTGATGTTTCACCGATGGAAGATTTGAGCAACAGATTTGGATGAATTGGCATCACTTAGTGCCCGAGACTCCCTGTGCCTATCTCGCAGGATCCTTATTTTCAATGCTTATTCAAATATTTGTGCAATCCTTAAGTGAACTGACAAAAAGCTTGTAGACGGATCGTTAAGTTGCTATCGTTATTTATAAGGTCTGTTTTGGAAAAAACGTGGAAAAGAAGAATAGGATGTAGTTGAATTAAAAAGCTTAAGCGGGATAAAAGCCTGCATTTTTCTGTAAGGCTCTGCAATAGTGCATGGAAAAAGGTTGGATCGTTGATTGAAGATATGCTTTGCCAATCTAGAGTGATAACTTAATTCTTTATCTATTAATGGTTTGTGTTAGCAAAGTCAAGGTTATTTCATTTTACCTCAGGTTTTGTAGAAAGGGAGACTGGAAAACAAGAATGAATTAGTGTGTGATCACTTGTGGAAATTCATAGAGGGTGGATATTATTTGTAAAATTTAAATCTAAAATGATGTCCTTTCTAGTTACTGAATAAACCAGTTGGGACAAGTTTCAAAAGTTTATAGTTTTGTGAAGAGGAATTTTCCTGCCAGTCAATGTCTGGCAGATTAAAATCTCCTAGGATTGTTTTGACATCAAATTGAGTCTCAGCAACTTTTTCAAATCATTCACAGAGATTGCTTTCGTTGTCAGAATAATGCGGGGGCATTATAGACACAGCCAATTACCGTTTTTTATTGTGTGGGAGGCTGAATGAAACAAAGCATACATTTCCAGATAAGGACGAGAGCTCAGCTGAAAAGGGAAATGTACAAATGATGACTTGATATAAATAAGGCAACCACAGCTACGTTTTTCAGTGCAGTCTTGTGGGTACAAATTAAAAATTATTCATAGTAAGCGTCGAGTCAGAAATAAGAGAGTGAGCCAAGGATTCAGTAATGCACAGCACATCTGGATCAAGCTCAAAGGCTACTGTTCTAAGCTCAGCCATCTTATTTACAACTGATCTCGCATTGAGTGAAACATAGCTGAGCGTATTCCTGAGCTGCAGGTTATGCTCATCAGTATTTATAAAAAAGGATAATTTGGTGGCGGAGAAGAAAACTGGATAGAAGAAACGAAAGGTGGGAAACACAATTTCTCTGGTCTACAATTTGTCGAAATGTTACTGTTAAGAGAACTGAGATTATTGTACAACGGCATATTTGGATGAAAACCGTGTAAAGGAAGGCTATATTGTGAAAGAAAGTTTCCCATCTGTAATAACATTACTGATTTGATGCTTGGCTTAGCGAATGACTCAGATTAACTGGGTGTTTGCATAGGTTTTCTAGATTTGTCAGATGTAGTAGGCGAGGTTTGCTTGGGAGGGGAAAGAAATGGCGTTGACCCGATTTCACTCGAATCAGAAACAAGGTGAACGGGTGAAGATTCAAGGTGAATAAAAATTCCTGTTGATCCTGAGAGCAGTGGGCTTGCATTAGCTAGAGGGCCAACCTCTGAGATACCTTTTTTGTATTTAAGATGTAGACCAAGGCTTCTCGTTTGCTAATGAGGGTGAACCCCGACGTTCCATTGGGGTTTTATCTATATATAAATAACTTGTTTTTCTTTAAATATTGAGGTGAGTGCTAATGCTTTGAGAAAATAATGTCCACTTTAAACGCCAAAAAAGTTTTACCAGAAATGACTGGTTTTTTCTTCGAGAAGAAAACCGTTTAGCTTACATGTCTTTAAAGTTAAAGCCGCATGAGCAAAGGAAATGAAATGCGACGTCCAGGGGAATTTTAATCTAAGGGGGTTGTTTTAAAAAGCTGAAACTTCTCTTATGTCGGTCATATGGCTCCAAGTTTCTAACATTGTTGAAAAGTAAGTGAAGACAAAGTTCCGTCACAAATGGTACCAAGGATCTTGACAGAGAAATATATTGTGATATAAAAATACATAAATTGTCCAGGGCGTCAAAGTCAACTATCTTCATGTGGGTTGCTGTAGTGGAATTTTTACACACATTTGCATCGAAGCGCTGACTGAGGTCCGTATTGAGTGTAAAATATTAGTATTTTACAAAGTGATAACACAAAAAATTGTCACGCAAGTCGTTTTGCGTAATAAGATATGTACTATTTGTAAGATATGTTTTAAGTAAATCACTGAAAGCAAAATTCTTCTAGGAAATTAGTTTAAACTGAAAATAGAATTAGCGAAGAGGCTATGCAGGACGAAGAATTATCACAACAGGTTATCACTGACAATTAGGTATACTTGATTTATTTCAGCTCTAGAATTAATATTTAGATTTCATCATTGTACGTAAATCTGTACGATAGTTTACGAGGCTATGTCTGGAGAAACACTTTAAAACCGTATATTCCCCCTTTTATTAAATGCAATAACTGCAGGTGATAAAGAATTAGAAAAACAAATAAAAAAGTCAACAATTGTGCTTATAATTTCAACAAGAAACAAATATGTTTAAAATTCCAGAATTCGCTTATATTTGAATTTGAACCGACCGCCTTTGACCTTCAAGCATCATGTCTCCCTAGACCTACTTTATCACCAAGATTCATCTTTCAGTCAAATAATTGAGTTAATATGGGCACGCAGATTGCAAACTACCTCCGTTTCGTTCGCTGATAACCTTCATCCGAATCCCAAACTGGCTATGGGGATGTCAACGCCTCAATTTGTTTGTCAATGCTCATGCGAAATAGTACCGCTGAGCTCATTGAATTGACGTCCTCGTATTCAATGGCTGGATCAACTTTACCATTTATCCTACGCTTAGATTCAATTCACCCGACCGGTTGCCAGTGAACCTACTGGACGAAACCACAGGTTTGATTGGACAGGCTAGGAGTACGGTTCACGTACGTCAGTCCGAGGGCGAGGTAACTGCGACAGAACCCATCGACGAAGACGGCTATAGTGACAATTAACTCAACACTCTCACTTGTCCCCTTTCTTGTTTTTCGTCCTGTTTTACTCCTCACATTGATTTTTTTTGTCCTACCTGTTTTTATTTATTTGATTTTTTCATGTTTAAGACAATAAAATACCTTTGTTTATTAGTATCATGCGTACTGGTATGGCCGGAGTATCCGATTGTATTTGTTCTGCAAATTCGTATGGCTAAATACCTAGGAAGCATCCTGCACCATTCATTTTCGGAAATATTTGACATTGTTTAATGATGGTGGACTGTTTATTCAAGCAGATATTGTGGGACAAGAGTAGACCATACAAATCCTCAAATATACATGGTTTATAAGGATGACGATTCAACTGAAATAGGTCAAGGCTTGTAGGACAGCCTTAACTATAGGCCGGAGACATGTTCTACCACTGGTAAAATTTGGCTGTCCTAACTGTACGCCACCAGATTTGCGTTTACTGTTGGGCCGTAAGAAATAGCGTGAGTGGAACGCGCCATACAAATCCCGAAGGATAGGAAGTTTTGGATGTTGAGTGCTGACAGGCACTCGAGGAAAGGCAATGAGGGGTTAGCACAGAGAACGAAGTCTGCATCATAAGTCAGAGTAGCCCTGCGCCATTTCATATCTTGCTTAATTTGAGTGGTCTCCGGTATCTTAAGAAATGGCTTGTCAGTCAAGCTTTCAAAGTAGTACTACGATTAAAGCCGATTTTGCTGCATTTCAATACGTTTGCAAGGCACTGTCGAAAGAGCTGTTTGAAGAGCTTTCAGCTAGAGCTTAAGTCACATTTGCGCAACCCCTATCGAGATAATAAAAGAAACCTGGAGCCTATCAGCCATAGAAGATTAGTAGAGTGTATCTTATAAGTAATTGATGGAGATTAACCAATACAATCTTCTTAGAGTAACGATCTAAAATGCTGTATAAAACCAATCTTACAGCTTATAAACAGGGAGACTAAGGATTTAAAACGGGTTGTCCCACAAATTCCTTCCGTTCGCATAGTGAAGTTGAAGAAAATAACGAGAAACACAACAACATATGGGTGAGGTAACCTACGACCATTTGCGTCTGTAGTACTAATATAGAAAACTAAGAGGTGTAAACAAAGGCCTTCGAATTTGAGAAGTTAATGTTTCGACCAAGGCCAGATATCAATGGTTCCATACTAAGGAGTTTTAAATGTGGCCCTTTTCACTTTCCTCAGAAATAGTTCTACCAGCTTAGAGCAAATACTTGAAATTAATTTTTCTAGAACCTGTTTGAAATTTAGCACGAATATGGAAGCTGAAATACATCAGCAAACATGGAATAACCGTGTAATATTCACAAGATTTCAACAGGCAGTCAGCCGCATACACACACACTGAACGATTAGCCATTTTGAAATCACAGGTACTAACTAACTATCCACATATGTTCGGCTAATATTTAAAGGTGGATTGATTTGGCAACAAATACGACTTCTAGTGATACAACGAAAAAGTCAGCGCAAAGCATCTTTAAAAATGCGGAGGAGTAAAGTTAATTTCACAAGAGCCAAAAACGTTTTCTAAGTATATACAGGTTATTTTCTTGATTATTGAATATCTCAACTACAAATTTTGAACTTTATTTGCCTTTAAACTCATAAATCGTAATTCTCATGAAGAACTGACCCCAGGTTAATTGTCGTGCGGCATCCCGGTGTTTTTGGTCAGCATCGACCGATCAACTTTCGTTTACTTCAATCTTTACAAATCGCTGAACAATAGGTCTCTTTTAATTGACCATTAACACTGGACACAGTTTCGTTTTAATTAATAGTCTGGATGTCCAAAATTTTCACTGCAAGTTTGCTTGACAGGCTTTTAAATGCGCGCTTTTATGACAACCTTTTTAAGATAATTTTCTAAACTATTTTATAGATTTAACCTTGGTGTTCTTATGCATACGAAAAAATTAGGGTAAAAATCAAGAAAAGCGGATTCTTTTTAAATTAATTCTTTGTCAAGTTACGTTTTTTTCAAGAATTTTCATCTAAGAAAGGATATCTTCCAATTTGGAAAACATGTTCTTTTAAATTTATTATTCATATTCGACTTAGCTGCCAATGTGTTTACTGTCAAATTTTCCAAATTACATGCCCTACACTGTCAGTTTGATAAAACATCAAATTTATTAGTGCTTTTGATATAAATCCATTTGCAGATCATACACTTTCGAATGGGTGATAGATTCACAAGGTGAGCAGCATTAATAGTATGAAGTGACCACGTGATCACTTGCGTACTAAAATTAGCAGCTATCGAGATCACCACTGGGGGTTGTCATTGATGATATGATGGCTTGACCGTCCGCGTCCATGTCGTTAATGCCCATGATTTCATCGACCATGTTGGATGCGGGCATGATGATGATGCGGCAATTTGGCTCATTGGAAGTGTCAGTCCTCCACGTCCTCTCCACGTGACCCATTTCCCTGCTCAGCCGATGCTTCAGCAAGGAATATGGGAATATGCAACTGTATCTGATGATGGATTCAAGAGAGCATCCAAAACGTCAGGCCAATTAACACCACGTTCCAGTGATCGCTTCTTCTTTTTCTTATTTTTTTCTGATCGTGTGCAAGTTGGTTATTACTGAAACATTTTATCGCGTAAATTACCGCCCTTGGACACCATAAATAACGATTATCTAATTCGCATAACTGTCTTCGAGCTAGATGAAATCTTACTTGGGTTTATTTTTAAACATGTCAAAATTAGTGCTTATTTTGAAAGGGTTAGCTTATTGGGAAAAGTGGCAATGAATGCTAGCTTTTGACACGTTTTGCACCCTCAGTCATCCATAAATAACTGTTGATTGAATATCTTCTGTTGCATGAAATCCGATCCAAATCATTATTAAGCTCCATTGATTCACATTAGAGTCACTAAAACATGCCTCTGCCTGCAACTAATAGCTAAGGTCCCATGGAGGGGCTAAATCTAACTTTCGAGAATGAAGAAATTTATTCTTCATTTGTAATGCAACTGTATGTCCGATCCGTTAAGCTGAAAAGTTGTACTTTACGATTAAGTTCCAGGTTTGGCAATCCTAATATTATTCTGAAAATATCTGCATTTAAGATTTCCCATTTTTTTAAATTCAGAATTGATTTAAAATTGTGAATTAAAAAGGGCACTACTGAGAATATGGAGTATATAAGAGCAGCCACAGGCTGAATGCTGTGGGAACCAGGAAGGAGACGAACACATCGCACCTGTGTCATGCCCCCGTACGAAATGGGCGAATAAGGAGTGTCTGGCTTTTTAGCTGGTGCCTGTGCTATCAGTATGGTGAAGCAGTCAGAGTGAGGCTTTAATGGATACTCTCTTTTAATGTGTAAATCACCTGAGAAATTATGTTTAGGCACTGACAGTAAATCGGATTAACTGGGACAGCAATGGATCCAACCAAGATGACCAGTCAGTCAAAATCCTCTCAGACAGTCTTCCCACAATATATCGACAGTAACAGCAGAGGGAGAAAATCAAGCCATCTCGATGTCATGCCAAGTGCTGTGCATAAGCAATAGTAGCTTGAGCAACAAAAGGGAATGCCCTGCTTACACGTTTCCAACTGAGGTCCAGAGAGGAGTCATGCATTTTGTGGTGGGCAGGCAGTTTGCCTGTAAACAACTACTTTCTCGCTCCAACACGCCTGAGACGGTAACTTGCACAAGCAGATGCCAAACACGGTCGATCACCGCGGGGTTTTCGCACAGCCCTCTAGTGACCCATTTATCTACAATTGCCACACGTTTCGCAAGCGAGGTAGCCAAAACAGTAGAGAGCCTAGGAAAATTGACACGTCTGCTTAAACTTGTGCAATCTGTTTCTGGTTTGCGCTCTTGTCAGCCTTTCCTGCTAAGTTACCAGGCTTAGTGGCTCCTTTTTGGAAAAAGCCTGCTATGATGGTGGAACTCCGAGTGAGACTTTTGTATTGTTACAGTTGGTTAATTGAAAAAGGTCATAGAAATGGAGACAAAGAGGCTGAAGCTTTGAGGTGGCTTTTTAAGTAAGTTAAATCTTATAGGTGATGGGCCCAAACAATCTTTATATATGCCTTTAATTGGAATATAACTACACTGATACGTTATGGTAACACGCTTTGAATGGATAACGCATTCCTACGTTCGAAACGGTTTTATTTATTACATTACATGTTCTTTAAGCTACCTGAGATAAGCTCACTCATAAAAAGCTGCAAATCCCCTTCTTACTTTGGGGTTGTGCTTGCTGACAACTAAAGGCAGGTGAAGTCTTTCGCCGTTGTACTCTTTATAATGAGCAAGCATAAGATCAGAAAGGCTGGTATCGATAATAGGGACTATAATCTTTTCGTATTTATAAGATGACTTTTCATATTTTCCAGAGACGTGGCAAACATCTGCCAGAAACGTAAGCGTTCGGAGTAATTTTGTTAAGGCAATGATGTAAAACTTACAACAGTCTATTTCCCGACGAATATGTTTAAAATCCCGAGGCTACTGTCGTCACTATAGACATGTTCAACGGCCTAGCCTGAAGTATTTCAACTAGATGGAAGAGGAGCATGCGGTGGGCACCGCAGCGGTCCAGAATGGAAGAGCTTACCTACTACGATTACTACCGGAGGCGCGTTAATAAGTTCAAAAATCATTTGGTGATTATAGTAGACTCGGGTAATCGTGGCGTATTAGCCAAAGTATTTTTAATCATGACCTGAAAAAATTTCAAGGCCTCAAACAAGGAAAACAAAACGGTTATATTTAAAAATTATAAGTTCCCAATGTTGGCAGTTAATTGTGAAGTTATAAATAACATTTCGTTGTATTTCATTAGTAATTTTTCCGCCGTGGGGCTGTCAGCCAGCTGCTTTTGTCAGGTTGGCAATCCTCAAATATTTTCCTAGAATAATGATATCAGTGAAAGGTTCTATACGATCATCAACCGTCACTGTCATCGAGGCTGCACGATTTCTTCCGGAGCCGAGGCCGCTTTATTAACATTAATAATCCTCTCTGACATCTCAGAAACCGAATTTGTGGAAGCGCAGAGCAAAACAGCTCATAGATTTTTAAATCCTTAGTCTCCCTGTTTATCAGCTGTAAGATTGGTTTCATAAAGCATTATAGATCGTTACTCTGGGAAGACAGTATTGGTTGGTCTCCATCAATTACTTAAAGGATACACTTTACTAATCTTCCATGGCTGCTAGGCTCCAGGTTTCTTTTATTATCTCGAAAGGGTTTGCGCAAATGTGACTAAAGCTCCAGCTGAAAGCTCTTCAAACAGCTCTTTCGACAGTGCCTTGCAAACGTATTGAAATGCAGCAAAATCGGCTTTAATCGTAGTACTACTTTGAAAGCTTGACTGACAAGCCATTTCTTAAGATACCGGAGACCACTCAAATTAAGCAAGATATGAAATGGCGCAGGGCTACTCTGACTTATGCTGCAGACTTCGTTCTCTGTGCTTACCCCTCATTGCCTTTCCTCGAGTGCCTGTCAGCACTCAACATCCAACACTTCCTATCCTTCGGGATTTGTATGGCGCGTTCCACTCACGCTATTTCTTACGGCCCAACAGTAAACGCAAATCTGGTGGCGTACAGTTAGGACAGCCAAATTTTACCAGTGGTAGAACATGTCTCCGGCCTATAGTTAGGGCTGTCCTATAAGCCTTGACCTATTTCAGTTGAATCGTCATCCTTATAAACCATGTATATTTGAGGTTTTGTATGGTCTACTCTTGTCCCACAATATATGCTTGAATAAACAGTCCACCATCATTAAACAATGTCAAATATTTCCGAAAATGAATGGTGCAGGATGCTTCCTAGGTATTTAGCCATACGAATTTGCAGAACAAATACAATCGGATACTCCGGCCATACCAGTACGCATGATACTAATAAACAAAGGTATTTTATTGTCTTAAACATGAAAAAATCAAATAAATAAAAACAGGTAGGACAAACAAAATCAATGTCAAGAGTAAAACAGGACGAAAGTCAAGAAAGGGGACAAGTGAGAGTGTTGAGTTAATTGTCACTATAGCCATCTTCGTCGATGGGTTCTGTCGCAGTTACCTCGCCCTCGGACTGACGTACGTGAACCGTACTCCTAGCCTGTCCAATCAAACCTGTGGTGGCGTCCAGTAGGTTCACTGGCGACCGGCCGTCCGTAATGAGAGTGCTCTTGAGGTTCAGAGCTCGCAGCATGCGCACATCACGCTCTGGTCCGGCGCAGGCAATATGACGCAGGTTCTCTGCGCCCAAGGCTTCAACGCGCTTGAGGAAATATGCCGTTTCGATCTCCACATTCCGCATTTTGCGCTCGAGGTCCAGGTGGCTTTTCTTTTGTGTATAATCCAGCTCCGCCACGCGAGCGAAATTCAAACGTTCGAGCTCCGCGTCCTAAAGACCAACAGACAGAGAGGCGTGAGAAGGATGGAAGAGCATAAGGAAGGATGGGGATTGGGGTTGAAGTTACTAAAGGAGGCTACTTACTGCTTTAATCTTCTCCGCTTCGGCCTCAAGTCTGGCCTTTTGGACTTCCGCCTGCGTACTGATAAGAGCAGCCTCTACGCGACTCTGAGCTTCTGCCTTGGCCTGACCGGTGCTTTCCAGGGCAGCCAATTCCACCTGCAGTTCCAAAAGACCGCGTCGGGCCTCCTCGGATTTTGCCTCGTCCTCAATACGCTGGCGCTCTAGTTTGCCGCGGGCTTCCTGGTCCAATCGTTCGGCCTCCTGTCTGAAGATTAAACGAAGGAGACAATGCCATGACTATGTTACTTTGGCATCAAAAGTAACAGAAGGCTACTCATGGGTGCCTGGTGAGAACAGGGTGGGAGAAGGAACTAAACATAAGTGTACCAGGAGTGGAGGTGATGCAGGAACGATAAGAGACAAATAAAGACGGAATAAGCTGTATTAAAAACTAGCCCGTAGATCGCACACAAGAGAAGACCGGTTGCACGGAGTAGAAAATTAGACATGAATAAGTACTCAGTGGATGTTTCCATTAAATTAGTCCATTTGAACACATTTTGCATAGTTAAAATGTAATATGTGAGCTTCGGATTATTTACCATACTAACATTATTGTACTATCCAAAAACACAGAAAGGTGTGTCTTGCGGATTTCGTGCAGACGGATGACGCAGCTGCGATGGGTTCGACTCATCACTGGGTTCTCCAATGTTCTCAGCATGCCTTCTATCACATAAAGTCCAGCTTACAAGCTCTCCTTTTTAAATTCCATGGAAATAAATGCGAAAATTCTCCAATATTCATGCCAACTTTGGGTTCGAGTCAAAATGCCTTCCTAATAAGGATTTAGTACAAACTTCGAGCATAAATGTCCGAGATAATTTATTATTGGTGGCATACTCGGTGATGTCAGCGAAGAATAAACGCAATGCTATAGCAGGCAGCTGAGCGCCAAGAAATATGGAGTTGGGTCACTACTTCGCATCATTACTTCGTCAGGAGGGTCCATTACCAAAAGATTTCTTTAATACTCATGACGGTGCAAGAAGTTTCCGGATGCGGCTTTCGCGAAACAACACCGTAAGTGCAACTGGCATGCTGTGCAAAGGCAAATGTGGACAAAGACGACCTTGAGCGAGCATATACACGGTCACAATAGAAGCACTCGTATGCATAGCAACCGCCTTCTCGATCATGAAGAAAACGTGAAAACTGACTGCCAAGATATATCAATGATACTGAGGAAGTGTTGGCTGGCAGAAAAATAGTTGGGATGCTTACGAAACAAACAACAGACAAAGGGAGAAAATAAAGACTTACCTGGCAGCAGCCTCTTGAGAATTGCTCGTGATCTCAATGGCCAACTGAACAGACTTCTGTAGGGCATCCCGTGTGCGCTGATCTACCGGCTCAACCGCCTGCACGTCCACACTTGTCACCACAAGGTTATTCTGAGGGAATACAAGTCTGTGTCTCATTTTGCCCTCAGCATCGACACCAAAGACAGACTGGGTGATCAGAGAAGCCGAGTTCTAGAAGGTAGGTGGAATCAGTTTGGAGTCAGTAATTATCAGCACCACTATGTCAGCTGGATGGTAGAGAATATCCCGAGAGGGACCAGATTAAACGCACCTTGTGGAATCTATCGAAGGTGACTGAAGCCACGATGCCACGCACGCGAGCTGCAATGGCCTTGCAGAAGTCACCTACAAAGTCAGGCTGAGAAAACAGTTTAGTCGCATCCTCCTGTGTCGGATTGGCCGGGATGTCAAATTGCCAATTGTAAGAGAGTTGGATTGAGAGTCGGGCATGGTCAGCGGTTTCCACAACCAAAACGTCCGTGCAGAAATCAGGACCCAACAACAAGCAGATGGTTTTGATTATATTCGTGCGTTTCGGCTTGCCACCACTGAGGCTGAGGAGGGTGAACTCCTCGTCCGGTCCAAGCATGACTCGCTCGGGGCCAAAGACAACACGCGACTTCTTGCCCTTGTAATCGTAGATCTGGACGGCGGCGTTGTGTGGCACGCGATAGGTAACAACCTATATATAGCAGGGTAAGAAGCACGTACATTAGAGAATTTCAAATTTAATTCGTGAAACAATTAAAGGTATCGCATATAATCTCGCAATTAGAATTTTGTTTGCAAACAAATGGCAACCTAAAAGGTTGCCAAACCTGATTCTTCTAATCGTGAAGGTAGAAATGTACATCTATTAGGAGTAAAAACGTACTTTTGTGGGATCCCAGGAATCCTCCTTCTCATTCGCCGATTTTCGGAATTCAGCTCTTTCGCCCTGGGGATCTTTGTTGGCTCTGAGTATTTGCTCTACCGCAGGAGAAAGTTTCTTCGGCCAAAGTTCCTCATCCTGATTCAGCATGTAGGTGGAGCCAATGACCGCACGCACTTGACCTGAACGCTTCCCACGGACGTAGATGCCCTCATGCTCGTCAAGAGGTATGGCCTGTCGAACGGTGACCACCTCAACCTCGACTGGTGGCACATACTCCAGAGGGCCTGTAAGCATCCATTCTTCACCCGCCGTTCGTGCCTTTTTTCAGGAGAAGAGACATTGGTAAAAGTTGCATTTTTATTTAGGTATCTCATACTTTATTATAAATGAGTGCCGAATAGGCCATATTGGAATTCAATCAAGCATTATAATTGCCACTTAGGGTGTAGGGGTACTAGTTATTGGTAGCACCAAACAGATAGCGTTTGATCACTCCATTTGTCTCGTACAAGTGGTGAATGCTCCTGTGGCCGCCTCTAACTGGTACCAAACTCTCCCCTGTGGTTTCTCGAAGTTGGGTTCTTCCCAGTGGCCACACCCCAGGCAACCATCACGACCGGCAGGCTAAACCAGGTGAGGGTCTCTGGTATTGTGTGTGCCTCCACACCCGGTTTGTTTGACTCCCGAACTTCCCACCTCACCCCTCTCAAAATTGTCCTACGGTGGGGGCGACAGCAACCCCGTAGGCGGCCCAGATAACTCAGGTCTTCCTACCACTAAAACAAACCATGACCCACAGTGGAGTTCGGCAGCCGTCTGGGATGTCCGAGCAGCCCTATTTAGGGACAGCACTACTTGCCTCCTGCGGAGGAATCAGCTAGGAAAGCTACCCTAAGCAAATGCGGGTTATCACGTCTTCTGCAGCCGGCCAAGGCTCGCAGATCTTAAAATAAGCGGTTGTAAAACTCAAACAATCAACAATAACCCCTGTCCCCATCCCCCTAACCATACCCTCCAGGCTGCTCGGGTGAGTCCACTCATATTAGCAGCCTGGAATGTTCGTTCCCTTTTAGACAATCCTAGGAGCAACCAGCCAGAACGGAGGACGGAACTAGTCGCTCGGGAACTGGCGCGCTACAAGGTGGACATTGCTGCTCTCAGCGAGACCCAATTCTCTGAGCAGGGTGAGTTGGAGGAGCTGGGTGCCGGCTACACCTTCTTCTGGCTTCAATTTTACATTATTATTGCCACTTAACTGCCTGAAGGCCACTACCCTGATGGCATGAGAGTAAAACAGCACGCGTATTTTAAGTTCAAAATATTTTTAGTTAAAATATTAAAAAATATATAGAAATAAACCTACGGTATTTCCGTCTTGGAATGACTCCATGGCACGAAGAATAATGCCTTCATTTTGACCGAGTACATAGACGTTATTTATTCCGGCATCCAAACTCTCTCCCGGCAACAAAAAGAAGGATTTTTCACCTCGGATGAGCAATTTCTTGCCGATTCTTGGAGCCCCTTTGTCGTCAACTGGATCACGAACGACACAGTAGTTGTTCGATGAAAGAACAATCGGTGATACCACCTGCACTACCTCCTCATTCACGCTGGGGATATGACTTTCAGCGTCCAAATGGGTAATTAACCACTCCTCTCCATGTCTTCTGCGCTTGCCAAAATCATCGAAATGAGTTCGCTTTGCTTTGACGTGAAGAGCGTGCTTAAGTAAGGAAACGAAATAGCTGTTGAAACTCCGCCAATTTCAAGCGAGCAAATGTAGTGCAAGGATAAATAACATAATTGTTTTAGGCCCCGGGGCACGAAAGGGGACGGCTGGGCGGGTCCTGGCAGTGTGAAAATGATTCAGACAAAAAAAATGGAATTCACCTTCTCATCCAAAAGATAGGCTTTAAGAGTTTTGACCCGTTCCTCGTAAGCTCCTATCATATATGCACCAATGGACTTCACTTGCCACTCCTCACCATATACACGCTTGATGCCATCTTTGCCGGTGAAATCCATCAGAGCACGCAGTAAAAGAGCCCTGTTTGGTTTGATCATTTCCGCTGTTCGCTTGGAAATCACCTGAACCTCCTTACGAGGCTTGTAGATGCCTGGAGAAAGATTGAACATAGTAGATCCTCTTATATGGAAAAAACTGCATTTTAATTAACGAGAACAACTGAAGTAGACAATTTTTATCAACTTCTTTCTTAGCTAGTGTAGCATGGGAAACCAGTTTCGGGAGAAATAATGGTAATAACAGACAATGCGTCACCTGATACGCTGAAATAATTACAATCAGTGCTACTCGGAAGACCAAAATAATAAAAATAAACGCTGAAAAACAGACAAACTCTTCTGAAAATAAAGGAATTTGTGTCGACTGTACGTAAACATACAGGACAAAAATACATGCCTCAATAATTAAGTGTGAATACTCTGCTAGCACTAGCAACGTCTGGCGTCACCTTGCCACCTTCAAAATCCCAAAGTCCAGTGACAGATTCTAGAGACCTAATTTACAAGCTGATTTCCTGTTTCTCACATCATGTAAAAACCGAAACCACCTAGAGAATCATGCTTGCAAGGACTTACTTCGAATATTTTTACTGTGAAAAACTACCGCGTTCTGGAAAAAATGAATGGCCTTCGCGTTATTTTTGGTGTATTCTGTAATATGATGCAAATGTAAGCTAGCAAGATATCTTTTAATTTAACAGTTTTTGACTGTGTCCCTGGCGAAAATTATCTTCTAAACTGATACTTGCAGTCGGAGTAGCAAAACCTTAGAGTACAGTGATATTGGCCTCAGAGAATATGCTGGGTGCCAGGAGTTCAACACTCTTGCAGGACCTTGGAGTACAGATCAGGAAATAGGTATACAACCCACACATTTTGAACTGTCAGATGTCGAGCGTTAAAGCACATTTTTCCACAACAATCAGACGGAAAAAGCCATTTTTAAGATCATACAGATTTTCCCTTCTATGAATAAAGCACATTTGACCTTTGTATTTCTGTTACTGATTTAGATGTTAACAGATATATTGTGTTATACTTCATGTGGTAAAATACATACCGGGACCTTCGAAAAGCCACAATTCACCAGCTAAACGGTCAGTACCATCCTCTGATTTAAAGTCAACTTTTGCAGAAAGCAGTAGGCCCTCATTTTGCGAATGAACAGTAAGGGGTGTAACGTCTTTCACAAGCTCTTCACCAGGATACAGCGGAAAGGGGGGTTGGGCAAAACGATACTCCTCGTCACCATAGACCAATGATACCTGGCCATATTCATCCATTATGACGTTTCCATTTTCGTCTTTCTTCACGGGGTTCGATATTATGCAATATTCTTTCGGTGTTATAGTAATCATCCGTCGGGGCATTTTGACAATTCTAGAGAAATAAGCAAAGACCTGGCTTACTTTTCATGATCTCTTCTGAAGAAGGTGACTGGACCAGAAACCAGCCTGGTGACATTCGTATTTTTATCCAAAACATGGATGAAGTGGTATGGTGGAATAGCCACGCTGACAGAATCTGGCATCGACATCACTGTAGTTGGCTGGACGTTAACGGACTCCAATGGACTAATGGGTTCTACGTTCGTGAGTGAATTACTGGTTGGGTTGAGGGCGAAAGACTGCAGATCCTTCTTCGTTGAACTAATACCTCTCTCCTTCCTCCCCATTGTGCCAATCAAACAGTATCTCAGCCGACTGGCATAACAACGTACCCTAATAGCAGTGAGGTACGAATCGGATCTCAATTACGAGTTCTCTAATCGTTACTGGAATTTGATTGGTTACCAGCGTCCCCGCGTAGGCGTCACTAAGGCTGCAAAAGAATTTGCGCACCCTCATTGGCAAATCGATCGCTCACTGACCTGTCCATCATGCGCGCGCCCTGTTACACCACTTCCTGAACTCTCACGCTGCTCTGCGGACGCTTAACTACCTGCGTATTACTGGCGGGGCAGTAAGTCGTAGCTGACGTTTGGTAGATCAAAAAAGTCAAAACCAAGTTCTGGCAGCGAAGGATCCAGTTTATTTCGAAAAGATGTTATTCTTCGGATTATTTCAATGCTCTAGCAAATTTGATCTGGTGTGAGTTACACAATTACCCAACAAATGAGAGTCCCGTAATCTTTTTTTCTATAAGACGAAGGCTAAACCCGACGGCAAAAAATATCTTTATGTTTGCCCATTATTTATCTTACGCATTTGTGCCCATTTTGATCAATTTGAAATAATTCAAGGTAGAGAAGCGAGTAACTTTGCATGTTGCGAAGGATGAGATCCAACATGTGTCCAGAGCTTTGTGGGCGCAGGAACACTGGTATGAGTGTGAATGTAATCATAGTGATAGCAAATTATCTCAACCTGTACAGTACTCTCTCAGCTTTCCAAGTCCTGGAACCAGTGGTGAAACTCAGTCAGTGCGACTAGAGAAGTCGCTGACAGAGATTATCAGGCAGCTTATATGTGCCATACACGCCTGTCCCAGGCACGATGGACTAAGTTTTCACAGAAAGGAGAAAAAAGTGACTTGTATCATGACTGATTGGGAAATCAAGAGAAGCGTTATTAAGGTGGAGCCATTGCAGATAGACACGCTGGGCGAAAAGAACTGAGTCATCTCGTCAGTTTGCAGTCTTTCAAGCCACGAATTTGTAACCTAGCGTTGATTCTCTCTGCGGGTTCGTCGTAGTGCGTGGCATCTGAGGTAGTTCATATATCTTGAGGGCGATGGCAAACTCTGCAGCCCGCAACTAATGACTTCTTCAGCAGACAGTGAGCAACCGTCCGCGGATGTACCCTCGCCTGGTACAGTATTCCGGGGCCTTAAAGAGGCAGGGAGACGGTAAACACTGCATATTTGCTATCCTTCCCCATTCCGCAACGCTACCACGATACTGGTAGCAGTTTTATTTCTCTTTAATATCATTAATTTAGGAAAAATGCGAATTAATGTATTCCCGAGTTTTTTCACTGCCCTCAATCCCCCATATGTGGCATGTTTACTGGGAGGCACGTATTATATGCAGCCCGGTTAACGCGTCCTGTGCTCTAATCCAACCGTGAGCTCTTTCGGCATATTTCCCATCCCTGTATTTATGCACTCACTTAACTGTCTACGTTTTTAATTAATAGATTCAGGTGGTTTCAGCGTTAAACAAAATTGAACAACATAAGAAACGATTTTTTCATATGCATGCTCCTGTTCATTTAGTATGCTTTGTTGCAATTTATTTTGAATTTATGATAAATTTGGACTGCTTGATAGCATTAAGCATTGTGAAACTCGCATGTTTGTGCAGCTTAACTATTCTAAACGGATAAAATGTTTGCGTGGTAAAGTTCCCGAAGAACTGCACTCATCGGATATGGTTGATGTGGTAGGTAATTAAAACATTTTGTGGACTCACCAGCCTCCTAAAATACCAGTGTTGTTATCACTGTTATAATAATAATTTTGTTTTTCACACTTAGAGAATAATAATGTAAGCTTGAAAGCTTTCCAGAAACCCTCAAAATGAAAATACAGACATAGGCAATGGCCGATTTGAGTCAATCATTGACAGTGAGAGATGCAAATTGGCCATCATGAGAAAATCTTTTAAAACCTTGCCAAAAAAAGCCTAAAATTATCGTGATTGGGTTGGTTAAAAGAAAGAACATATGCAAGTGGGACAGGATGGACCTGCTGATGTTTGTTCATGAGGTTTAGAAAACATCCTCATCAAGGCGGAATTCGTAACTCCCATGAGGATACTTGCACAGCCAATTCGCTGTAGATGTTATGATAATATTCCTAGAACCACGGCAGACCCAGCCGTCAAGTTGAAGAAACAGAAGAAATTCATGGCAAACGTCAATTGACCTCTTATACTCGAAACATGGGCAGGACGCTAAAAGATACGAGCATCATTGATGCAATTGTAATAGCTGCGATTTAAAAACAAAGTAATAACATGGTGTTGTAAGGATAAAATGAGATTTCCCAGCTAAACAGGTAATGGATTACAGATCTACCTCAAAATTCCTGGAGGACCATTTGTAAAGTCCAGAACTAGTTCTTCGGGAAGTAAACATATAATAAATAATGTAGGCTTTTACTGTATGATGCTTGCATAGTTTCAATTTGAAAACCCACTATTAGACGACGAAATTAGGGAAGGACCCCTAGGGGAAAGATGGAGAGGAAAGCTAAGGGAATGAAATAGATAACAATAAAACACGAGGAATGAATGAACGATAATGAAATATCCTAAAAAATTAATAGATAATTTTGTTTTAAGAGCTCTGAGGCCACCATCTATACAACGCTACCACCGAGGTAAAATAATAAAAATATGCACATTTATGCAATGTGATACCGACAAAATATACAGTGGAACTAAAAATAGCCTTATATTTTTTTGGACTTTATCGCTCATTCGGAGATTTATGCATGTAAAGTAGTAATTAACGATTTAAGGAAAAATTGTGACCTCAAAACGAAGCATTGTAAAAAATACCTGCAGTGAAACTGGGAGAATAGCTCAGGGAGTACACACTTTCAAAAAATGTAGTGGAGAAAAAAATTGTTCACAAGCGGAGAAGGGTAAATTAAATCTGAGCGTAATGGTAAAGGTGATCCAGCCATTTCCTACGAAAACCTCAATACTGTGAGCTCAGCGGTACTATTTCGCATGAGCATCGATAAGCAAAGTAAGGTCTCGAAATCTCTGTGGCCAGTTTCGAATTTTGATGATGTTAATCAGCGAACGAGATGGAGGTAGTTTGCAACGCACGTGCCCATATTACGCCAATTATTTGACTGAAAGATGAATCTTGGTGACATCTTAGTTCTGTGGAGCCATGATGCATGAAACTGTAATTTCAAGACGGTCTCATTAATCCCTGATGGTTAGTTCATGATGTCGTGAAGATTCTTGGAAAAGGTGAAGAAAATACAAGATTAAGCAAATCAGTCTTTAGATATATGTTCAGGCTTCGTTCAAAAACAGATATGTTATTTGACAACCTTATAGCGATTGGCAGGTTATTCCGAAGAAAGCTATGTGTGGAAGCATAGAACAAGGAGTGTTTACAAGCCGAGGATTTAGAGGAGGTTAAACTTAGTGAATAATTGCAAAGGGTGCATAGACGACTTATGTGGGAAATGTTAAAATTAGGGGAACAGTTGAAGTTATTCAGGCGGAAAAGGAGACAGAAGTCAGCTTCCAGTTTCCGAAACCATAACAATTTAAAGGTAGCTAGCTGGCACCTATCTGAGAGGAAGTTATTTGAAAATGTCGAAGGTTAGTGTTTTCGCGTAAATTATTTTCCACATTTTCAATTTCAGAACCACAAGGCTCATTCATTAAATAAATTAATTGACAGCAATGCTCAAGTATAGGAAGAAAAAACAGTCGGCTATGTCTTGATTTACTTTTAGGAAGATATAAATTAGAAGAAATATAACCGCAAATCTGGGCAGCTTTGGTCTTAATTTCATCGGCAAGAGTCAGAAGATCTCAATTATTGCAGTTGCTTAACCCTTAGTCGTTGACGTTGGATCATATAGTTATAGGGGCCTCTTGAAATCTACCTTGTTTTGATAGACTTCTATGACAATAACGATGTAAGGACATTTCAAACGGGAGATTTATATTGGCCAAGTTGAGCTCCACGTGAAAAAAGCTTGCAAGTCTGCCTTGGGTTTTTTCTAAACATCGTTGGGTCGTAGAGATAGAGAAGCAATATACGTTTTAAAGAAAGTCGAAATAAATAAAAAATTGAAAGTTTTTAACTGCAGATAGGATAAAGTAAAGCAGAATAGGGACCTAGCATGGTACCTTTGAGGATACCGCTTTCAGAAGGGGTCTCAGCTGAAAATGAAGACAACACTAAAACGATTGGTTTCCCATTAATTAGATATGACATAATGAATTCAGTAAGTGGACTATGAAGTCCTTGAGCTTTCGATTTAACCATGAGCCCCCTATGAGGCTCCTTTTATAAAAA
>WEDG01000446.1:0-16335 GCA_017591395.1 Schistocephalus solidus | reverse complement strand
ATCAATAAAACCTATTTATTTATTTTATGTGTTGCAAGATCATTTTGCGAGGGTCAATAATGAACCGCATCAATTCGGTTGTTCTATGTTAGTTGATAAAACATCTTGTCTTTGGTCAAGATCGCCAACTTGTTCGAAACTGCGTGGAGTGTATTTATTGGCCTAATGTCGTCAAATGACGTAGATCAGCCACGTTAGGGCTAAGGCAGAATATGCGATTCCTTCCATAAAATAGGGAATATTCCGCTTTCAAGAGCATGATTAAATATCATACACAGAAGGGACGGAAAAATATCATTTGCATCAGCCATTAGAACGCTGCCCGGGATGCCACCTGGTTCAGGACTGTAAGATTTGATGAAAAAGCTGAACGGCTACGGTCGAGTCCCAGAGGGTTGTATATAATACCTCTCTACTAGTGAGGAGACCTTTACCATCTGAGAGCTGAGGCTTCACGAATAGACTTGGATCTTCCCTTTTCTGTTAACGTTGATGAAGACTGATATTTATTTAAGGGGCAGTTGTTGCATCTTATTTAGTACCAATTTTTGGTGTCAAAGCCTAGGGTAGCAAACCAACCACATTTACTAATAGCTAATGAAAAAAACAGACATAAACTTTAAAAGGAAGTCTCTAGAAGAAAATGCAACTCTTTAAGTATAAATGTTCTTTTAAAAAAGTGTACAGGGCTTGAATTTTAAAAGGAGGCTGACATTTGAGCGTGCATTGCTAAGCGGAGCAGTTGAAAGTCTCAAGTAGCTCTACGGCAACTCTAGAAAGAGCTCACTAAAAACGAATACGATTCCCTTTAAGAGGAACAATAAAGGTTCGGAAATATCATAAAGTAAAAGCAAATCTGAACATTTTTGTCAGTTCTTTCAATCGGTTTTTACCAGAGGATCTGTTTTCATTCACCCTAGTTACGAGACGCTGGGAGAGCAAATATTCGGGATATTCTATTTCGAGAAGATGTGATTGTTGCAGACCCAAAAAACTTGCAAAAATATAAATCTTCTGGCCCTGATGACATTCAGGCAAAGCTGCTCTTCGAAGTTGCTCGAAAGCTGGCCAAACTACTATTCGTTCTGCGTCAGAAATCGCTCAATACTGGAATTATTTCCACTGACAAGAAACCAGTCCGCATAACACCACTTAATAAAAGCAGTAGTCGTGCAATTGCGACTAACTAAAAACCCATCAGTCTGACATAAATCTTCTGCAAGTTTGTCAAGAAGGTAATTAAAAATGAGTTAATGATTTATCTGTAAACCCACAATAGAAAAAAATAACTCGAAGCAAAATGACACTGTGCATGTGGTCTACATTGTTTTCCGGAAGGCCTTTAATCGGGTTCCACTCCAACATATCCTTCCAACTTGAGAGTGATGGCTAATGGATGCTTTCTCCTTACGTGGATCGAGAATTTACTGATTGGCCGTTCACACGTTGTCCGTGTAGTTGAGAGCTTTCAAAGTGCAGAGACATATAGGGTGGTGTCCCACAATTTTAAGTTCTCGATCCGAGCCTGTTTCTCCTTTTCGTTAATGGTTGCATATATGAGCTGAACTGTGAGTGTGTCATGTTTGCGGATGATATAAAAATATTAATAGTAATCCAACATGGTGCCGACAAAGCCGAATTCCAGGAAAATGTCCGTCAACTGGACGCGTGGTCCCGCAGATAACTCCTGTCCTTACACTCGACCAAATTTACCTAGGAAATTCAAATCAGGGTCCTTTATACGCGACCATAGTTTCTAAACGAAATGCCACTCCGAAGAGCAGAAACAAAGAAAGATCTCGACGTTTGAATGACAGGCAACCTAAAGCCATCTACTCGGTGTATCAAGGTGGCTTAAGTATCAATTTCCCTGCTTTACGATATAACATGGGCGTTTACAGTTTTTAACGAAGATTACTCTTCGTACAGAGTGAAACATAAATTTTGCAAACAAGGCCATAAGACCGTGGATGCAGCAGGATTACTACTCACATGAAAAAGCGCAGCGGTGAAACACTAAATTAGTAAGGGGCAAAGGTGTAAGACCATATAATATCCACCTTAATAACCTAAGTCTATTTCCTTTGAGTTATAGGCATTGAGCGGAGACTTTGTAAAAACGTTTTGTATCAGGCGTCGCTTGGACTGAGGCCTCTTCTAGAATGACTTTATTTAATTTTCCACTAAAATTTATATCAAGGGGCATCCTATAAAATTATGCGTGCCCAAAGGAATATTCTATGCGAGGACATATTTTTTCTCGTACCATGTCGTGGATCAGTGGAATAACCTACCCAAGGCGATTGAAATATCTCACTTTGTGGAGATATTTAAACAGAAGCTTGATCTAAATAAGGTGGAGCATCATGTGGATTATGTAATAACCTAACCTTACGACACCAGTGTACGATGACCTCTGTGTAAATTAACTTGCCTGTAATTTATTTATATTGTTTTATATTCTTCAGATTTAAATGAGAGAAATATGGAGTTCGAAGGCATAAGACTATTTTTCATCAAATATACTGAACTGAACTGAAAAAACCCATAGACTCGACCATCAAGGCGGCGTCACTGAGAGTGCGTTTCGTGGGAATCACCACGATTATTGGCTACCATGACAACCCGGGAAGTAAATGTATGACGATCTAATCTTCATTGCCGAAATCGACTTAAGACTATAATATTCTGCACAAAACCTTAAAGCTGCTCACAAGAATATGTGAAAGATAAAGGGCTAACTGCTTTGACCTGTTTTCGCAAAAACATCGTACATTATCGACGAGATTACCTCCATGCCTTACTCGGTTGAAGTGACTGTGCAACGCATATGTGAGACTACAAATGATTCTCTTGTTCGCATTTTGTAGACAAAAATAAGCCTGGAATTTAGCAAGGTTACGTTAATCGGATGAAAGCTGATTAAATGGACCTCAACTGGACGCCAATTTTCGGGTAAATAGAGCAATAATAGGGAGTTATTTAGGAATGCTGTCCTGAACCTCATTGACAAATATTGCCTACTGAAAAATGTTCACCAGAGCAAGTCACCTGGGTGGCTTTCTAGCAGCCAAAAAAATAAATAAACAGAAAGCGTAACTTATGGCAAAAATACTTATCATAGCTTTCCGGTCAGTTTGCATAAACAACGCGAGGTTACTTCAGCCCATTGCAGACAAACTGCTCGCTCCATGCATCAGTCATATCCAGTTTTTAGAAATTCATATCCAAAGGGAAGAAAAGGAGGTGAGGGAGACCAACTGATCCAAATCCTCTTTGCCATGAATATATATAAATAATTTGTATATTTAAGGCCCAGAGGGCCCCGTCATTTAAAACGTAGTATCACGGTATAAATAAATACAAAGTGGATAATTGCTGCACTAAATGAGCAGCCCTATAAACAGCAGAAATAAACAACGTGGTAGGCATGTCCGATTCAGAACGATTTGCAGTTTTTAAAACAAAAGTCAACAATCTTTAACACATACGGTGAACTAGAAAAGAATCAGTTAAAAAAATCCTACGGTAAAATCGAAGGCGGAGTTAATAATAGTAATAATAATAATAGTTGTATTTAATACCGGTTTACAGGCATTGTCAGGTGAAATATTCAGTGGGTAGAGGCTGGCAGTGAAAAAAAACTCCTGAATATATATCATTATAAGTGTTTTTCCTATTTTCATGTTATTCAGGAGAAAAAAACTGCCGCCCTGTAAGGATGATAGCAATTCAGATCAGGGAAGGGCTAACACAATTGCAGTCTGTATGCAGTCTCTGTCTTTGCTAGGAACCGGGATTCTGCCTCAGGCAAGAAAGCATCCGTGTGCAGTCGCTCACTGTCTGCCGAAGAAGTCAACGGGTGCCGGCTGCAGAGACGGTGCCGTATCCATCAAGATAACACCTGGGATCGAGTTCAGATGCCGCGCACCCGTCGAACAGGAAAAACAGATTCTACCGTGTCGGCGCCCAAAAATTCTTGAAACTGTTCTGAATGCAAAAAACTAGTAATGGTAATCTTAAACAAAGAATAACTCCGTTGGACTTTTATATTATGGGGAAGTTTATTCCACATGGCCATGGCGTTTATCGAAAAGAACCGTCGATACTTAACTGTGCGAGCTAATGGAAGAAATAAAAAGACATTGCGATGACTGCTGCGCCGATTTAAAAAATTAGGAAAAAATACTGCTTTACTAAAAAATTAATAGCTAGATGCAATGGGAAAGTACTGTGATGTTGCTGACAACGTATGAGGGTTCGGAACGCTCCTAGTCGTGTGTGAGATAATAAAGCAGTCAGAGCTACTGTTTGTAACCACCAGTGGATGTGAGAGAGGACGAACACATCGTAAACACCAGAGTCAAAACGAAGAGGGGACAGTGGAGGTCATGAGATGATCATCGAGATGCGACCTTTCCGACTGCATAGTCCGCCAATCAAAGAGACAAGACCATCAGAACACATCTTGATCATCAACTGAACCTGGAGACCATCGTCCGGGTTGCAAAATCGGAGGAAAGTACCAAGCTTGTCAAGAGTTGGCAATGGTTGTTTAAAAGGGGTGGGGGCGAAAAAGTGAATGCAAAGATTGACTCCGCAGAGGATGATGGAAATATAATAAGTGACCAATATTATATCAAGGGAGCTGCCTCAAATAACTGGAGGATATTTTTCGAAATCCAAAAGTTGTGCGTTTGGGAAGGAAACAGACAATAAGGACTTTTTATCTTTCGAAGTCAAATTTTTGCGTTATTTTGTTTTGAAAACAGCTAATGTGGACGACAACCTAATTTGCAGTGGAAGATTATTTCAGATGAAAGCATATTTGGAGGCAAACAACTGAGAATGATTAGTTGTGGAGCTAAGGGCTGGTGAAATGATGGAGGAATTACCAGTGGCATAGGGTCAATCTACCGGAGCGAGAGCGTTAATTCGTGGGAGATTTTGGCTAGAGTTAACGCAAAATAGGAAGCAAAGACCGGCTTCGAGTCTTCTTACCCACAGAAATTTAATATTTGCTACCTGGCATCTATCCGTACTGGAGATACTGGATCCAGGATGAGAAAATATTCTTCGAGTAAAAAACCTCTGAAATTTTTCAAACTTACTGCGGTCAGAGGCGTTTATCAGCCTAAAGAGGGGACAGCAGTATTCTAGGATAGGAAGAACAAACATGCGGTAGAGGTTAAACTTGATTTCCGGAAGGAAAAAATTATGTAAAATAACACCACATATCTGTGCAGCCTTTTCAGAAATTCGATCTGCATGAGGCGACAATGCTAGCTTATTCGTGTATCTTAGACCTAAGTCTTTTATGAATACTCGTTCAAAAAGTGTACTTTTTTGAAAAATGAGGGGTGCAGAAAGCTTGGCGGGGGCAAAAAACATGAAAATGCTCTTGGATGGAGAAAATGTCATCTGCCAATCACAGCTCCAATGTAAGCGCATAAGTAGATCAGTGTTGCTTTTATCAACGCATCTATTGGCAGTGCCTTTAGAAAATGAATAAATGCACTTGAGATCGTCAGCGTAAACGAAATTTTGTGAATTTGTGAGTGAATTTAAATTTCGTTTATGTACAGAAAAAAGAGAAGAGGACCTAGAACCATGCCTTGAAAAACGCCACTCGTGATCGTTTGAGGCGTCAAGTAGCCATTATCTACTAAGACCTTCTGGCTGCTGTTAGACAAGAAAGGAACCAATGAAGTCAAGGAGAGGAGGCCGGATGCCGATGGCTTCCACTTTCACCAGAAGACGTCTGTGCGGTACCTTTTTTTAAAGGCTTTGTGCAGGTCAACGTAGATCACAGCCACTGACTCTTGCTCATTACGAATGGAAGTGACGAGGTTGAGAAAAGCTAAGTGACACACTTCGCATGATCTCCCAGGTATAAAACCATATTGAAAGTCGCTGAATAGCTTATATTTAAAGCAAAAGTCGATAATGTGATTAAAAATTATTTTTTCACGAAGTTTTGCTAGAGCGGGGGTTTTGTGAACGCCTCGATAATTATTAACGTGCGAAAGAGATCCCGACTTGAAGACAGGAAGAATAATAGATGTCCTCCATGAGTCAGAAAAGAATCCATTTAAAAGATAAACTGAGAATACATGGCTAAGCAATCGGGGAAAGCTCGGCACTCTCTTAATAACTTAGTTTGGAATACCGTCAGTCCCCGAAGAGTGCGAGATTTTCAGACGCATTATTTGCTTACGAATTAGTTCTATGGAGAAATCAATGATCCTGATTACATAAAATGAGGATGCCTGAAACGTCAGAACCGGTTCAGATTCCATCGTATGATGATTTGCAAATAATGCACTCAACAATTCTGATTTGTCAGAGTCTTCGAGAACGAAGTTCTTAGTTTCATTAAGTAATGGAGGTATTTCACAACCTCATTTAGAGCAGGATCTACGGCGGAACAGTTGAGCAACAGATTTTGCAGAGTGTGGCTCGCTGAGTGTGCATGATTCCCTCTGTCTGTCCCGCGCAAGCCGAATCTTAGAGGCTAATTCAAAAATCCCTGCAATCCTTAGATACACAGATAACGAACTATTATATTGAACTTTTAATTGCTTTCTTACTTTCTTTAGTCTTGACAAAAGAACATGGGGGACGGTGGATTCCGAAGTGTTGGGATTGACAATTTTCTTGAAACAAATTCCAGGATATTATTTGAAACGACTGAGATGAAGTCAGAAAGACTTGCTGCATCGTTCATGGAGGAGAGATGCTGTCAATGAAATAAGTCCAAAAAGTTGTTAATCAAGCTCATATCTGCGAGGTCAAAGCATGATAGGCACGAACGGCGCTAGCCTTTTTCGATGAGACAATTGGTAAGCAACAGTGAATTAATGCATGGTCACTTTGGAAGAGGCCCTGCTTAAAATAAATGAAGAGGGGAGCAATGTCATTTGTGAAAATCAGGTTTAAGATATGCTTGTCTCTCGTTGAAGAACGGACAAGCTGTGAGCAATTAGAAAAATTAATGGTATCTAGGAAAGGCTGACAACAAGGTGGACAAAGTTTGATATCCAGTCAATTTCAGGAAAGTTAAAATCCCCAGCGGTTATTTCAATGTTAAAATTGGACTCCGAAACCAATTTAAAAATTTCACAAAATTTTGCATCATCATCGGATGATGAATTAGGCGGGTAGTAAATACATCGGAGAATAGCCTTTTTCCAGGTCGACAGGATAATTAAAGCGTAGCAGTAATTACCAGAGAATGAGATATCGTCTAGATCAAACGGGAAGTGCTTAAATGAACCTTTAATATAGAGAAGACAACCACCACCACGCTTACCAGTGCGGTCTTGACGGTAGAGATCGTACTGGTCTATGACAAGCAAAGAGTTGGAAATTAAGGGATGGGTCCAAGATTCAAGTTCACATAAAACATCAGGCATCAACTCGAAAGCAACGGCTCTCAGTTGGGCCATCTTATTTATAACAGATCTAGCATTAAGTAATATGACATCTAGGGTAGTTCGAGTATACAAACTAGGGTTATCGTTATTAATTTGAAAAATTTGATGTGAGGAAATTTAAGTAGGAAGTTAGTGTGGCTTAGAGGGTAATTGCCAACTGCGCCATAACGAATGGTATACGGAATCTTATTAAAAAAGGGCTGAGGGGGATATATAAAAGGTGTAGGAATAAAATTTCCGGTATCGAACCACCGTAGGGGTTACGACCAGGCAATACTTGTTGGTAGTTAAAACGGAATGACGGGAAGTTAGATGGAATAAAGGGGCTGGTGGGAGAGGGCAAGCAGCTATAAGAATTTAATACTGGAAAGTCGGGTCTTGTATATCGGTTAACATAGTTAGGGTTATTTGCCTGATGGAGAGGCTTGCCTGGTTTTGGAGAAGGCAGAATGCGATTACTGAGACATGCGCTATCTTGCTTTTGGATCTGGGTTTGATTGACGTCCTTCGGAAAACCTGCCTTAGGTGACATAATTGAGGGTATAAGATGACCCGTGGGGTTATGGGACGACCTAGCTTGTGGAGGTTTAAATAAGTTAAATTTAGATGATTGCGGATTTTGGATTTGAAGAACGTTATTTATGCGATGTGATTCGGGAACTTTCCCGGAGAGGCCTGGAGAATTGCGTTAAAGAGGGTAAGCTGGCAATCTAAGTGCTTTAGACGGGTTAGACGGTATAAACGCTTTACCAGAATGTCCTGTGCTAGTTTGTCAGTGATGATATCAGAAGAGGACTCCAATTAAATTTCAACAAACCTTATTTTGTTAAAAGGCATTGGCAACGTTACCTTAAATAGCTGATTTAAATCGCTACCTTCTACAAATGAGCCATCATCATCATTGAAGCTAACAGATATAATAAAGAGTGGAGGAACATCACGCACGTTTTGACTAAATATATATATATATTTCAAACCATTAAAATTGTAAAAAATAATATTATTTTATAAAACCATTATAAGTGAAAGCTATCACTTCACTAAAATGCAACAAGGAAAACAAAGAATGTATGGAAGCCAAGCGGTCATATTTTGAGAGTACGGCAAAATATCTAGAAGTCAAAGTCTATCGTTGTGCAGGTGCTAGAGGTAACGAAGATGATCTTTTGAAAATTGATCAGAGGAAAATCACAAAAATATGATAGAATTAAACATTTGTCAATTTGACCAAAGTCCCTTGAACTTTGTTTGTACATACTATTTCCTGCGATCGTACACATGACCTAAGTGAGTGGTATATTTATGCAACTTGCGATTCTCATTTTTTTGGTTGTATTACTTTACTATACGACGATTGCTTTCACACGGAGACCAACATGGAAACATTGTTTAACATAACTTTTGTATAATTTGAGATGACCCAGATCTGTACTCATAAGTTCCTGACCATGCTGCTAATATAGGCGTACTAATCTACTGAGTACATACGCATTTTAAAACTGTATAAACATAGAATTTCTTTTGAAGAAGAGGGTACTCGGATTTCATAACATTACATTTTTACTGAAAATAATTTTAAATCAGCTGAGAACTCAGATATAAACTGCAGTTTACAGTCTAAAGGACATACTCTCGTTAAAAGCAGTTTAATGTGCGTGCCTTGGCTGGCTTCGAATGCAATCCTTTAAAGAAAACAGTAAAATTTAAACGACAAATAAAACACACATAATCTAACTGCTTTTTATGGTTAAGTACAATTGTCTATGAGAGAGAAACGACTTTACCGGATGCGGTTGTGAGCAGATGGTTATAAACATCTATTCAAAACCTTACAACTTAGAGTCGTTTAGGTTTTCTGCGATCGTCCGTTAGTAATTTCTCAAGTTTTATTTACAAAGGTCCGTATCACGTTGACATCATAAATTTTGATACTTTTTCATTGCCTATAAGTGTTTCGATTTTAAAGTTTATTTTTTAACAATTCAGGCAGGAAAAAACAAGAAATATTTTTCTTTCTGAACATTTTAGATGGCAACTTTATTACGCAACATATCACAAATGGTTAATGTAACTAGAAGCCAACAACTTCAATGTATGGCTGATGGATATGGCAAGTTTTGTGCGACCGGAGAGCCAGATTCTTTCAAAAAGTATGCAATAATTTTGGACAGGTACGTTTTCTTATTTATTTGCGTATTTGATAAATCTATAAATTAACTTCATTTTACATTTTTGTAGAAACGAATTGTTCCTGACAGCCAATAGCTTTAATCATAGTTCTTGCCAGCTACAAGCGAAAGAAGCGGGTAAAAAATACTTCTGTGTAAATTTAGTACTGTTTCGCACTATTTATGGAAATAACATCAAGTTAAAAGTCTAAAGCTCCAGCCAAAGTTTAATAAAGGGAAAATATTACTCCATATTCACTGAGATTAAGAGTCAAACGCTCTACTTAAGTGAAATCTTTATGCAAGCCCGTTTGTAAAAGGATACAATTTTTAATTTTGCAGTTTGAATACTTGGTCAACACGAGCTGATCTGTACGAATTTTATTTTAGTTTGACGACTCCTCTAAAGCACGGAAAAGTGTTGACATCCTAGCACAGTTAGATTTGCTTCAATCTGAATGTGTTAGCAAAATTTATTTTTTTCCGAATGAAACGGCTTATTTGAATTATTTTATAGTTTCCGGCATTCCAGAGTTTGATTTTTTAACTTCTGCTCACACAAAATTTCGTATAATAAGTAGCAAACTTCGGCCGCACATTCTGATCTTCAATTGATTTCCAGAACAAACCTTCTTTGTCTAACCAACTTGGGTTCGATGAAACTGTGTACCATCGGGTTGTTATAATTATCTATGGTCTCAATCAAATTAGGTGAACATTCTTTCAGTGAAAACTTATCTTGCTTGAGAGGAAACCAGCATCTTCGCTTGCCTAAAAACGGAAATGTTTTTTTAAAATATAGCGAGTACTAACGGCAGCTTGAAGTGTCTGCTGGTAGAAGCAATCTGACTGAAAAACACTTCGAAAAGAAAAAAATGCCCAAAATGCGAAAACATTTGCTCAAGCGAGCATGCACACTGGAAATTCAGAAGAATGATAACTGACGGCAAACTCACTGGTAATGTAATGACATATTCCGACCATTAAGCACGTTTCCTGAAGTTGGGGTTCCTTTTTCGTATTTATTTGTAAAAATATTGTTACTTGCCCGTTTTGGAATAAACCTGAAAGGCCAAATTTATCAGTAGATTTATCTTAAATGTCAGACGTCCGTCAACACTTTGTGGGGTTATGTGCAATTTTAATGCTTGCCTGCTTTTAAGCTATTGAATTAGGTCAGAGGCTAAGAGCATCCTTAAGTTTTGCTTGTAAGCATAAAACAAATTAATTTATTTTCATCCCAAGGATCAGTAAATTTTGATCTTCCAAATATTCCGTTCATTACTCACCAACTGAAAATTTGACCAAGTCTTTCTCAATGTTGGTCGGTATCCACTACATGGAATAAATACACTAAGACCACAGAAGATCCGCATTCAGATTCCCAAATTCCATTTAGAGAAAGCGAGTGGAGGTCAGCAGGGAGCTGGTGGAGTTTTTTACATTTAAGTTATGTCAGGAAGAGAGATTTTCGGATAATTGTGGTTGAGGATGAAGTTGTTTTCAAAGATACTGTTTAAGTTCGATGCATATATCCAAAGAGTAATTCAATTATATTTGCCACCAACTGACAGGGAGTAAACATTTTTAATACTTATAAATTTTAAAATAAATAAAATTTTTGTAATGCATTAGGTCATTGTGCAGCCTAAAATGGACACCTTCTGCGTGGTTACGAAAAGGTAAAATAAAGATGTCAAAAAAAGTTAGAAAACTGTCCCTGATCTATTAGCGCACAAGCCGTAACACATTAAATATATAAAGTGTGTTATAAGTTAACTATAAGGTTCCTTTTAAATAATAAAATTATGAGACCGTTAGCACGCTCATCTGGATTATAAACCGAAGACAACCATATTTTGTAAATATACTTATGCTGCCATAAATTATAAAGAAAATTTTGTTATTTTGAAGTCGGTTGTAAGTCCTACGACATACGGACTAATTTTCCAAGGTAAGGACAACAAATTCATTTACATTAATAATGCACACACCTAATGTACATAATGTTAATACCTATTTATGTTTAAAGATACTTCTCAGCACAGATCAGCACATGATCTCTTATATCAGGTCAAGTTTCTCTTCACAAAACTTACCAATTTTTTTGAGAATTCAGGGGTTTTATCCCGTAGCATGTTGACTTTGTTATTTCAACCCAAAATGAATCAGCAATCAATTCTGGTCATGATCTTTGATCACCATTTCTTAATTACTCCAAACAGCGATGGAAATATTCTTTCTTACGGACTGGAGAACCATATTATTTGCCCAAAGCACACGTACTCCAAGGTTATTGACTGTCAAGGTGGAACAATCCTACCTGGTATGAAAAACTGCTAAAATAATTTATATTTATACACTAATGTAAAGTCTTCCGTTGATCTTTTAAAAATCTTCAAAAATTCTATTTTGGTAGTATTTTCTATTACATTTGTTCAGCGTAGGCCCAAGTGAACCTATTTTTAAACTTCTTCAATGCAGGATATTTCAAAGCTTTATAAAAATATCAACTAACGGCTAAAATGGGAAAGTCAACTATACATCCAGAAATGTAAAGCAAATGATGGCAATATCAAGTCAGTGAAACATTTTCTGCTAGATCATAATTTTAAGCAATTAAATCCAATTCCACTTTAAAAGCATTTTAGCTGGTTGATCAGTGATTTCAATAGATTGAATGTCAATGTAATTCAAGCCGAACGGGGAATAACCATTAGTTTTATATTCAGAAATCGAAATAAAGTTGCCTGAAGGTCGTGAGCATATGTTAAAATTGACCATTAGATTGATGAACATTCGCAGAGCCATTATAGGACTCAATCATTGCGTTATGTCTTGTGGACCACTCTCAAGCCCCGCCGGCAGCCGCTGAGTTGTCAGTAGTATAAACGCAAGTTGGTGCAAAACCTGGATTGCATATAACTGGCTTATGATGATGATTGAGCCAGAAACGGTTATTTAAGTCTCCTTGTCTTTTTTGGCAATTTTTTCGATACTACTGAGGAGCACGAGGGTGCCTGAGAGATGACTGCGTGTCTTGACGAAACATGCGCTCAAAGTGATATGCATAACCCCGTCTATCTGGCACTTTTGACCAATCGGTATTGAATGGAAATTATTTACTGTATATACGTTGAGTTTCCTGCATTTCCAGACATTTATAAAAGACGCAAAATGTTGCTTCTCGAGCGACAATTTGTGTACGTGCGTTAACATACTTTGTTATTTTAAAAATGGGGTTTGATTTTTCTGATCCTCTTAAGTCAAATAAGCCAAACGTTACATTTTTACCAAATTATATCATATTCAGTGTTCTAGAAAATTTGAAACATGGGAAAGGGGATAAATTGGCCAGCCAAATGCTTTTATGCAAGGCAAGCCTCACATAGCTTAACTAAAGAAACAATTTAGTTATTGCACAAATGGCGAATTTAACAAGAAGTAATTGAAGTTACATGCATCATTATTTCGCGTGAACTACAGTCATATTTACTAAATGAATAACTTTGAATTGAACGCACGGGTAAACGCACAGTAGCTTAATGCAATGCAAAAAACTGTAGTATGTCTGCGACATCATATACTTAAATGTTTTGTTGTCTTTGAATTGAACGCGTTCATTTGAACCTTTGTTATACGTTAATGTAAAGGCAACATTTATTGCATGCTTTCCGTTTTAAACACTTGATTCCAAATAATAAAACTAGATGACTGCATTTATGCAAATAACCGAAACATTTCTACAGAATTAATTCGCAGAAGAACGTCATTCACTAACGTTATTTTCCTTAAGGCAGTGCACGCTGGATCAGCTGCTTATTAAAAATTGCACTCAACTCTGTAGATAACTAAGTTACACAAAATTCTCTATCCACTAGTTCTCTATCTTCTAAATTTCAGGCTTCATCGACGCTCACTCCTTTTCCCTATTTGGGAGGGAGACCACGTGACGGAAATTTGTAAACAAGGTAAGATCCCTTTGCACCTTCTCAAAGAACACCTAAAAGACTGCTGGTGCTCTCCAACTCGGAGATTGAGGAGAGTGCAGCTGGCATCAGTCACACCGCAGAACTAACGAGAATGTGTTCGGAGAGCGCTCTATACGAGTCATGTCTTGCTCGTTTTCGGGGTAGTTCTTGTCTCCCCAACTCCTTGTTTATTAGGGTGCACCTACGCACAAAACAGTCTATGGTTAAGAAGGGAACAACGACAGTTGAGTGCAAAACTGGTTATGGAATCACTTGGGAAAAACGAGGAAAGATTACTCGTATCCTTACCAGACTAAAACGGATCTTCCTATTGACCTTTCTATCACATTCTATGCAGCCAGCGCACCACCGAAGCCTAAAGACGGTTTTGATTTATTTTTGTCTTCGCTTCCTTTAAGAGACACACTGACAACGGAGGAATTTGTGGGAGGCTTATTTTAGAGGAACATATACCTTCATTGAAGAAACTGATGGATAGTGGAGAGATCTTGCGTGCACAACATCGATGTTCGCTGTAAAGAAGCATGTTAATTCTAAGAAATAATCGCATCCAATTTCTACGCAGGTTACTTTACGGTGGAACAAACGCAGAGGATTATAGCTGCTGGAATGAATATCGGATTAAATGCCAATTTTCATGCGGGTGAGGATGGTAACATCCCGAGTGCCGAAGTAAGACTCCATTATTAAATTCTGCCGGGGCACGTTTAATAACTCGAATTACAGGTGGTCTCGCGCCCAATTCCATGGGAGGTCAGGTTATGTTGGGAATGCCTGTGGTAAAGAAGTTTACGGTTAAAAGCTTGGGTTAGTAGGAGTAACTTTAGTGGTATGGTTAATGCGGGCTGTGAGGGAATGGCACTCAAAGATCATTGAATTCAAGTTGTTCCACACTTGGGATTGTGGGTAGACTGGATGCTGTTTGCTCACAGACTCCAGATATGACCATTCCAGTCTACTTGGCTTGTGTCGATTATCTCAATACTGCACTCACTCTAGGTTTGATGTTAGTGTTGAAGTAAGGGCAGATGAATAAGTATTTCCGCACTTGAAAACAATGGTGCGGGGATTATTATATCAATGTCAATCCCTAAATTCTTGTTAGGAATAGGGTTCGATAATTGAATTCAATAGGAACCTCTGATGAAGTCCGGAAAGACTAGCAAATGTAAAAGATGTATGAGTCGTCCGCAGGAAACAAGAGCAAAAGCATGAGGGTATCACCAGTCTGTTAGTTCACCTGCAGATTTTTCCCGTGTGTCGATACGTAGCGAAAAGTTAAACTACCTTCAGTAAAATATATAATTGCTTAATTTTGTGTGTTTTCAGACTTAAGATTAAAGGGAGCGTTGGAGCAGCGTGTGAAAATGACTTATCAATTTGATGTCTACGTGCCGGTATAGCACAAAGCAGATAGGTGATCAATAAATTCATAGCATTCGTTTCACAAGGCAACAGGCTTGAATTTCCAACGAGTCTCCATATCATCGTCAATTACTTTTATGGTCCC
Source organism: Schistocephalus solidus (assembly GCA_017591395.1). Classification (NCBI taxonomy): domain Eukaryota; kingdom Metazoa; phylum Platyhelminthes; class Cestoda; order Diphyllobothriidea; family Diphyllobothriidae; genus Schistocephalus; species Schistocephalus solidus. Next base: position 1,229 of record WEDG01000446.1, on the reverse strand, counting down.
ACCAGCAGACTGGGCTAGCTGGTGAACTTTTATGTAAACGGTAATTTTGTAAATTCTCCCAAAACCTTTACAAGTTATGAGGTAAAACGTTTGATCGGTAAAAACCAATATGAGTGTCAGACGAACATCCGATGACGCTAAAATGACACAACGATCTTGGAAAATGTTAACCATAGTTAAATATAATTCCTTCGAACTGACGGCGCACAACTGAATTCCTTCTGAAATGAACTCTTTAAGATATTTCGTAACTTGCTGCTTCGTAACTAGAAAAACACGGAATATTTCCATAAAATGAATTCCCAAAACAAAATCTTCGCTTGAGTCAAAATTACGTCTGAAAAGCTTAGTTTTTACATTAATTTGGGAAACAAAAATAAATTGAACCCAGATTGCATTGTTGTGATAGAGTTTGTCAAACGCGTGACATTTTAGAGGTGCATAGTATGAGAGTTTGTGTTATTTTCTATAGCAATATATTCCTTTTCGACAGTTCGAAGTTAACTCGACTGACTTGCAGTTTCTGTCCAAAGACGCATAAAAAGAGTTGGTAACTTCACACGTAAACCATCACTGGAATAGGAGTTAAATCTAAATAAAGAATAGCAAAAGACCGTAGTAGGATGAATAGCTATCAGTCTTAAGAATAATGCCAAAATTCCGCCATCAAGAGACGCAGTTTGCGACATGCGGTAGAACACGAGGATTAAATAATGGGTAACATAATCATGAGCAAAAGGTAAAGATGGCGAGAATATACAGCATATAATGACGTACGCCTAAGAACATAATGACCTCACCTTTAGAATCACAGCACGAGTCATTGTAGAAGTGATAAGATCGACAGTTCAAATGTACAACAACCTGGAGGCAGGAAAGCAGTATTGGGTGCCAATAGTACAAATCCCATAAATGCGGAAATAGGAGGTGACCGTAGTGAGGAGAAAAATATTGCAGCTCGAGAGGAATTCAGGTTACGCGAAACTCGTCATATGATAACTACTTGCTTAGCAACTGGACAGTATTCAGTCATTAGTTCGCGGAGTAATTTCCGCCATAGGTCTCCTGCATGGTGCAGTTTATCACGGAATCAACTGCTCAGGTAGTTTGGCTGCTCATATTGCAGCGGCTTCATGCAGAACGCAGGGGAGACGCCCTGTCGTGATTCGAGAGTAGGATTGTCCAGCTGTTGAATCAAATATAATTATGTTTCGAAGCGCCATGGTCAC